>CM053606.1:640491-669169 GCA_028646535.1 Procyon lotor
CCCCTCAAATAAAGAAAATCTTTAAGAAAAAATGTTAGCAATCTGACTCTATTTTGAAAAGTATACAGAGCAAGTATTTGAGGAATGCAAGAAACAGAATTAAATGGCAATTGCAGGAATGTGCCCGCTCTGGAGGCCAGCTGGCTCCTGGGGGCCCAGGGGACACCGTCCCAGCCTTTCTCCAGCGGCTGGGGGAGCCAGCGGTCCTGGGCACCCCAGGGCTTGTGGTCGCATCGCTCCGTCTCTGCTTCTGCTGTCATGGGTCTTCTGCTTGCGTCTCTGTTCTCACCGGGACACTGGTCCTACCTGGTGAAGGCCCACCCTCTCCAGTGTAACCTGACATCTGCAAGAGCCCTATTGCCAAGTAAGTTCCTGTGCTGAGCTCCTGGGGGTCAGGACTTCAACATATCTCTGGGGGGGTGGGGGGGCACAGTTCCACCTACAACACTGATATCAAAAGACTCAGCAAACAGACTTGATAACATCCACTCACATCCACTCACAATAAAAAGCCTGATGACAGCAGGGGCACTTCCTGTGCCTGACTGTGTCACCACCTCATAAGGACAGCAGGCTGCTCCCCAGCGGGACAAGGCCAGGTGCTGGTGCTGCATCAGCAGGAGCCCAGCAAGCACGGGAGAAACCAGACTGAAACGCAAGAATCGATGTGTATATAACAGGAACGATCAGAAGACAGGACTTTAAGAAGAGACATAAAATGGATACAGAACCCGGAGATAAACCTTAAAAAAGACGCAAGTCCTTTGTGCAGAGAAGTGCTAACACATGCCATCTTAACGTCGGAGAAGACAATACAACAAAGCCGTCCATTTCCCCCAAACTGATCCATACACTCAGCACAATTCTAATCCAAATCCAAACAGAGCTTCTGGTGGAAGTCCTGACCCCAAACTGATGTAGGAACCCCACGTCCCCACGGGACAGCCAAGGAACACGAAGCGGACACTCCCACCCTGGGCAGCCCGAGAGTGGGGGTGACAGGCACGCCTGTCAACAGAACCCTAAGAAGAATTCAATCTCTCCACCTAATTACAGAAACGTGGCAGCAACCAACAGGATCAAGAATTGGAAGCTGATGGTCAGAGGGTGTGCGGGAGGCCGCACAGTGTGGGCCCCGAGGGAAGCCAGAGGCAGAGCCCATAGCCATTGGCTTTCTCCTGGGTGCTCACCCCGGGAGCTCCCCAACCTCACCAGGGAAAATGCCGCTTTCTAGGGGTGACCCCCAAAGTCCCCAGGTCTCCTCAGGCCCGCCCGGCCACCGCCTCCTTGGCTTCTGACCTCTGGGGAGACTCCAAGGTAGGAGCCCAGGGAAGGCCACCCTAAAATGTGTCACCATGGCAAACTTGATTATTTTGCACAGAAGCCACTTGGGAATCCATTGGTGCAAGGTCAGACCCCACTCTGTCCCCTGAAAGCTGAAGTAACCCTTCCACATGGAAAACACCCTCCCTGGAGAAGGAGAAAGACACCCTGCTTGGGCCCCTGGGGGCTCAGTGAGGTAAGTGTCTGCCTTCGGCTCGGGTCATGATCCCGGGGTCCCAGGATGGAGCCCCGTGGCGGGCTCCCTGCCCAGCGGGGGTCTGCTCCTCCCTCCCCCACTCCCCCTGCTTGTGTTCCCTCTCGCCGTGTCTCTCTCTGACAGACAGATCAATAAATATATACGTGCCGCCCCGCGCAGCCCCCCACCTGCCAGCACGCCGTCCGACTGTTCCACACAGGGCAGCGCATCCCACCTTCCACTGATGGCGCCAACAACCCCTTCCCAGGCCCAGCCCCTCCGACGTCCCCTTCCGGGGGACAGAATAAACCCGCAGCATAAACCAGCTTCAATCACTGTGGTTTCCACGTCCCTGAGTGAAATCCTGCGTCTCCCCGACTCACCCCCCATCCCTACCACCCTGCCTGGCCTCCGAGACCAATTATCATGTCTGTCCCGTCCTCCCAGGCTTCTTGTCACCTCCTGTCCCCAGGGTATACCGTCCGAGCACCTTCCTGACCGGCCAGTCCTGCTGGACGGGGCTCCCTGAGCGCTGGGCCCCGGAGCCGTGCCAGCCAGGGATGGGCACTGGGTACAGGGTGCTTCCGGGGGCCTCTGGGGGGTCCGAACGCCACGTTCATGCCTCCCACAGTGGACAGAAGCCGATGATTTCAAAGTCACAAGCCAGAGAACGTCCCGGCCCAGCTGCCCCCCAAGAGCCCTGCCAGGGAAAGCCGGGCCCGGGACCTGCCCAGCAGGTAGCGGATCCCGGCCCTCGGTCACCGGCACAGGCCCCTGCCCAGTGGCAGCGAGGGCGTCTGGGGGGCGAGGGCGGGAGCCGGTCCGGGCGACTGCCGGCCTGAGGCTCGGGCCCCGCACGCCGGGGGCCTCCTGCCCGCCTCACCTGCCGCTCTCTTCCTTCAGAGCCCCGAAGGCGGCCTGCCGGCCGGCCCTCCCCAACAGCTCCTGCGCCTTCTCGCCGGCGTCCAGCTCGGGCTCCAGGGACGAGCTGGTGCTGCCCTCACGGCTGACGCTGCTGGCCCTCCCGGGGCTGTTCTCCGCCGAGGCGCGGGGGGACTCGGTGCTCTGCTTCAGGGTCTGCAGCTTGGCCAGGGGGATGATGTCGCAGTCCTGCGGCCGGTGCCACACGGTGCGCTGGGTGCTGGCGTTGTAGTAGTAGAAGCGGGACGTGTTGGGGTCGAACAGCTCCCACCACTGGTTCTCGCTGGTGCGCTTGATGCGGACGCCGGCGGGCGGGTCCCACACACACTCGCCGGTCACCAGGTTGGCGTACATGCGCTCGCGGGTGCGCGGCTCGATGATCTCCACCCACTCCAGCCTGAGGAAGAGCAAGGGGAACGTTAGCGGGCCGGCACCGCCCTCGGGGACCCAGGGGCTCCCGCAGCCCGGCCCAGGGCAAGGAGGCGCGCCCAACCGCGGGCCCATCGCCCGCCACATGCTGTGCCCCAGCCAGGGGACCCCCAGCCACCTGCTGGCAGAGGGCGGCGTTTGCAGACCCTCTCCCCCACCTGCCAGCTCCAAAGGCAGGAAATCCCGCCCCTCACACCAGGGCACCGGGCCAGCCTGACGCCCCGGAGCCCCCTGCGGAGACCTGGGCCCAGTGCCTCCCTGCGGCTGCCACAGGCCCTGGCTCCCTGTCCTCAGAGGAACTGGACACGGCACGGCAGGGGCCGGCAGGGTGCCCTGGCTGCTCTAGGTCGGCCGGGCCCCCACCGCCCATCCATCTGCGGCGGGAATGGGCCCCACCGAGAAGAGGCTTCCAGCCCGGCTGGGGTGAGCCTTGTGCTCTGGGTCCACGTCCTCCCTGGGGCTCCCAGGGCATCCCCCACCTCAAGGACATTAAATTTGTTTGCTTTTAAAGATATTATTCCTTTATTTTGGAGAGAGATACAGAGAGAGCAAGAGTGGGCAGGAGGGACAGAGGGAAAGGAAGAATCCCCAGCAGGTTCCCTGCTGAGTGCGGAGCCCCATGCAGGGCTCGACCTCATGACCCTGAGACCATGACCCAACGCCCAACCAAGTCACCCAGGCACCCCCATGTCACGAAAACTAAAGCTATTCAGAACAAGGCACTTTGAATGTCCATGTGTCTGATTTCAGGGTGTGTCTCGCTGCCATGTGACATACTTTCATTCTGCTTCCAAGTTTCCACACAAATAACAACCCTGTAAATGCACAGACGGCTGTGCGGCACGGGGCTCTATGCCTGTCGGTCCTTCTGCTGTTCGGGAGCCGCGCAATGGGCGCCCCCCAGATCACAGCGCTGGCTTCCGAGAGCCGACCTGCCCAAGGCCAGACGCCCCGCGCTGGAGGGAGAAGGACCAGCCCCGTCACTCTCTGTCCGCTCCCGCGGCTCGGACACTCTGGCGCCCCCTTTGGGGTCAGCAGATGCTTCCGGAAGTCCATGGGGCCAGCTGGGTGAGTCCAGGTCCCTGTCTCAGCTAGCACCTGGGTGTGGGTACCTGGCTCGGCACAGCGAGGCCGGCTGGAAGGACACCACGTGCACCCAGTCTGCGGGGCAGACAGCGAGGGGCCGTGGCAGCACGTGGGACCCCGGAGAGTGCAGGAGACGCAGGGAGACGGGGGGACACAGAGAGGTGGGAGCACGGCAGGGCCAGGACCTGCCCGCAGGACCCACCAACCCTGAGAAGGGCCAGAGGGTGCAGGAAAAGTCTTGAGCAGCAGGGTGTGTAAGAGAAAGGGTGGGGAAGTGTGAGCAGACGTCTCTCCTGACCGGAGCTTGCCGGGGAAGCCAAGAGGAGCCAGGAGCAGACGAGGAAGGTGGCGAGGACACAGTGTGGGCCGTGCTGTCTGACCCGAGGACAGAGAGCAGCCGTCTGGATGCTGGCAGAGCCGTCCTGCAGGTGCCAGGCAGTGAGGGGTGGGGGGCCGGGGTCAGGGGCCGGGAGGAAGCCCCGTGTCCGAGGATGGCGAGCAGAGCGGCACCCGGAGCAGAGGGGGCTCTACCCGAGGCTGCTGCTCCGGGGAAGGAGGAAGCCAGCAGACGACTGGGTGAGTCCCGTCCCACACCCCCTGGGGCCCCACAGCCCCCAGGACCGGCACAGGGCGACCCCTTCCCCTCCCCCGCGGCCTGGCCCACAGCCACACCCCCACCCCTCCGAGGGGGCCAGTGGGGGCTTCCACAACTGCACTCCTCAGTCCTCAATGGAACTGGGCCACTGCACACTTCGGATCACTCCCTTTCACTTTCAAATTGCGAACTTTTTGTTTTGAAACAATCTTATGCCTCTGAGGCTGCTCTAACAAAACCCGGCCAACTGGGCAGTTTACAAAGAACACATATTCCTCGTTTGCCGTCTGGAAGCTGCAGGTACGAGCTCCAGGTGCTGGCACGTTGTGTTCTGGTGAGATCCGCTCCGACGGCAGATGACTCTCATCCCTGTGCCCTCTCACAGACACCTGACCCACCACAGGGCTCCGCCCTCAACACCTAGTCCTCCAAAGGCCCCGCCTCCGCGCTCCGTCCACAAGCACAGAAGGGGGACACGGTCTGCCCGGAACAGAAACAGCTTCATACTACAGAACAGTTGAAGCGACAGCATTACTGCCCGTAGAACATAGGGTGCTCCGCTCAGGGAGCCGTGCTCGAGCCTGGCGGGAGCACCCCTGCCATCCGCTAAGGCCGCTCTCCGGTGTGGAGCCGCTTCAGGCACCCATGTGACGTCTCCGGCATCCCCCACTGACGCCCCGCCGTCCCGTGCCCCCCACCCCCATCAGAACGGCCACGGGGGGCGGGGGGCAGCAGGAAACCGATACTGTTTCTCCTTCCAACCTTCTCTGTTCTCTAAGTTTTACAATGTGTTTTCACTCCATGGTGCCTTTTGGGTTTTTTGGTGGAAAATCTTGACTTTAATGTAGTTGAATTCATACGTCTTTTCTTCCCTGATTTCTCCTCTTTGTACCTTGTTTAAGAAATGTCCCCCACGGGGCGCCTGGGTGGCTCAGTCGTTAAGCATCTGCCTTCGGCTCAGGTCATGATCCCAGCGTCCTGGGATCTAGCCCCGCATCGGGCTCCTTGCTCGGCAGGAAGCCTGCTTCTCCCGCTACCATTCCCTCTGCTTGTGTTCCCTCTCTCGCTGTGTTTCTCTCTGTCAAATAAATAAATAAAATCTTTAAAAAAAAAAAAAGAAAGAAATGTCCCCCACTTCTAGGTCAGAACTCTTCTCTTTGAAGTCAACTTCTCATGGTTTTACAGCTTTGCCTCCTCTGGAAGTTGTTTCTGTAACCGGCCTTTTGTTGGCTGTGCAATTTCATTTTCCGCACGCGGATCACTGGGCCTCTCAGGACTGCGCACAGCCCCCCCCTCCTCCCACGACAGGCCCGTGTCTGAGCGAGCCGCCAACTCTTGGGTCGGACTGGGCCGCCACACCGTGGTCCTCCCCACCACAGCTGCACACGACCAGCATTTCCAAAGTCCCCCTCGGCTTCCTCCTCACGTGTGTGTTGGCCTCTCCGGGCTCCCGCTCTTCCCTGCACACTGTGTTGGTCTACCCTGGGGGACTCAGACACGCGTTCTACCCGAACCACGGTGTACCCACTCCTCCAGGTCTTAAAGGCTGTGGACATCTTTGGTCAGGGTTATTCCTAGACTTCATACAGTCACACTATTGTAAATGGTGTGTTTATTCTTTTTAAAAATAAAATCATGAGAGGTGCTTGGGTGGCTCAGTCATTAAGCCTCTGCCTTTGGCTCAGGTGATGATCCCGGGGTCCTGGGATGGAGCCCACATCAGGGGAAGCCTGCTTCTCCCTCCCCCACTCCCCCTGCTTGTGTTCCCTCTGTCTGTCAAATACAATCTAAAAAAAAAAATGAATACAATCATGACTTATAACGTATATGGAGAAATGTATGGAATATGGAAATAGGTTTAATGAGCAATTATGATCTCACACGGGTGTGGCCATCGCTCACCAGGAAATAAAACAAGGAGACACACCCACAGCACGGCTCTGCTCACCTTGAAGACACCACCATCCTTTTATAAAGCAACTGCTTCCTTGTCTTTAAACCATCTTTGTAGATAACCTGAAACAAGTTAATTTAAGTGTGTCTCTTTTTTAATCACATCTTCACCCAATAAAACGAATTTTTTTTGTGCTTTTTTTTTCTTTCACTTGCAACCGACACTCCCTGGTGCCATCTGGCCACTCAAGCTCCCGGCCCGAAGCACTGGCCGGCAAGTCCCTGACACCGTGTTCTGGGGCACTCCGTGTTAGTCTGTGTGCGTGTGTCATCGCTACACCCATCGTGTGCTCAGACTCGTTATGCTCCACCGATGGGGCCAGCCGGCACCTCGGTCACACGCTGCTGGTCACTTCTGCTGCGGACGGACATTTGAGACGTTTGCCACCTGGAACCATTGCTCACTACCCCTCGGTGCACGTCCTTATCCACAAGCAGGGGCTGCGGAAGCCCGCAGCGGCAGGACGCTGGGCCCCCAGTGTGCGTACTGTGCTCTCCCCGGAGCTGACCCCTTGCCCTGGCCTGCCTGACTGTTCCATTTTTGCGTTAACTTCATAAATAATTTTTTGATTGTTGCCTGTGGGCAAAAACAGTTTGTTTTGTCTATATTATTTTTAAAATTTTTTAAAAAATTATTTATTGGAGAAAAAAAGAGAGCACAAGCAGGAGCGGCAGGCAGAGGGACAGAAGGAGAAGCAGGCTCTCTGCTGAGCAGGGAGCCCGATCTGGGACTCATCCCTGTGTGGGATCATGACCTGAGCAGAGCCAAAGACAGACGCTAAACGACTGAGTCCCCCCAGGCACCCCAAGATTTTATTTATTTTATTTAAGTAATCTCTATACCCAACGCAGGGCTCGAACTCACAACCTCGAGATCAGAAGCTGCATGTTCCACCGGTGGAGCCAGCGGGCACCCTGCCTCATAGTTCTCCAAACACAGATAATTCCAATATTGGCATTTTTGGGGGCCTCTCTGCTGGGTCTCACTCCTCATGCCCCGTTTCCTCATGTGTTTATTCTCTGGGTCCACCTCGTCTGAGGTCACTCTCTGTTCCTGACAGGACTGCTGAGCATTACAGGAAGTGACCCAACAACAGGGACGGTGGGCACCACGGCGAGGAGCCCTACAGGGTCCACCCCGGCCCTCACCCCGGCCCAGGGACACGGGAGAACATGCTCGCAGTGCTTCCGGGCCTCCCCTCGCCCCCCCCCCCCCAGCCTCCTCCCCACGGCCGTCCTACAAACGGCCTCACAGAGAACCCTGAGGGTGCAGCTCCCCCTTGAGACCCTCCACGAGCACATGATTCACCCCTCACCCAAACCACTCCCTCTGCCACGCTCTCCCGTCACACCGCAGGACACTGGCCTGCAGAACCCCAAAACCCCCCAAAGGGAACCTCTGCTTCTCTGGCTGGCCCTGCCTGAGCCTCAGCCCCCGATCGTGACACCCCGGGCACCCAGCTCGGGGGAAGCTGCACATAATGCGGCAAATGAGTCCAATCCCCCCACAAGCCGCACCCTTCCCGCCTCCCTCCATCTGCAGTCAAACTGGGCTGCTCCCGGAGGAGGGCCGCCTGCAACCCCCGTCCACCATGTGCCGGTCGTCCTGTGGAAGGGAGAGCAGGGTGTCCTGGGGACAAAACAGCATGCGGGAACAAGGCCAGCAGAGACCATCCCAGAGCGTGAGGACAGGAAGCAGGCCTGGCGGCAGCGTCTAAAACCCCAAGCTCACACGTGGCTTCTGACCACGAGCCACAGTGCAAGGCAAGCGCCTGCAGAAGGCGGGGTAGGAGTCCCGCGTCGTCTCCAGGGCTGCCCCCCAGGACCACCCTCCACGACCCCGCCTTGCTGCCCCCGAGGCACTCTGCTCCCAGCGGCTTCCCGGTGGCCCCACAGCACCAGTGGGACCAGGCCAACCCCGCTTCCCTGCCCAGACGCAAATGCATGCGGCGGCCCTCTTCCCTGCCGTGAGGTGTGTCTTGACCTCGCATAGAGCCCCTCACCTCTGCCCCCACTGCCCTCACCTACCTGGATGACCCAGCTGGGGCCACCCGGCCGTGCGCCTCCCTGCGGACGGAGCCAGTTTGAAACCTGTGAGCTGGGTCACTCTGCCTGTGGGACCCTGCCTGCTGGGGCCGTCGCAGGGCGGGCGCACACTCCTAGCCAACTCCAAGCTCCCGCTCCCGGCCTCCTGGTCTGGCTGGGCTCTCCTCACAGGCCAGCCAGCCCCGCACACCTCCCCCCACGGAATCCCTTCCCCGGGGACCTCCTCTCTCCCAGCGGACGACACCCTGTACTCAGAGGCAATCACTGATGCACACGGGCCACAGAACAGGAAAGGGACCGATGGGAGCTTCGAAGACAGGCTGGCTGACCAAGGGCTTTCTGCCGGAAGCAGAGAAGGCAGGGAAGCATGGGAGGAACCTCAAGAAGGTGCCTGAAGGCAGAGGCCTGGAGGCCAGGGCAGGAGCTGTGGGTCCTGCTCGAGTGAAGACAGAAGGCACAAGAATGGCTCTGGGCAGGGCCAACGTGCTCTCACTCACGCTGACCTACAGGGAACAAGGGTGGAGGCTTCTGGAAGGCCAGGCGGGGGTCTGCCCCAAGGTCATGCTGGGTGTTCCCTGGGGGCTGACACACAGCAAGACGAGCGGGAAGGGGGCCTGAGAAGCCGGGGGAAGGGCAGGCCCACTGGGGACAGGGCACAGACCCCCAGGCGGGAGAGATGCTGCTGGAGGCAGGAACAGAAAGGCGGCCGTGTGCACAGCACTGGCACCCTCTGCGCCAACGAAGCCTTGTGGCCCCACCGGCAGCTGCCCCTTGGAGGGGTCCCTGCGTGCCGCCTCCTCGCACAGCTGTGCTGCCCTCTCTCCGGGCTCCCGGAGCCACACTCGACCAGAGCCAGGTGCACACACCCCCAAGGGGAGGGCTGTGCTGGCACAGAAGCTGAGAAAGCACTGAGCTGAACGTTCTAAACCCCAAAGAAGCACTTTAACAGCCATAATTCTTCCTAAACAGAGGGCAGCATCTGCTCCCTTCCTGGCGCACTCCTGTGCGTGTGTGGGTCGGACCCCGCTTCCTCGGAAGAATGTTCTGGTCACCCCAGGGTACAGCATTGAACGGAGACCCTGGGGGCGCCGGGGAGCAGAGAACTCACACAGCACACGGATCCCTGCGTGGAGCTGGGCTGGGCCCGGGTCACCTCCCCCGCCCAGACCCTCGCCAGGCCGGCTGGGGACACGGAACTCTGTGTGGACTGGAGAAAACGCACCTCATCACGGGCTCATGCTGTGTATGCGCGGCACTCAGACAGAGGGGTGCACAGTGCGCGGATGCTCCTCACCGGGCATGGGACGAGAAAGCGCTCCAGCTGCCCCTGGGGGGCTCTGCTGCCAGGAGGGGCGGGGATGTTGCCGTGACACAGTGGTGAATCGGTGAAAAGGACCTGCTTGGTGGCAGAGGCACAAGGACAAGAGATCTGGGCTGCGATGGCGCAGACACCTGTGGGCAGCCGGCCGGCCCGCGGCCCTGTTGGTGTGCGGGTGGTCTGCACCAAGGCCAACGTGAAGGGCCCCCCCAGCCTTCGCCAGCTCCCGGAGAGGTTGGCTTGCAGACAACGACATGCTCAAATAAGTATTTCCTGGAAGAACGTGATGTCAAACACGTGCCAGACAATTTACCAGGGCAAAGGGACACGAGGGTGACCAAGCACACTCTCTGCCGTCCAGACTCTTACAACAAGGGTGCCAGACCCAGTCACTGCGAAAGGACAGTCTTTCCAGCAAACGGGGCTGGGACAGCTGCACGTCCACATGCAAAAGAAAGAAGCTGGACCCCTACCTCACACCACACACAAGAGTTAACTCAATATGGATCAAAAGCACATACAAAGGTGCTCGGCGTCATCCGCCATCAGGAAACGCAAACCGAGCACGACGAGACTCCACACGGACCAGGACAGCTCCGGCAGCTCTTTAAAACCACAGCAGGCACTGGAGAGGACCAACTGCACCCTTGACGCTCTGCTGGTGGGAACCCACTCTCGGCACGAGTCTGGCAGCTCTTCAGAAATTCCCAGCATTTCTCTGACCCGAGAGAGACAGAAACATGTCCACACAGAGACCTGTGCACAGACGTTCAGAGCAGCACGGATCACAACAAAGAGTGGAAACAAACGTCTGTGTCCCCATAAACGGGTACAACACGTATGCGGTAGGATGAGCCCGAAACACGCCACAGCGTGGAGGAACCTTGGACACAGCACCTGAGGAAAAGAGGCCAATCATAAAAGACCATCTGTCGTGTGACTCCATTTATGTCAAGTCAGGAACAGAAAAATCCAGACAGAGATGGTAGACAAGTGGGCGCCAGGCTGGGGCAGGGGTTGGGGACAGCTGCTGCTGAAACGGGGCTCCTATATGGGGGGGACAGTATCCCAGATGCAGACAGAGCTGAGGGTCGCACAGCCCTGTGACTGTACTAAAATACTCACTGTACACTACCTAAGGACAGATTTTACGTGAATTATACCTCATTTAGAAAAAAGACCACCACTTCCGGGGAGCCCAGCAGGTCAGCGCAGGGGCCGCAAAGTGGGGTGCTCCCCAGGGAAGGCAGAGGGGAGACCGGGGCTGCGGTGCAGAGGGACTGAGGCCTCCTGCCGGGGGCTGCAGCCTGGGGCGGAGCGCATGCTACCTGGGCGAGCACGGAGGCAGGGAGGGCCTCAGGCTCCAGGGGAGTCGGCCGGGGCCTGAACGGGTACCAAGACCCCGCAAGGGCTCAGCCCTGGTCGTCGCTGCTGGCTCCTTGCACGCCTGGGTCCCTGGGGCCTCCTCCAGGCCACCGGCCCTCCTCGGCATCAGCCCCCACCAGCAGCACACCCGCCGCCTCGGGGACCCCCACTCTATGCTGCCTTCTTGCTGTGAAGGCCGAAGCCGCAGGGACCTCACCTGTCCTCAGACCTCACATTAACACTCTGCCCTAAACTCCCAGCACCCCCTCATCTGATTGGCCGCTGTGTTCCCTGAACAATATCCTTTTGTGCAGCTGCTGTTTTGTCATTCTCCTGCTTCCTACAGATGGCCCCTGTGGCCGCGAAGACTCCCAGTCCCAAACCCCGGCAGGCACGAAACCCACTCTCGCTGCTATCAGTGCCGGCAGCGGCCAAGGAGCAAGATCATGGGATGGGCTGGAGATCGCACACGGCCTCCCAGAAAGAAGCGGCTGGGCCTGGGTCTGGGCCTGGGCCTGGGTCTGGGCTGGGCCTGGGCCTGGGTCTGGGTCTGGGCCGGGCCTGGGTCTGGGCTGGGCCTGGGTCGGGCCTGGGTCTGGGCTGGGCCTGGGTCGGGCCTGGGCCTGGGCCTGGGTCTGGGTCTGGGCCTGGGCCTGGGCCTGGGTCTGGGCCTGGGTCTGGGCCTGGGTCTGGGCTGGGCCTGGGGCTGGGCCTGGGTCTGGGCCTGTGTCCACCTGCCCTCCCACTGCCCCGGGGCCAGCGCGCACTGAGCAGAGCCCTGCCCGGAAACTCTGCCTGACCGGGGGCCGGAGCTCGGTCACCCCTCCCCGAGGGAAAGGGGTGCGGCCGTGGACCCCAGGCGCAGCCCCGAGCAGCAGCTGGCAAGGTGAAGGCGGTGGCACCCACCCTGCCCACAGCCGGGAGCCGCCGAGAACACACTGGGCACTTCTGGTTCAGGAAACGTGACCCTCGCACCCACTCAGACACACCGGAGGGAAGAGCACAGACTCACGGCCCATGGGCCCCGCGCGCTGTCCCATCACACTTCCGGGCCGGTTCAGCCCGAACCTGCCAGCAGCCTGCGTACCCCGGGCACAGGGAGGGGCAGGCCTGCCCTCCCTCACACAGTCCTCCCCTCTCGGCCTCAGTCCCAGTGATATCCAGGAGAACCTGCCTCGTGGAGACCCGGAGCGCGAGGACCCCGCACGTGTGCGTTCCAGGCCCCGGCCCCAGATGGACACGGCGCCGCAGGGAGGCGGGTGTGTGAGCCTGGCGGGCGCGGCAGCCATGACCGTGGCAGCCCCAGTCCCTCCCTCAGAGCAACGGCAGAGCCCGGCATCACCACTCCTCGGTGCGCGATCACACCCCCGAAGGGAACAGAGAAGCGACCAGACGCCCCTTCCCGCACCGGCAGGACCAGCACTCTGAGCACCGAGAGAGGAAAGCCCCTCCCAGATGTGCCCCGTTGGGGGACAGGTAGCATTCACAGCCCAGGTCACCTGTCCCTGCAGAAAACCGTCCAGTTAGATACCCACTGATTCAAACGTTAAAACATCTAGAAAAGCTTCAGGATCTCAGGCAGGAAAAGGTTTATCAAATCAGATAGAAGAGACACGAGAGCACAGAGAAGGGCATTTAGACAGACTATGTTGGAGTTGAAAATGTCTGTTCATCAAATCCCAACCAAATAATATGACAAAATGTGAGCACAAACGAGACAAAATCTCCCACGTGTGTGACCCAAACACGATGGCTACCCAGAAGACAAAGGAAAGTCTACAAATCAGAAGCGTCCCAACAAACGACTCCAGGACGCCTGGTGGCTCAGTCGGTGAAACGTCTGCCTTCAGCTCGGGTCAGGGTCCCGGGGGCCCCAGGGGTCGAACCCAGTGTCGGGCTCCCTGCTCGGCAGGAAGGGGCTGCTTCTCCCTCTGCTTATGTTTTCTCTCTGTCAAATAAATAAGTTAAATCAAAAAAAGAAAAATTGATTCATAGAAAGAAAGGATGAGAGGTTATTCCCAGAGAAAGAAAAGTGAGGAGACAAGAATACACACAGACCCCCATTCTCCCCGTGTCGGGTACAGACACTGAAGGCGCAGACCAGCCGCCAGCCAACACAGAAACTCCAGGGAGCTGGCTCGCGGCGCTGGGGCAGAGAGGGCCCAGCCTCTCCCCTGCCAGAGAGCAGCCCGGCAGCCCCGCGGGCCCCAGGGCCCCGCTGTAAGAAGACGGCCCGGGCCCCAGGCGCCCGGCGCTGCGGGAGGCGGCGCTGGCTGCCGTGTGTTCTGCCAGGTCTGACTGTGCCCCAGGGAGTACGTGAGTCCCACGAAGTCAGCTGCGAGGACCTCGGGCCAAGAAGCCGCACACCCACACGGCCTCGGTTACGTCAGGCCGCGGCCAGGCCAGGCCATGAAGAACGTGTGCAGAGGTCGGCGGGGTCAGTGGAAAGGCCGAAGCAGCCCCACGACTCCTGGAACCCAGGCTCCACACCGCAGACCAGGGTGAAGGTGCCAGGCACCGGGTGGCACATCAGACCACACACAAGAATGAGCCCCCTACGCGCCAGCTCCAGGACAAGACCCCCCACAACCACAGCGGACGGAAAGACGTTCTAGTGGCGACTAAAGATCCAGGTGCACCAAAAGAAAAGATCGATAAAGTGCAAAGTAAAAAAGATTTTGTTTTTTGGGACACATTTGGTGAGAATATTAAACATTTACAATATAAATGACAGATACGGGGTTAATATCCTTCATATACAAGTCTGAGCAAAACACCCCACAAAAGTACTACAGAAAAACGGGAAGAGATGGCCCATGAACACTGGCATCAGATGTGAGCTGAGCGGCCCTGAGACCGGGGCTCCTGCCCCAGGCGCGGCCCAAGGGAGGCCGCGAGCAGGAGGCCGCGAGCAGCCGGGCGCGGCACACGGGCCTCCACGGAGGGCCGGTGGCGGCCGACACCTACGACCCTGTGTCCCCTCACCTGCACTCACCTGAAGACAAACCTCCAACAGCGCCGGGCCACAAAGCCCAGGCTTTCCGCCGCGGCGTCCCTCTAACTGCACAACACGGGGAACTAGCGTCACGTCCAACCCGAGACCGGCTGAACGCTGCGGTGTCCACGCTCCTGAGGAGGGTGGTGTCTATGATCTGGGGGACCCTCCAAAAGGGGGGGTCCAAAAACTACCTGCGAGAGGCGTGTGGGGGCACAGAGGTCTGAATGTACCTGAGGCGGTGTTGTCTCTTGGAAGCACGTTAATGGGCTTCCTGTTCAAAACAAATGACATCAGCAAGAACAGGCACACTGGACGGGACAGGTGGCCCGACTGCATTTCATGGACCAGCGTAACCCCGACAACAGGGAGAGGGAGGCACGGGGGGTGAGCCGGGACTCCGTACTGCCGTTCTGGAACCGAGCGCACACGGCGGGGTGGGGGCCCCAGAAATCCTGAAGGGTTTGGCATCACGTATACATTTTTGTAACAGAAAGAGCAAAGTAACTCGGAAACAAGTTTTGGACATGTTATTCGATGAGCAAACGGGTAAATGTGCCGAAGCTCTGGGGAGCAGGGTCTCCCGGTCAGAAGACGTGGGGCCGTGGGACGGAGAAGCCGCGTGGGGCCCCCGGGACTGGGCCGGAGCTGGACACACCGTGAGCACTCAGCACGGGCAACAGTGCGTGCACCCGGGCACGCGCACGCTCGCACGCACAGCTTCTCGTCTGCCCACAGGGCCAAGAGGCAGCACAAGGCCAGAGTGCCGAGCGCGCTGAGCCCCCAGACGGGCCTCCAGGGCCTGTCCTCCCCGGGCGAGGGGGAGCAGGGCTGCTCAGAGACACAGCTGCCTCCAAGCGGGGCCACAGCACAGGCTGTGCCTGGGGCCAGAGGAAGGAGAGGCTGAGAGTCACGGGCACACAGGGGAGGGGACCCCACCGGCCCCAAGCGGGACGACGCCAGCGCCGCAGGAATTAGCTAGAAAGCGTGTGAAGAAGAAAGGAATTTGAGGTTGTCCATTCCGGAGAAACGGCCCAGTGTGAAGGGAGGGGAGGCACACAGAGGCCACGAGGGGGAATCAGGGCCAGGGGACGCAGATGTTCAGTGCCGCGTTTCTGCTCTTACAAGTTTTCTGTAAATATGGAATTATTTCTAAATAAAGCAAAAACATGAAAATAAAAACGAACCACGGCGACCCGCCTTGCCGCGGACGGATGCCCGAGTGGGTCCAGCCACGGGCCTGCAGGGCAGCCGAGGCCCCGCGCGGGGGGAAGGCCCTCCGTCTGGGGTGCGGGTGTGGCAGGACCGGGGCTCCCGCGGGAGGACGTCCGATCCAGAAGCAGCAGCGGCCCCGTCTGAGAGCTGCGGGTCCCGCTGGGTGCAGCTGGAACCGCGCCGCACGCGCCCCGCCGCCCTCGGCCCTGCCCGCGCAGACGGCCCTCCTCACCTCGTGCTGGACCCCGACAGGCGCGGCTCCTGCACGGCAGCCTCATGGCTCTCGCACTCGTAATCCCCTGTCTGGGACATCGCAGGCTCCTCCGGGCGACCCGGGTGCACGGCAGTCAGCGGCGTCAGTCAGGAAGGCGCCGCCCTGCGGGAGAGCACACACCGCTCAGCACGCGTGTTCGGGAAGCATCCCCCGCGGCCACCCCCAGCCCCGCCGGGCCGCCCCCGCTCGGACCGGACAGCCGCCGCCCGGGGACAAGGCTCGCGGCCCACCCGCCCCGGCCGCCCACACCACTGCGCTCTGACGAGTGAAACGACGAGGCTCTTGGAAAAAGTGCAGAAGAGAACGCTGGCAGACCTACAGCGGGTTCGGGTATCTCAGTCAGACATCAGAAAACCACTGGCCGCAAAGAAAAACTAGTAAGTTGACCGTGATAAAATTAAGAGCCCGTTTATCAAGACACCACTGAGTAAAAAGGCAAGTCTGGGGTGGGAAGTATGTGCTCCAGGGAAGACGCACACTTATCTCCCGTGACAGAGGCGACACAGGACGGTCCCCAGGACACACAACATGCCTAGAGAAAGGCAGAGAATCCAATAGAGAAATGGAAAAAAGACTTGAGCATACATTTTACACACACACACACAAAATACGTGGCTAATAAACACATGGAAACACGCTCAACCTCTTTAGTCATCAGGAAAATGTTCTTCACTTCACAGCATAATGGCTAATTATATTTTAATTACATCGACCGAATGGCTAAAATGGGAAAGAAAACCCAGCACGTGCTGGCAAGCGCACGGAGGCTCGTCGGGGGAGATGGGCTAACCCGCTCGCGACCCCAGTGCGCCACTTGCCGACCCCGCACGTACCCCGGCCCCACCGAGGGCTCCCCCTGCCCGCCCTGAGCGCCGGCGGAGCCCTCGCCCAGCGTCTCAGAGCCCCGGTCGCCACAGCCCACACGGGAAGCGGGCCAGCGTCCGGCCCGGCGGAACGGGCCCTCCGAGCCCACGCGGAGTCTCTCACCAGAAGGTGGGCGTCCGAGGCCAAACGCAGGTGCACATCAAGCTCACCATCAGGCACCGCCAGCCTCCACTGCCGGAATCAGAAGCCTCCAGGGTGAGTACTGACGGGAGGGGCCCGAGGGGCACGGCCTCTCAGGGTCCGGCTCGGCACCGTTTATGCAAGTGCTGGCTTATGAAGCTCAGGCGCTTCATGCCCAGGCTCTCACGTTTTGTTTTGTTTACGATTTTATTTATTTGTGAGAGAGGGAGAGCGCGCGCGCACACAAGCAGGGGGAGCGGCAGAGGGAGCAGCAGGATCCCTGCCGAGCGAGGAGCCCCACGCAGAACCTGATCCCAGGACCCTGACTGAGTCCACCAGGCGACCCTCTCACACTTGTCTGTACACACGCATACTTCAGGAGAAAGCCTGCAGAACGAAGGGGCGGGAGAGTCGATGGGAACACGACCCTCCCCAGCAGGGGCTGACCCACAGACCAACTAAGCCAGTCACAGGTCAATACGACAAAGCACCCGGTGGGGCACAGCTGGCCAGGGCCCCAAGAGGGGAGAATGCAGACCAATCACACACGTTCTCCAAGGCCCAGAGAGACGGTGACCACGCTTGGCTCGTGGGCTCGAGATCACCCACCTGGAGGAGATGCTCTCAGCCTTCTCCTTTCTGACACTTGAATATCCATACAACTTTTATTTAAATACTTAAAACTACTGGGAATGCCAGAAAGAAAAAAGAGAAGAGAAGAGAGAAAGAGAGAAAGAAAAAGAGAAAAAGAAAAAGAAAGAGAGAGAGAAAGAAAGAAAGAGAGAAAGAAAGAGAGAGAAAGAAAGAAAGAGAGAGAGAGAGAGAAAGAAAAAAGAGAGAGAGAGAGAGAAAGAAAGAAAGAAAGAGAGAGAGAGAGAGAGAGAGAGAAAGAAAGAAAGAAAGAAAGAAAGAAAGAAAGAAAGAAAGAAAGAAAGAAAGAAAGAAAGAAAAAGAAGAAAGAGAGAAAGAAAGAATGAATCTCAGGTATTTCTAAGTCCCCCTCTCTCTGGGTGAAAACAGGTGACTTGCTCATACGACTTTGACATTTAAGAAAAATACCAAGCAGTATTAGTAAAATTTTGGAAAACTAAGAACTACATACCCTAACCTGAAAGCAACTCAAATTAGCCGCCTTTCAGTCCTTGTCCCACCCTTCGAGGCTGGTCCGGAGCAGAGGGCACAGCGGTTGGCAAGGAGTGACTCTGAGGCATGTGGCTGGTCCCCCTGCTCCCGAGTCGACCCTGGTGTCACTCCCTCCAGAGAACCTCCTCCAGTCTGGGACAGATGCCGTCTCGGGCTCCAAACGCCCAGACGGTGTCACGTCCTCCCAAGTTTGCTCTTCATTTCTGAAATTGTTTCAATTATTCTAGCTCCTTTGCATTTCCTTATGAGTTTCTTCTGGCATCATCTTTGTCTAGGTTCACTATCAGGATAACACTAGCATAACAAAACGAATCCGCTCAATTTTCTGGGAGTTTGTGTGGACTCGCTGTTACCCGTTCCTCAAATGTTCAGCAGAATATGGCTGCAGGGCCGTCTGGACACGTCGCTTTCTTTGTGGGAAGGTTTTATTTTTTTTTTATTTTTAAAAAGATTTTATTTGGCAGAGGGAGAGAAATCACAAGCAGGCAGAGGCAGAGAGAGAGGGGGAAGCAGGCTCCCCACTGAGCAGAGAGCCCGATGCGGGGCTCGATCCCAGGACCCGAGATCATGACCTGAGCCGAAGGCAGAGGCTTTAACCCACTGAGCCCCCCAGGCGCCCCTGTAATTTTTTAAAATGTCAGTCTGAGCCAGGCACTTGCTGTTGTAAAGTCCACCCTAGAGCACAGCTCTCTGGTACCCTGCAAAGTTTGACTGTTTTCAATTCCATCCAGTGCAGAATCTTTCCAACTTCCCCTTGGATTTCTCCTCTAACTCGTGGATTATAAGAAGTATATGATCTACTATGCCAATATTTTTATTGCTTTCTAACTTAATTCCATTTTTGTCAGAAAAAATTATGATGCAGGGCGCCTGGGTGGCTCAGCGGGCTAAGTGACTGCCTACAGCTCAGGTCATGGTCCCGGAGTCCCGGAGTCCCAGCTCCGCGGGGAGTCTGCTTCTCCCTCTGACCTTCTCCCCTCTCATGCTCTCTTTCTCAAAATAAATAAAATCTTAAAAAAGAAAAAAGTATGAAGCAAAGGATTTGTCTCGGTAAACATTTCAAATGCACTGAAAAGCAGGCCGTTGCGGGGAGCGCCCCATGAACGCCCACCAGGACAGGCGGGCTGAGTGACAGCACTAGTTTTCTGTTTACCTAGTTTTCCAATGACTAAGAAAAGGTACCAAGAGCAGCAACTATAATCGCAAATTTGCCTATTTCTCTTTGTTGTTCTATCAGTTTTTGTTTCATGCGTTTTGTAGCTCTGCTAGTAGGTGAAGAAAATTTATGTCATCTTCCTGGTGAAATAACCTCTTTATCATTAGGAAGTATCTTTACCTGGTAGTTTTCTTTGCTCTGAAATCAGTATATTTGATGGTATTACAGCGACTCTCATTTCCTTTCCATTAGACTTAGAACGGTGTATCTTTTGCCTTCCTTTTACTTTTAACCTATTATGTCTTTATACTTGAAGTGGGTTTCTTGTAGCCAGCATATATTTGGGTACTGCTTTTTCATGCTGACAATTTCTGCCTTTTATAAAAATCTACTTGAGAAGAGAATCTCAAGCAGACCCCCCGCTGAATGCACGGGCCCAACCTTACCAGCCTCACATCATCAGCTGAGCCGGAATCAAGACTAACTGACAGAGCCCCCCAGTCACTCCAATTTCTGCATTTCATCGGGTGCCTAAACCATGTAGATTTCTGATTGTTGACACGGTTAGGTTGGAATCTACCATTTTGCTACTTTTTAAAATTTGTCTCATCTGTTCCTTGCTTCCCCTTACCTCTTTTTTGCTTCCTTTCGGATTATTTTATGTGATTCAACTTTATCTTGACTGCTAATTTATCTGCTGTAGGTAACTTACTGTTTTGCTATTATTAGCAGATGCTCTGGGTGTATAATGTCCATATTGAATTTATCATCATGTACCTTCAAGGGAAATCACACTTCTGCTGTCCCAGACCTCCCGCCACTCTCGTCATACGCTTCACGTAATAACCACCCCACTCTTACTACTTTTACTTAAATAATTACCTTTTAAAGAGATTTAACTGGGGCACCTGGGGGGCTCAGTGGGTTAAAGCCTCTGCCTTCGGCTCAGGTCATGATCTCAGGGTCCTGGGATCGAGCCCCATATTAGGCTTCCTGCTCATCAGGGAGCCTGCTTTCCTCTCTCCCTCTGCCTGCCTCTCTGCCTGCTTGTGATCTCTGTCAAATAAATAAATAAAATCTTTAAAAAATAAAAAAAATAAAGAGATTTAAGTAATGTATAGACATTACTTAAGTGTAATTACAAAGACAGTATATAGGTATCTATATTTAGGCCTGAGGCTGCCATTTCCAGGGGTCTTCATTCTTTGGGGGAGACGGAGATTTCCACACGGTCTCACCTGTCTGCAGTCACTGTAACACACCTTGCAGCAAGGTCTGCTGCTGCCGGATGCGATCGGCCGCTGCCCGTCTGAAGTGGCTGCATATCGCCTTCGTGTCACAGTGTCTGCGCGGGCACAGGGCTCCCGGCCAGCTGCTCCCAGTCTCCTCACCCACATTAACAATGAGAAACATGCCGTCGTTTGCAACGCTGCTCCTCTGTATATAAAAGGTCTTGTTTTCTGGCTGCTTTTAAGACTTCTCTTCATCACTGGTTTTGAGCAGTTTGATTATGATGCACCTTGTGTAACTGTGTTTGTGTTTCTTGTGTTTGGGTTTGTTAAGATCATTTAGGTTTTATAGTTTTCACCAAATTGGGAAGCATTTCAGCCACTATTTATTCAGATAGTTTTTCTGCACCCTTCCCTTCCCACTGGGAACTAAAATTACACAAGTATTAGTCTCTGCCTGGTGTCCCACAGCTCAGTCCTGCTCTTCTGCTCATTTAAGAGTACTTTTCCTCTCCTTTAGTTTGGATAGTTCTTACTGCTTTGTTTTCAAGCTCACTAAGCTTTTCTTCTGCAGAGTCTAACCCGATGTTAATCCCACCCAGTAAGTTGCACTCAGACATTTTAGTTTCTTCCTTTCTTTTTTTAAGATTTTATTTATTTGTTGTGGGGAAGAGAAATGCAAGCACACAAGCTGGGGGAGCAGCAGGGCAGAGGGAGAAGCAGGCTCCCTGCTGAGCAAGGACCCTGACTCAGCACTCAACCCCAGGACCCCGGGATCATGACCTGCGCTGGAGGGAAACACTAAGTGACCGAGCCCCCAGGTTCCACACCCTCAGACCTTTTAGTTTCAACTCTTAAAGTTTAGTTTGGATCTTTTGGCAGTTCACTGTCTCTACTCTACCATGTCCCTATTCAATGCATCCAGTGTGTCCTTTAGCTTTTTGAACACATAGTTAAAGTAACTTCCTATAAATATTCTGGAGCTTTGTTTTGGGATACGGTTACTTGGAAACAGTGTAAACCTTCAGTTCTTGCTTCTAACACCGGCTATGGGCACCATAAGAGAGAAAGAGAGAGCAGTATTTATTAGAGAGAGAGCATTTATTCTATGGCTAATTACTCTCCACTGAGTAGTCTACGCTGTGCCCTGTGAATTATGAAGAGTTCGGAGCACTATCCCTCTAACCCTTCTGTGGGATCCTCCCTGTCTCTGGTAGCTTCCTCATACCCACGTGCTCCCTGGCACTCTGTAGGAAACTAATGATACTGTCCCACAAGCCCCTGAACTCTCTGCCTGCAGCACCCTGCTCTGCAACTGTCCCCTGCAATCTCCATCACCACGGCCACCCAGACTCTGAGCTCCATCTCCTAAACTCGGGGGCTCTGCCAGACCCTGCATCCCTGCAACACAACCTGGAAACTCCCCACATGCAGCGAGCTGGGAAGTCACTGGACTCACCCTGTTTGACTCTCATCTAACAGGAATCACCATACTTTGTCACTCGTACCCAAAATTTAGAAAACCAGGGTTTCATAAATATTGTCCAGCTTTTTATTAGTTCCTTGTGAGAGGATAAATATGATCACTGTTACTCCATCTTATGAGCAGGAGGAAGTCCAAGTACTTTTGCTTAGTACTGCATAATTACACAAAGAAAGCATTACAACTGTGACACTTAAGTTCTCTCTCTCGTCAGAGAGTAAGCAACGTGAGGGCAGAGATACTTGTTAACACTGCATCCTTGACACAGAATAATCAAACATTTACTGAATAAACACAGTCCTTAATCACTTGGAATTTATCTTGGCATACTGTATAACAAAGGACTCAAAATGTTTGTTCCAGGCCGTGCAATGTAGGGTTCCAAATATAGAAGAGTCCGGAAAACACAAACTATATTAATGGCACAAAGACTGTGTCTACCAGTGATTCAGTGGAGGGTGGAAGGTTGAACGGGTGGCCACAGGGGATTTCCTTAGGGGTGAAACTACTCGGTATGATACTGCCGTTACGGATAACTGATACTATGCATTTGTCAAAGCCGTGGAAATTTACAGCAAAAAGAGTGAACTTCAACATATGCAAGTTTAAAAGCCAGTAATTTAGGAGGTCATGGGTTCTCAAGATGCAACGCTGCACACGATAAAACAATCTACCTGTGCTGCAAAGGAACGGGTGAAGGGAAAGATTCTGACTTGAATAACTTTGTTTTTTTAAGATTTCTTTATTAGAGAGAGAGAGAGTGTGCATTCGTACACACACACGTGGGGGAGGGGCGGACGGAGAACCTTCGGGCAGACTCCCCACTGAGCGCAGAGCCTGACCTGGGGGCTCGACCCCATGACCCTGAGATCCTGACCTGAGCTGAAACCAAGAGTCAAGACGCTCAACTGACTGAGCCCCCCAGGTGCCCCTGACCTAAGTAACTTTAAAAAATAAGTTAAAATATAAGATTCATGGAAAGGAACAGCACGTAGGCACTGTCTCTAGTTAATAAAGTCACTTCCCAGGAGTGTAGTTCTCCAGTTCCGGTACCACTACATGTGTACGTGGGAACTGAACAATTCAGTAAAGGCACGGGGAGGGGGCTGGGATGACCCATGTGGTAATGAATCAGGGGAGACGGGTCAGAACTCATGTTCAGTGTCAAACACACACAGGGAGCTGCACTGGGAGAGATCTGTGTGTATGTGCACGTGTGCTTACACACAGGTCAGTGTGCACACACAGACGGCTAGGCTTGGAGAGGGGGTGTGTGTACGTGCGCATGTGCTTACACACAGGTCAGTGTGCACACACAGACGGCTAGGCTTGGAGAGGGGGTGTGTGTGTATGTGCACGTGTGCTTACACACAGGTCAGTGTGCACACACAGGCTTGGAGAGGAAGTGTGTGTGTACGTGTGATTACACACAGGTCAGTGTGCACACACAGACGGCTAGGCTTGGGGTGTGTGTGTGTGTGTGTGCACGTGTGCTTACACACAGGTCAGTGTGCACACACAGACAGGCTTGGAGAGGAAGTGTGTGTATGTGCGCATGTGCTTACACACAGATCAGTGTGCACACACAGACAGCTAGGCTTGGAGAGGGTGTGTGTGTGTATGTGCACATGTGCTTACACACAGGTCAGTGTGCACACACAGACGGCTAGGCTTGGAGAGGGGTGTGTGTGTATGTGCACGTGTGCTTACACACAGGTCAGTGTGCACACACAGACGGCTAGGCTTGGAGAGGGTGTGTGTATGTGCACGTGTGCTTACACACAGGTCAGTGTGCACACACACAGAGTTCCCGGCTCCGTCAGCTGAGAGGACCCAGAAGCAACACCAGCCCACAGCAAGGATCACAACTGTAGGCTCTCCGCCCTAACAGCATTTCCCAATAAAAGGACGCAGGAACCCTTGGAGACAAGAGGAGTCTGTAGGATCCCACTGAGGCAGTAAGTAACAAAGCACTAAAACAAAAACAAAGCCCACAATGATAGGGTCTGTCAAAGGACCGACAGAGCTCTCAATGACCAAAGCTGGAGCAATGCGTGGGGGGGGATCCTATTACATGAAAATCCAGAGTATAAAATAAATATCCACAAGTCCAGACTGATATAAATAAATGACCAAATCGGGGTGCCCAGGGGGCTCAGTCTGGGAGGCATCTGCCTTCGGCTCAGGTCACGATTGGCGGGAACCCTGCCTCTCCCTCCTCCACTCCCCCTGCTTGTGTTCAGTCTGGGTAGACCCTCTGCCTCCAGGCTCGTGACCCTCCTTCCAAAGCTGCCCAGTAGAACACCGGGCGCACCCCTCCTCCAAGCAGGGCGCCCGTCCGGAAGACACGCTGGCTTGGAACCAAGGCCTGGGGAGCATTTCTTCACCTCTCGCCCTGCTGCCTTCGCTCCACTGCCTTTCAGAGCAGAGTGGATGAGGCGGGCGGGACAATGACTCCGTTCCATCCCCGGGTCCTCCTCTGCGGCTGGTCGTCGCACGTGCATCTTATCCAGAAAGCCGGGGTGCCCTCTCCACGAAGGGCCAGCCTTCCCCCCGTCACGACCCACACAGGGCCTCCCCGCAGCCCCCGGGGCACCACCTGCTGTCCGGCCTCCCTCCTGTCTGGTTCTCCGGGCAGCACACCCTCCCCCAGCGGCCTGTCCTCCGGAGGACCAAGTGGTCGGCAGCGTCCAGCCGCTCACCGCCGTTGTTGCTAACCGGCCCTCGTGAACTCCCTTTCTCGGCTCTGCCAGCCACGTCCCCTCCTGCTATCTCATCTCTGCTTTGAGCTCTTCTCTCGTGTATTCTACAGTTTCTAGTTTTAGTAGACAGAAAATATTCTGCTAAACTTTGCATCTGCTGATTCTTCTGTTTTCTTCACCCCCTATTTAACTCTGCTCATTCCCTTTCTTTCCTTCTTAGTCTCTACATAAAGGGCCACGTTGTTTCCTGATTATTGCTCCTCTTTAAACCAGGGAAGGAACAGCCTCAAGCCAGGGATATCATTCCAGAATGCTCTACTGTCAATCCTCCCCCAGCTCTGCCCTGGAAGTGAGTTTCTGGTATCAGGAAGGACATTTTTGGTTTGCAAGTGACGGAAATGGTTGAGACCCTACATATGCAGGGTTCCCAAGAAGGCTTGGGCCACCTCCTCACCACGGCATGCTGGGGTGGGCCACCCTTTCAGGCAGGCTGGCTCCATGGATCCCACAGCAGTACCCCGCAAGCTTCTTCCCTGGGGTCTCACAAGGGAGTCTCCTGACGGCTTCTGAGCGGCAGGGGCCCCGGGGTGGCCGGCTGCATCAACACGCAGGAGGCCCGCCCACTCGCCTTCAGGCCTGGGCGTCAGCGTGTGCCCGTGGGGCTACCTCGGTGGCAGCCGAGGTCTCTCCAGGGCCCAGTCGGTGGGAGACAAGTCCTGAGGAGACACAAGGGGTCAGCAGCCCCACGGGGAACTGTGACTGCGCTCTCCTTCCTCCATTTCACCATCTGAAATGCCGGCCGAGCTCCTGTGCCCGCGCCAGCTCGCCTCCCTCACCGTGCGCTCCCACGTGGGGCCCCCATGGCCCAGCAGACCACGGCCCCTGTCCTGTCACATCGATGCGTCGGTGGCGTCCCTAAAGCCCTCCTTGTGAAGGACGAGCCGTAAGCGGATGAGAGCTTTGGCTCTCACCCCCCTTCCCGTCTGGCAACACCCTCCTCCAACGGCCTCCGGCTGCGGCTACTCCTCGGATTCACTGTAGATTAAATCTGGTTCTCTGTTTTTCATTCTTTTTGCTCATTTCAGAGAGTTTCAGGGAGGGAAGCAGAATAAACAAGTCTTTAGTCAGCCCTCGTCTCCAGAAGGCCCAAGTTCCATTCTCAATGCTGTTTTTAAGACGTTTTCCAAGTTCTGAACAACGAGTGTGTCTCAGTCTCTTGTTCTGGAAGCTCGGCTCCAAGCTGGAGGCACAATGGCCCATTCTCCACACGCAGTGAGCAGGACAGGCCGGCATTTCCCGCCTGCGCCCCCGCATGGCTCTTCTCATCAAGCCCTCCGAAGGAGGGGCCACACGGTCACTGTGAGACCATGACCCGACCTGCCAGGCAAGGCATCGACTTGTGGGTCAGGACTAGCTTCCACACTCTTCTGGGAAAGGACGTCCGACCGCACCCCACACGGGAAGGACACTTGTTCGGAGCCCGTTGGCCACAGAGCACAAGTCCCTGAGGGTGATGCTACGTCCGAGGGCTTGGAAAGCGGCCTCCCTGGGGACAGCACTTGGCCGCTGCGTGGCTGCAGGAGGCACGTGACTGCCGGTCAGGACACGGCGTCGTGCTGGGCCGTGCAGCCCCCGCGGTGCTTGCCGTCCTGCGCTTGTCTCACCAACAAAATGGCCCTGGGGCCCCCAGAGGGCCGTTGGGAGAGAATGAAATACGTATCACGTGTGCATGTGCCTGTGGTCAGAGTGGAGGCCGGCCCGTGACCAGAACTGCCCGACGCCCGGGTCCCACCTGCTCCCAAGCCCTCCACGAGCACGAATGACCCCACCAGGCTCTGAGAGGGACGAGGACAGCTGGGAGGGGGCGCCGTGACACGGACAGCAGCTCTGCGTCCTGAGCCCACAGGCTCGGGCGCCCGCCGGGCACCACGGGGTTGGAGAGTCCAGCCAAGGGCCTCAGCCCCTCCACCTGGGGGGCAGCACCAGGATAGGGGAGGTAGTAGATGTTTTTCTTCTTACTTAAATCTTGATTATTTATAAACCAGGGGGTGCCTGGATGGCTCAGTGGGGTATGCACCTGACTTCTGGCCTCAGGTCAGGTCTCGATCTCCGGGTCTTGAGTTCAGGCCCCGCGCTGGGCTCCGTGCTGGGCGCCCACGAGATGCACACCTGCCAGCAGGACCGACCTCAGGAGGCCAGGCTCGCCTCAGGCCAGACCCCGAGAAAATGGAGGAGCCACGAGGGAAATAAACTCCTACAAATACTGTAGGATGACTGGAAATACAGAAGGGCAGTCAGCCACCCAGCCCTCCGTGTGCGTGGCACCGCTGTGCCGGGTCCCAGACCCGAGGGGGCCTCGCCTCGCTGTGACACCATCTGAAAATGTCTTCGCACACAGGCTGCTTCTCCACCTGATTTCATGTGTTCCATTTCTCTAGTTTTATGCTTTTGTCATCTGCACTTATTTCTAAAATAGTGTTTCCAACAGAACAGAATGTTTCCATTTCTATTTATTTATTTATTTATTTATTTATTTCATGAGAGAGAGAGAGAGAGAGAGAGAGAGGTGTCACAAGCAAGCAGACAGGCAGGCAGAGGGGGGGGGGAAGCAGACTCCCCGCTGAGCAGAGAGCCCGATGCAGGGCTCGACCCCAGGACCCTGAGATCATGACCTGAGCCGAAGGCAGAGGCTTTAACCCACTGAGCTACCCAGGCACCCCAGAATGTTTCCATTTCTATCAGTGGTCATGCAACACTGCTCGGGAAGTCCTGACACCTGGCGGCTGCAGGCCCCGGCTGCTTCCTGGGGTGAAGTCTGGCCTGTGAACTGGGGGGAGGGGGGCAGCTAGGGCCCAGCGCCAACGGCCCTGCTCTTCCCCTCCGCTTGGGGACTCTGCAGGGCCCCTAGAAGACAGCTGACTTCACCACGTGTTCATGTGCATTCTGGGACTCTGTCCCGGAGCAATGAAGGGGGCTCCCGGCGCTGGGGCACGGTGCTGTCCCGAGGCAGCCCCCCGCCTGCAGCGGGCCCAGGGCCTAGAGAACGTCAGAGCAGGCGCACCGCCCCACGAGGGCCCCGGGCCTCCAGTGCACAGCAGCCCACAGCTAGTGCAGAAGGAGAGCCAGCTCACAGCCCTCTGCGGACGGCGGCCCCTGCTCAGCAGGTCCCGGGAACCAGGCCTGCAGGTCGTAGTCTGGGTACCAGGCTCTCCACGCAGAGGAAGGATGCCCGGTGCTCAGAGGGCGCCAGGGCCGCCCCCCACAGCCGGGACTGGGTCCTGCTCCTGCTCAGTGCCCCGCAGCCTGGCCCCTGGAGGAGTGCCAGCACGGTGGGGACAGTGAGTGTGTGCCAAGCCTCACCGTGAGGTGCCGACAGGTGTCTCTGGCTGAGTTCTGGGCAGCTGCACGCACGTCCGCCCCTGTGGACCCTCAGCCATGGGGGGCTTGGCTGTCCTCCCCTCCACTGCAGGAGTCAGGCTGTCCTCAGTCCTCGCTGCACAGATGAGTGGAGGGCGGCCCAGGGTCACCCGCTGGCACAGGCCTGCCCTGTGCAGATGCTCAGAGCTGTGGGGGTGGGGGGCAGCTAGACGCCTGGTGGGCAGGGGTACACTGAGAACAGGACAAATGCTGGCACACCCACACCGCGTTGTGGGGGTGCCCCAAATCACAGCGCAGGCCTCCAGCCGCCACCCACCCCCACACACACACCCAAGGGCAGCTGCTCACTCCTCTCCACACCATACTGCGGAGAAAGTTCCGGGCATGAGTGGGCGACGAGGTTCTTGATTCCAACTTCCCACACGAGCCCTGGAACAGAAGACGCTCTGTGCTGCCTCTTGCTGGGGGCTGTTTGGGGAACGAGCCCCAGGAAGTGGCAATCTGCTCCCGATGCCCAACAGCGCTGCTCACTCCGAGCTCGGGCACCCCCCGTCTGGCGTCCACGGAGCAGCCTGACGCACGTGCAAGTGGGGCCAGAGGCAGGGTGGGTCCACCCACACACTGCTCCTCCCTCCCTTGGGAACCCCTGCACCTGGCCCTGCCCCCAACCTCTCCAGGAACGACTTCCACGCCTGCGTCTTGGAGGGGACGGTGACTGCAGTAGAGGGCAGAGGCCACGGCAGGGCTGGGGGTCCTGAGGCTCCCCGCGGCCACAGCCACCAGTGGGGCCCTCGCATCAGAGACACTAAACAGCACCCTCCATTCACTGGTTCTCGCCCACATAAAAAATGTCAAAGGCGGGAGCC
>CM053606.1:669669-693071 GCA_028646535.1 Procyon lotor
ATTAACATTAATGCTACAAACACAGGCACACTCCACGGACATCTTCCTGGTTAAAATTTCTCAGAAGCATATCTTTTGGTTTTTGATAGTTTAAAAGTTCACCAACCACATTACCCCTTCCGTACGTATTTCAGCTCCTGGCTACAGGTGTACATTTGTACTTGTATCAGAACCCAATCACCATTTTCCTCAAAGCAACATGCAGGAAAGCACTTCAAGGTGCATTTCAAATCCAAGTAGAGGTCACAACTGCACATGCATGTCTGAAAAGTACGCCAAGTGCCAACTGGGAGCGCGCTGCATGCGCTCTGCTGACATGGGCCCCCAGGACCACCGCGGGGCAGCGGGAGCAGCACGGCACACCTACCAGTCGTCTGGAGATCAGGGACCCGAGTTTCACCACCTAACAAGACGGCCTGCTTCTTGTGTAACGGTGTTTTACCAGAGTTTTAATTATGTTTTAGGAAACTGGTTGATTGATATAATGAATTACTTTTTCCCATTAAATATGATGGAAAAGGGGCCCCTGGCTGGCTCAGTTGTAAACGTCTGCCTTCGGCTCAGGTCATGATCCCAGGGTCCTGGGATCGAGCCCCGCATCGGGCTCCCTGCTCTGCGGGAAGCCTGCTTCTCCCTATCCCTCTCCCCCTGCTTGTGTTCCCTCTCTTGCTGTGTCTCTCTCTGTCAAATAAAAAATCTTAACCAAAAAAATGATGAAAAATAGTCTCAGCATTTTGGAATGTCTGATTTTCAGGACAGGTTACCAATGTTGAGTGAAAAACACCTGACTATTTGCTCTGTGTAGAATATATTCCAAGTGTTATGTGAAAATACTGAAAACTATCCCTGCTAAAAGAAGATTCAAGAAATCCATGCCCCGTTAGAGGTCCCTGACACCAAGGACTTGCTAAACTCAGAAAAGGTCAAATAAGCTACCCTTGCTTGTTTTTCTGCCTGGGGCCCCTGCTCAGTGTCATTTAGAAGGTGATCAAAAAGAGGGCAGTTTTCACGGCAAAATTACAAAGCAACATTTCAATACAGATCTAGCAACAACAAAAAGTGTTTTAGTATTGCAGGAAAGAAGGGTGTGTCTTGTTTTGTTTTAAATACTTTTATTTATTTATTTGACAGAGAGAAAAACAGTACTCGAGAGAGCATAAGCAAGGGGAGTGGGAGAAGGGGAAGCAGACTCCCCGCTGAGGAGGGAGTCCGATGCGGGGCTCGATCTCAGGACCCCAGGAACACAACCTGAGCCGAAGGCAGACACTTAACAACTGAGCCCCCCAGGCACCCAGAACAGTGTTTTCTTGATAAGGACCCCACTGAAGCAGATAAACATCCCACAAAATACTGTTAAAAATTTAGCCCAACTTTTCATTTCACTGTTGTTAATTTTAGTGTCTCCCTAGTATTTTGTTCTGGTTTTTACTTCATCAGACTTTAGTGCATGGGATAAAACGGTGGGACAATCTCATTCTTCATCTATATTGGCATTATTCTATGTTTTGTTTTGTTTTTTTAAAGATTTTATTTATTTATCTAACAGAGAGAGAGAGAGATCACAAGTAGGCAGAGAGGCAGGCAGAGAGAGAGGGGGAAGCAGGCTCCCCACTGAGCAGAGAGCCTGATGTGGGGCTCGATCCCAGGACCCTGAGATCATGACCTGAGCTGAAGGCAGAGGCCTTAACCCACTGAGCCACCCAGGTGCCCCTATTCTATTTTTTCTTATTTATAAAAGTAAAATTCATAATTAACTACATTTTTTAAAATTCCATAACCTTTGTACTCACCCCACTAAGTACAAAAATTCAAAACACGATTCTTCTAATAAGCTATTACAGGCATACCTCGGAGGTATCACAGGTTGGTTCTAGACCACAACAAAGCAAATATCACAATAAAGTTAATCAAATGAATATTTTTGTTTCCCAGTTCATATAAAAGTTATCTTTACACTAACCTGTCATCTATTAAGCGTGCAATAGCATTAAGTCTGAAGAAACAATGTATATGACCTGACACAAAAATTACTTTAAAGCCTCTGCCTTCAGCTCAGGTCACGATCCCAGGGTCCTGGGATGGAGCCCCATGTCGGGTTCCCTGCTCAGCGGGGAGCCTGCTTCTCCCCCTGCTTGTGCTCTCTCTCTCTGTCAAATAAACAAACTCTTTTAAAAAAATACTTTATTGCTGGGGCGCCTGGGTGGCTCAGTGGGTTAAAGCCTCTGCCTTCGGCTCAGGTCATGATCTCAGAGTCCTGGGATCGAGCCCCACATAGGGCTCTCTGCTCAGAGGGGAGCCTGCTTCTCTCTCTCTCTGCCTGCCTCTCTGCCTACTTGTGATCTCTCTCCTCTCTGTCAAATAAAAAATAAAAAAAAATATATATTGCTAAAAAATATGCTATTATCTGAGCTTTCAGGAGCTGTCATCACTGATCACTGTAATATGTATAATAATGGAAAAGTTTCCAATATTGCGAGAAATATCAATAAATGACCCACAGACATGAAGTGATCAAATGCTGTTGGAAAAATGACACCAACAGACTGGCTTGAAGCAGGGTTGCTACAAACTTTCAATTTGTAAAAAACGTAGTATCTGCAAAGTGCAATAAAGTGAAGACTAATAAAATAAGGTATTCCTATATTCAATTTTAAAAGTTAGATGCTTGGGGCGCTTGGGTGGCTCAGTGGGTTAAACCCTCTGCCTTTAGCTCAGGTTGTGATGTAAGGGTCCTGGGATCAAGTACCACGTCCAGCACCCTGCTCAGCGGGGAGCCTGCTTCTCCTTCTTCCTCTGCCCCTCCCCCTGCTTGTGGCTCTTGCTCTCTTTCTCTCAAATAAATACCTTTTTTTTTTTTTTAAATAAAAGCTAAATAAACGTGTGGTTTTGGAGATGCCCTTCTAGCTCAGAAGCTGGCTCCCCGTGTGCGTGGGCACCTCAAGAGACCTCTAGGTAGGGGGTCATTTATCCTTGGGGTCTCCTCGGGCACCAGCTCTCACAGAAATTATCTGGGAGGTGGAATATGAGGGGTTCCTAGGCACAGGACTGCAGGTGGAAAGCCCACACTCCTTCCAGTTCCTGGGGCCAGCCTATGGTATGGGGGTCCCCACGTGGTGAGCACTGGTCCCAGGCCTTCCAGGCAGCAGAAACGGGAGGTGATGCCCATGAACACAGCAAAGGCCCCTCCGGGAGGAAACACCATGTGGCCCCCATGCCCACTCGGCCCTGCCCTTGCAGGAACAAAGGCTGCAGCCCAAGCAGACACCCATTCGGTCCCTGGACCCCTGCCGTGCCACCCCTGCTGGGCACACAAGCGCACATTCCCTGACCTCACTCACTGCTGCCCAACCCCCCACCACCCACCTTCCCCTTAAACATGGCCTTTGTTTCTCCGAAAGCAAGTTTGGGACGGTTTATTTAGGAAGCAGACCCAGGAACCCAAGCTCCTGCCACACACAGAGGCTGGGTCTAGGGGGACCTGACAGTGTCCCTTGAGACAGTGGCTGGCTGTGCCCAGGATGTGCCTGTGGCAGGAGACCAGAGGCCTGGGGACGCCATCGGCCACAGCTACAGTCTGCGACCGGGAGGGGCACAGCCCCCCACGTCACTGTGACACCGGCAGGGGGGGCACAGCACCCCGCACACACCACTGGGACACCGGCAGCCGCCGGATACCCCTGCCCTCTCCATCCAGTATGGCTTCCACACCACCAGGCAGCTCTCCAGCCCTTGCAGACCAGTGCCCCGCAAGCCTGACTCAACTCGGGACTCCACCAACCTGCCGTTGGCGTCAGATCCCACAGGGTAAGGATTCGGTCCGATGAGACCGCCCCCACTGCAGACGCCAGCTGCAAGTCCGGGTTGCCACTGGGCCTTCTGACCAACGGGCTATAAGCCGGAGGTTCCCATGTCCCCCTCCTCAGGTTCCACTAATCTGCTCAAGGAGCTCACAGAACACAGGAAACCAGTTTACTCGCTAGATGACCAGTTTACTGCAAAGGCTAGGAATCAACAGCCAGATGAAGAGAAAAACAGGCAAGGTCCTAAACAAAGGAGCCTCTGTCCCCGCGGAGTCTGGGGTGTGCCCCGCTCCCAGCACACACGTGCATCCGCGTTACCCACTCAGAAACTCTCTGAAGCCCGTCCTTCTGCGTCTTTAATGAGGCGTCACTAGCGGGCGTGACTGCTGAAGTCACTGGCCACTGGTGACGGGCCTCCATCTCCACCCCCACCCCCGAGGTCAGGGGGTAGGACTGAAAGTTCCACCCCTCTGGTCCCATGGCTGGCTCCCTGGCCACCAGCCCCCATCTTTAGGGGTTTCCAAAAGTTACGTCCTTAATGCAAGATGCCCACTTCACCTTGATGGCTCTGAGGCAATTCCAGGAACTGAGGACAAAAGACCAAACATGTAACAATAGATGCTGCCACCACTCTTACTGCTGAGGGGATTCCGAGGGTTTTGGGAACTGAGTCAGAACCCCAGAGAGACCAAACACTTGTTGATTCCAAGTCACGGGACCAACACTGGGTCCTTCAGCACACCCGCCCCGCAGGGACTGAACTCCCTCGGCAGCACCCAGGCGACAGACCTAGGGCGGCAGCTCAGTGCTGTCTCCAGCTGCCGGCTGCGGTAACTTGTCCCAGCAGCAGCAGAACCCGGGAGTGACCCCTCCTCCTCGGGAAGCGGGGCCGCTGTCTGCCACATGCTAACCCTCTCTCCTATCACCTCTTCCCTTCGGGCATCCCCATGCTAAAAACTCTGACGTAGAGAGCCTGTCCCTTTGCTCTGGCCAATGCAGTCGCCGCATGTGCCACGACCGTGGTCTCCCCGTCCTCACTTTCCGCGATCCCAAACCCCTCACTTGTGTCGCCACCACTCTGCAGGCCCAAGGACTTCCAAGCCACTGACTGGCGCTAATATTGCTGAAGGACCAAGACCTCTTAGATGTGGTGCTCTACACACGTGGGACAGAAGAAAGAACCGGTAAAATGGACTTTATCAAAATTCAAAACTGTGGGGATGCCAGTGGCTCAGTAGGTTGGGCGTCTGCCTTCGGCTCGGGTCATGGTCCTGGGGTCCTGGGATGGAGCCCCATGTCTGGCTTTCTGCTCAGCAGGGAGTCTGCTTCTCCCTCTGCCTCTCTCTCCCCCTCCCTATTTAGCTCATGCTCTCTCCCTAAAAAAAATTCAAAACTGTGCTTCAACTGACATCATTAAGACAGTGAAAAGACAAGCCACAGACAGAAAAAAGTATCTGCAAATCATATACCTGATGAAGAACTTGTATCCACAATGTATTAAAAAAACTCAATAGCAAGAAGAAAAACAACCCAGGCAACCCTCTTTGTCCTCTCCCTCTTCAGGAGCTTTGAACTCTCAATAAACTTGACTTTACTATCACTCAAAAGAAGAAGAAGGAGAAGAAGAAAAACAACCCAATTAAAAACCAAACAAAGTATACGAACAGACATTTCTTCAAAGAAGACATACAAATGGTCAGAAAGCAAATAAAGATGCTCGTCATAGCTGGTCATCAGGGAAATGCTCATCAGAACCACAGTGTGACGTCACTTCACACCCACTGGGACGACTACCAAGACGGACAACAAGAGTTGGGGGACGCGGAGAAATGAGAGCTCCCATTCACGGCTAGTGGGCGTGCAAGCGATGCAGCCTCTTTGGAAAACAACTGGGCAGTTTCTTCAAAAGTTAAAACATAAATTCACCGCAGGACCCGGCAGCTGCACCCCCAGGACTGTAGGCAAGACCAACGAAAACAGGTGCTCACGGGAAGAGTGAGCACTCACAGCGACACTATGAGACAACGCGTCGCCCACCCCCACAGAGGGCGGACAACCCCAGGCAGGTAAGTAACCCGCGGTGTGACCGCACTGACACCGCACTGACACCGGACACACACCGGACGTCCGAACAAACCAGTGGGCGGGGACAGAGGCAGGGGTGTGGCCACCCGGCTGGGCCGGTCCTGCGGGTCCTGCGCATGCTCTGAAACCGGTGAGGCTGCGGGCCGCACAAGTCTGCGCTTACTACCACCACCGAGCTGCATCCTTGTAACGAGGAGATGCTGCGGCATGTAAATTATACCTGGACGAAGCTGGCTCTGGGCAGCTTCCCTCCCTGCTTTCAGCACACGCGTCAGGACCCCGTAGCACCCCTGCTGCATCGGAGCCCCCTACCCCTGCGAGCACCCCGGCGGCTTCGACCGCAGCCAGCATGCCTCACCCACCCCCTCACTCCCGGCTTTTCCCCCCGAGCGCACCTGCACACCCCGCTCTCCGCCAGTAGCTCCACCCCACCCCTGCCCTCTCTGCACCCGGGCCAAATCTGAGACAGAGTCACAGCTCAACTGTGACATCAGACTCTGTCCCTCCCGGGTCCCTTGTCACACCCGGCCACACCTTGCCCATGGGTACAGTGTGTCCTCTAAGCCTCCTCCGCGAAGGGCCAGCTGTGACCCCCACTTACGGACGAGGAAGCGAAGGCCACGCCCAGCTGGCCCAGCTCTGCGACAGGGAGCAGGGTCTCACTCCGCTCGGCCGCGGCCCGTGTCAGCTCACGCCGCAAACACCTGCCGGGGACCCGGCAAGACGGGCGCACGCGGTGGGCGTCCGCCCCGGCAGCTGTGCGACGCCGTCAGTTCCAGGCACCAGGTGGGTCCGTCCTGAGGTCGGAGACTGCGCTGGAAGCTCTCCCTGGAGGGCACTCTCTCCACCACCTCTGACTCGGTGGCTATGTCTGCGCGCAAGCACACATCTGCTCCTCTCGAGAGATGGAGACGCCCTCGGGGCCTTTGCTCGTGCTGTCCTTCCCACCCAGAACACTGTCCCCCGATCGGGGCCGGCGTCACATCTTCAGAGAGCCCTCCCTGCAAAGGCACGTCCTGGCTCGCTCTGAGTCACGGCTGCCGCGACGCACATGGCCAGGACCAGGCGCGCGCGGAGCCTCCCAGCACCCCGGCGGGGACTGTGGCGTTCATCTGTCTCCCGATCGACGGAGCACCGCCTGGAAGGGTTTGTGCTGATCCTTCTTCAAATGTGAAAACTACGCATCCGTGTGGGTGGGGGAGGGCAGCAGTCTGTCCATATGGGAGACTTCACGGTTGCCCTGCTGAGGCCGGCAGTGTGCCAAACACCGTCACCAGGCCTCACCGTCGCTGCTGCAGACCCCCAGGGAGGCCTCCCCCTCCCGAGCCACCGGGCACCTGAACTCCCAGGGACCCAAGAAGTCAGCTCTCAGCAGCCTACAGCCACCCACCCTAACCCTGTCACTGCCCGCGAGCCGCATGGGAACGTGGGGGGAGCTGTTCCTCCTAAAACCCACCGCAACCTGGACAGAACCTTAAACTCGGCCAGGGCAGGAACTTCAACAGATGCGAAAGAGTCACACTTCAGAGACCATGAGAACGTCCGTGAACCCGAGGACAGAGTGCGCGAGCAACAGGGAGAGGAGCCCGCCAGAGAGGACATCCAGGCAGCTGCCACGCATCCAAGGACTGCGGGCACATGGCCGGAGCAGCGCGCCCAGCAACAGCACGAAGCCAGGTAGGGTGAGCAAACGTAGGTCCTCACTGCCACTACTCAGCAGCAGGACAGAGAACTGTGCTACAAACTCCAAGTACAGTTTCTACTGAGCCCTCATGACCATAGATTAAAAAATCCTTAAATTAGGGGCGCCTGGGTGGCTCAGTCCTTGAGCATCTGCCTTCGGCCCAGGTCAGATCCCAGGGTCCTGGGATCGAGCCCCACATCGGGCTCTCTGCTCGGCAGGAAGCCTGCTTCCCCCGCTACCATTCCCTCTGCTTGTGTTCCCTCTCTCGCTGTGTTTCACTCTGTCAAATAAATAAAATCTTTAAAAAAAAAAAAAATTATAAAAGGAAGGGGTGCCTGGGGGGCTCAGTTGGTTAAGTGTCTACCTTCGTCTCAGCCATGATCTCAGGGTCCTGGGACTGACCCCACGTTGGGCTCTGTGCTCATCAGGGAGTCTGCTTTTCCCCTCTCTCTCTGCCCCTCCCCCCCAACTGTGGGCTCTCTCTCACTCACTCTCTCTCAAATAAAAATATTTTTGAAAATCATAAGGAAGGGGCGCCTGGGTGACTCAGTGGGTTAAAGCCTCTGCATTCGGCTCAGGTCGTGATCTCAGGGTCCTGGGATCGAGCCCCACATCGGGCTCTCTGCTCAGCGGGGAGCCTGCTTCCCCCTCCCTCTCTGCCTGTCTCTCTGCCTACTTGTGATCTCTCTCTCTCTCTATTAGATAAATAAATAAAATCTTTAAAAAAAAATCATAAGGAAAACACATTTACAGTACCACACTCTATTTATTTTTAAAAATCTGCATAAAGTGGACTTGTGCAGTTCACACCTACATTAAGGGTCAAATTTATATATTTGTGAAGGAAAGAGAGGAGACAAAAGTGTAGGATATAATAATTACAGCTGCTATATAACCAGCAACATGCCAACCGAGACAGTTAAAGTATGATGTACATAACTAGATTAACAGTGCAGGTTGGGAGAAAAACGACCAGGTAATCTCCTGTATGTGCTTCAGAGCTGTGTTTTTGAAGAATGCTTTTTTTTTTAGATTTATTTATTTACTTGAGAGAGAGAGAAGGCGTGAGTAATGGGGGAAAGGGAAAGGCGCGAGTGATGGGGAGGGGAAAGTCTCAAGCCAGCTCTGCGCTGAGTACAGAGCCTGCTGCAGGGATTGAGCTCACCACGCTGGGTCAGGACCTGAGCGGAAACCCAAGAGTCAGAGGCTGAACTGACAAAGCCACCCAGGCGCCCTGAAAGAGAATTTCTTTATACAATGGATAAAGTCCTATAAAACTGCCATTTTCCAGCAATTTTTCTAACCTACAAAACCTGCAGTTTCACATGGTTCCACTTTGCGTCTGCACTGAGTCAAACCCAATCACAACCAAGTAGCAGTTGGCCAAAGACGGCCCCTTCCTCCATCACCACGGCCCTAGAACCTAAGTGTGGAAACACGGCCCCCTTCTCCATCACCACTGGCCCTAGAACCTAAGTGTGGAAACACAAGTGCTGTCACTAAGTCAAGTTCAAAATTCAAGAGTCTAAAACGAAGACATTTTCTAGACTTTTCCTGGGGTCTAGTTCCAAACAATCTTCTGAGGACTCTGGCCGTGGCTCCTTCTCTGGTGTTGATCTCCCCGTGCTGACCGGTAACCTCGCCAACCACAGGCCACACCGCTTCCCGCATCACCTTCCCCGGCTGCCTCATGGGCTCCACGTGTTCGTGCCCCCCCATCCGAGGGCCCCCCAAGGCTCTTTTCCTTCTACACCATACCCTTTGAATTCCACGTTCTTTTTCCACAGTTTCCACTATGATTTCTCTGTATAATTCTCTGTAATAAGTGCAGAATCTGTGCTCTGCCCACCTCTCACCCAAAGGCCAGATGGCCCTGCCTGGACGGTGCTCCCAATGGAACTCCCCTCCTCAGATCTCCTTCCCAAATTGCGCTGCACATCCATTCCCCTGGGCACCCCCACCAGCACCGGGTCCCCCTGCTGCCCATCCCGCCCACCGGTCTCAACAGTGGCCAGCAGTCACGTGTTCCCACGCCTCGCAGCCTCTCACACACACTCAGGACTGAATTCCCTCTTGCTGGCCGCGGGCTAAATAACGGAAGACTCTCCATGCTTTCAGCCTCCTCTCCCTCAATCCATCTCACCCTCTTGGCCACACTCAAGAAGGCCAAGCCACACTCCCAAAAGGCCAGCCAACATCACCTTTAGTTGGTATCCCCCAAATACAGGGTTGCTCCTCCCACTAACACCTTCCAGAATTGCACAGCACGAAACGGTTGCCACCGCAACTATTTACACTTAAATTCATCAAGATTAAATAACATTGCACAGTCCGCCCCACGAGCCACACTTCAGCCCTCGGCAGCCATGTGCGCCTACTAATGACTTAGGTTCCTGGACGGTGTGCCTGTCTGACCACCTTGGTCCACAATCATCCCCACTACTCTGTTTCAACAAAAACAGTTTGCTAACTGCTCCTCGACTATGTTTCCCACTTGCTAAGCCTCACTCTCACTTTTGCTGTCCCTCACAAAGGCGTCAAGGAGTCCCTGGGGTGGTCACCAGTCCCCGCCCCCCACCCATTTCGACATCACAGTCCCACCGGGTGTCGGGGAGCCCTCACAACCGCACCTTCAGCGTGCACCCCGTTCAGACACAGGGATCCCAGCACTGCCCCCTTCATGCACACACGTGCTCACGCGCACACACACATGCACACTCTGTCTTCCCACAGCAGCCAGAGTTTTCTTAAGTCTCTATTAAATGAAGTTGCAGTGATACAATGATTTATAAGAATATATTTTTGGGGGCGCCTGGGTGGCTCAGTCGTTAAGCGTCTGCCTTCGGCCCAGGTCAGATCCCAGAGTCCTCGGATCGAGCCCCGCATCGGGCTCTCTGCGCGGCAGGGAGCCTGCTTCTCCCGCTACCATTCCCCCTGCTTGTGTTCCCTCTCTCGCTGTGTTTCTCTCTGTCAAATAAATAAAATCTTTAAAAAAAAAAAAAAGAATATATTTTTGGTCTTCATCCACAGTTCCTAAAAAACTGCCTTCAGAGCAAAGGTGAAATGGGGTCTTATTATTAATGAAGGTGACTTTGGGGTCCCATCCAAGGGGGGGCTGGCTGCCAAGAGGACCAATCAAGTGATTGGAGGGTTAGAACTTTGAGTCCCACCCCCTGGCCTCCAGAAGAGGGAGAGGGGCTGGGACTGAGCCCCTTTCACACCTTCTCCTCTCCCAAACCTCCAGCAGCTCCTCCCCATCCTCAGCAAGAGCCTGCTGCCTGCTCCCCTAAGGAAAGCATCAGCAGGACTCACACAGGCCCCCCTGGACCACACTTCTCCTGCCAACCACCACCCAACATGCACAGCAAGACTCTCTTCTACACGGGACGCCTGGGTAGCTCAGTCGTTAAACGTCTGCCTTTGCTCAGGTCACGATCTCAGGGTTCTGGGATCGAGCCTCGCATTGGGCTCTCTGCTCAGCAGGAAGCCTGCTTCTCCCTCTCCCTCTGTCGAATAAATAAATAAAATCTTAAAAAAAAAAAAAAAAAAAGACGAGCTGTCCATGACATGTCCTGAGCTGGTGGGGTCTGGTTGGCCGCCTGCCTCGCCCCATCTCCTCCCTACCCCAGGCTGCCAATCCAGGGGGCCCTGCTGCCCCACATGAGCTGATCCCTCTCCCCACTCTCCACCCATACTGTGGCCTCAAACTCAATCTCACCCCGGAGGTGCTCTCCCTGACCCACCATCTGAACAGGGTGCCTGAGGTTAGCGCTCTAAGTCCCACCCACCATCTTTCAGGGGATGCACCACAGTTGTCAAATGAAGCTCTGAGCTTCAGGAGGCAGGGCCTCACCCCTGCCTTATCAGCCCTGGTGCAATGGATGAAGGGAGAGGCCCGAGCACCCCACCCAATTCCAACTGTGCTGCCAATAGTGCCCCCTCCTCCCACACCAGAGACCAGGACCACCCCTGTGTCATATTCAGGAGACGTGTGCACTGGGGCAGCCGAGCTTCTCCAAATACCCACCAGGGTCCTCGACACACTGAATGCGTGCCAATTCCAGTTTGTAAAGTTTGTTTTTTTTAAGATTTTATTTTTAAGCAATCTCTACATCCAACGTGGGGCTTAAACTCACAGCCCCGAGATCAAGAGTCACATGCTCCCCCAATAGAGCCAGCCAGCCGCCCCTGGTTTGTCAATTCCCAATGCTGGCATTCTTTAGGGCCTTCATAGTTAATATGAAATGAGGCCTATGTTGTGTGTCTTGTCCCCCCATATGGGCCACCACACCAGGTTCAGGGGGTGCTGACAGAGCCCCTGCCCCACAGCATTTGTGCACCTGTGGGGAGTCTTGACACTGTGCAGTGTCACCAACAGGCACATAATCCAACTCTCACAAGTGATTTTATCACACAAAATACACTAGGTTGGATCAAAGGTAGATAGTATCTGCTTGTAAGTTCTGCTGTGTTCTGGAAAGGAAGTGAGTGGGTAAAGCTAGAGCTAAAAAAGACTCTTGCACAACTCCTTGCTGGACTCACCTGCACCCTAACTACGGCAGGTAGGAGTCTAGATGAGGGGGGCACCACTTCAGGAGGTCCTCCAAGCTCTCGGCTTTGCAAACATGTCCCCACTTGCTGACCCGCTGCTCTGTCCCGTCCCGCCTCGCCGGAGGCCACAGAGCACCGCCAGCAGCTCTCCAGGAACCTGCTGTTTCCTGCCGGTGCTGTCCCTCCCACCTGAGGGGCCCTGCTCCTTGCCTGGGTAATGCCCTTGAAGACTTGGTCACAGATTCCCCTCCTTTCTAGATGAGATACCCTTTCTTCTAGAAAGCCTACCTAAACTTCGTTCATGCCAGGCTAGGCTAGCAGCCCCTGCAGGGGTCTCCCCAGGCCCCCACACTCGCTCCACAAAACCACATGAGACTATCCCAATCCACTCCCACGTGTCCCCCAGCAGGAATCTGGTCTGGCTGCGTCTGGGGCACCTGACTGACAAGTGGCTGGCACACAGCAGGTGACGGGAGACATCAGGAGCAGGATAAACATGGGTGGGCCCTGGAGACACAGAACCAGACGTCAGGCCTTGACAAACCAATGGAGAAGGGGTCTGCCCACGAGCAACGGCCGTCCTGGACCCCAGTGGCCATGGACAGGAAGGCCCAATCCAGGGGGCCCTAATGCCCAGGGGCCGAGGACCCTGTTCCTCGACAGCCACCTGTGATTCCCAAACATGCCTGTGAAGAAAGGTCTCTGGAAGCCACGGTGTTACTCCCTCCAGCTTTTAGGAAAAGAGGCTAGTTCCTGGGTTTCCCAGCGTTGGAAGAAAAGCAGCCCTACCAGCACAGCTGACCTGTGAGGACTACATACAAACAAGAGACGCTGCTTCACCTTTGTGAGTGACACACACGACCTGATGCACAAGTGACACGAGAGTGCTGGACGGGGGCATTTATACAGTATATGCCTCGCCACAACCCTAAGTGCAAGGAAGAGAGTGCTGGCCACCACAGAAATCCCAGGGACGGGGGAGGGCCTGGCATAGAAAACCCCCAGCAGCATCTTAGGGACGGTATCACCGCAAAGCTAATCCCAGCCACTCCGATGATGCTGGGGCCTCTCAGACCCCCAGGAAAAGACCCAGAGAGATACCGGTGCCCAGTCTGCTGACCAGGAAGGGTGGAGCCGGTTCTGTCCTCTGTAACGTGGGGGTGGCGAGGAGGGCCTCGGGGGGCTGCGGTGAGGACAGGAGGTACGGGTGCACGCAAAGGGCTTGGAGCAACGTGTGGTGGTCACCACAGCACAGTACGGGCTGCAGGCGTCCCCTCTGCTCCACGGAGACGTGCTCCAGACCCCCGGGTGACCCCCGACTCTACACACGTCTGTCTCTGCAGACATACCTGTGATAAACTGTGATTCGTAAACTAGGCACAGTAAGAGATTAACAACAATAATAATAAACTAGAGAAATTCTTAATGATACACTGTAAAACCTTTACGTGAATGTGGGGGGGGGAACCAAGAGAGGAAACAAGATAGACAAAGGCACATAGTCAAAAAGGAAAATCAGCTGGAACACCAGAAGTCAGATGAGGGCCTTCAGGCCTGGCCACCAGAGAGGGCTTCAAGCTGGGGTGACAGGTTCACTCGGCAGCCGGGACACTGGGGTCGGGCCTGTCTTCAGCCCGTGCGAATGAGGACAGAGAAGGGGTTCTGCTGACTCATCAGCCTCTTGGAGTTAGAAGGAACTTTGTAAACCCCTCTCCACATACAACACTCAGTAACATACAGGGCCCTCCAGGACTCAGTCCTGCTGCGGCAGGACTGACCTCACCCCATCCACACACAGAAGGCCGGGCTTAGATGAGAAGCAAGTTATCTGTGATCAACTGCACTAGTCAGGGTTACCCGGCAGCCGGCCGCTCAGAAACCCATCAGGGGTTGATTACTCACCCCCCACCGCCCGCCACGCTGCACACTAGGCTTCCCCCACGACCCCAGGACTGACTGGGTCAACACCATGATTCCCTGCAGGCTCCCACCCTAGAATGTTCCCTTCTGAAAAAACCCAGTCACTCTTGTGTGTAACAGATTTATTGAGATGGAATTCACATACCATACGATTCACCCATTTAACGTGTACAATCTACTGTCATTAACATATTCACAAACACGCACAGCCTTCTCCATAGGCAATTATAGGATACTTTCCTTACCCCCCAAATAACCCCATATCTCTTATCTGTAACTCCGAGGCTCTGGAAACCACTAATCTACTTTTTACCTATGGATGTGCCTATTCTGGACTTTTCATACATGAAATTATATGCTTTGTGGACTTCTGTGTCTGGCTTCTTTCACTTGCCACAATGTTGTGAGACCCATCCATGTTGTCACATGAATCAGTACTTTTTCATTGCCAAATGCTACTCCATTGCATGGACAGCCCATACTTTATCTATTCATGTGTTGGTGGACATGTGGGTTGTTTCCAATGTCTGGCTATCATGACTAGTGGCTGCTGTGAAAATCTGGGTACAGGTGCTCGAGCGAAGGTGTTCTCCCAGTCACAACTGCCCATGAGAACACACGAAGAATGAGCCAATTTCCAACTGAGAAGCTCATTTAATCTGATCACACCATATTGTTTACGATACAGATAGTCCGGAGAAATAAATGGCCCAAGGAAGTGCAGAGTTAAAGACATGAGGAAGCAAGAGCAAAACCTGATCTAATGGAATAAATAGTGATTAATGGAAGAAGTGATATTTCTAGGGATCGAGCCTACGGGCATATTCTCACATTACCCAACTCTGTACAAAACTAACTACACAAAATTCGGTATTCAGCAGCAGGGGCTACTCAGATTAATCACAGCACCTCTGTATAGCCAAACACGAATGCAGCCATGAAAAAGAATGAACTGGGGAATTTACTGATATGGGATGACCTCCCAAACATATTTAGTTAAAAAAGCAAGGTTCAGGAATTTTTTGAAAAGGGTAGAAAAAGAAGAATTTGCTTTTATAAGTACCAAGGATCTCGGAGGAGATACAGTACCTGCTCCCAGGGGATGAGGCTCCCGGGGTTAAGACAGGACTGAGCCACACTGCGCATTATCTTCCAACTGTGAATGTGAATATGCTACGGATTCCAAAAGAAAATTTTTTAACTTTTTAGGAAGCAAAAATAAAGAGAATCCATGAGAAAAAAAATTATACTTAAGAAAGCAAGAGACGAGGGGCGCCTGGGTGGCTCAGTGGGTTAAAGCCTCTGCCTTCAGCTCCGGTCATGGTCTCAGGGTCAGCCCCACATCAGGCTCTCTGCTCAGCGGGGAGCCTGCTTCCCCCCCTTCTCTCTGTCTGTCTCTCTGCCTACTTGTGATCTTTCTCTCTCTCTCTCTCTGTCAAATAAATAAATAAAGATATTTTTAAAAAAAAGAAAGCAAGAGACGAGAGGCCCCGGGTAGTTGTAAGCAGCCTAAATGGAGAAAACCAGGGAGCTGCTCCTGCAGCTGTGTTGATCCTCCTCTGGGGGAAACCTACCCAAATCCACCATCCCTACTGAGGTCAACGCCCTACGAAAATGTTGCAAAGAGACACTGGGAACACAAAGGTCTCTTTGGCCCTCAAAGACCTCCCAGGGCAGACAGGAGACAACGCTCAAGTGTGCAGTGACCAGAGGCACGGCTCAGAACACCATGACGTGCAGAAGGGGTGTTGCTGTGTGAAGGGAGGGGTCAGGACAGGCTCCTCCTGGGGCAAGTCCCCTCTAGGGTCAAAGGAAATGAAGGGGCCACTCAAGCTTTGCTTGTTTTGTGGGCAGGGGGGGAGTGTGGAGCAGGGCCTGGTGTCTGTAGCACTGGCTGGTGTTACCAGGGAGCAGAGTGCGAGTCAGGTGCACCGGAAAGAGCGGTCCAAGGGGCCTGTGAGGCCAGGAAGGGGTGCAGGGCACACGAGCAACCAGCTGGGCACGCCCTGGGCCAGCATCCTGGCCACAGGACTGTCCCGCACCCCGCAGGGTGCTGAGCAGCACCCCTACCCTCCATACATTCAGTGCCAGTAGCACTCAAGTTGGAAAACTTCTCTAGACGAATCGCCTCTGGGCAAGAGCCACTGCTCTGCACTTCATCACCTGAGCAGCTACGTGGGAGACGGAAGGGAGGGAGCCCCCCAGCAGGCACAGCCATAATGCAAAAGGGCACAGGCCCTGGACGATAAGTTTAAGGAAGGATAAATTTGGTAAGTACTCGGGAGGTACAATGAGTCGGACCTGCAGCAAAGACGTGTAGTTGGGGGAAGACCCAGGAACACTAAGCACTTCCAGGTAGCAAGCAACCCAATGTTGGTCCCAAAGCACCAAAGGGCAGAGGTCAGAAGTAGAGGAGGCAGGAGCCTAAAGGGCTTTTGCATCCAAAAGCTGGCCGCAAAGTCTGAGGCTGAGAGGAGTCTGGCTGGCACCGCTGTCCTGGGAGAGACGGCCCGACAGGGCATGAAGCAGGCTCCTTCTCCTGGGAGTGGAGCAGCCCACCCCGGCACGCATGCAGGAGAAAAGGCTGAGATGGACATTTTTAAATCCATCTTTAGGTATTTTAAATTTTGCTCACAAAGCCGTTTCATCACCATCTGTTCTGAACATTAAACCCTCTCACCTTAAACCCCACAAATGCCCAAAGACTCTACTTTAAAGGGGAAGGATTCCTCCCCAAGTCTTAGCGTCACAGATTTAAAGGAGATGAGATGTAGTTATGTGTCGTAAGTCTAAGATACTCTCCCCTAGATCTGATTTTTTTAAAGATTTTATTTATTTATTTATTTGAGAGAGAGAGAGAGACAGAAAGTGACAGAGACAGCGAGAGAGAGCACAAGCAGGAAGGGAGAGGGAGAAGCAGGCTCCCACTAAGCCGGGAGCCAGATTCGGGGCTCAATCCCAGGACTCTGGGATCATGACCTGAGCTGAAGGCAGCCGCTTAATCACCTGAGCCACCCAGGCACGCCCCCCACCCAGATCTGAGAAAGAGAATCATCTCCTTGGAAAATGAGGACTCCTCCTGCTTTGCTCTGAAGCAAGTGAAATCTTATTTTGTTACAGAACTGGTAATTCCAAGTTCTCACTCTGTTGCTTATGTCCCTGCTGTCATTTAAGTTTGTTAATAAGTTATCTTTCCTATTTCAAGGATAATATTGTTAAGTGAAGTATAACAACAATAGCTTCAGTGATTTAATTCGGAGAATTACCCAAGAACTGCTCTAAATCTCATTGCTGTCTGCAACAACCCTACCCACTCCCCCCCAAGGACAAGAACTACTATAGGATTCTAGAATGCCTCACTAGCAGCTTTCTTCTTCTAAACAGACTTTATATAACAACTTATATATTACAAATCCATAACAGCTGATGTAGAATACATCTAAGCCCGTAAGATCTGTTCCTCATTTGCCTTTATGGAAGACTTGGTTTTTCCATATATGATCCCAGCTCGCTTGTGTAAGAAAACAGAGTCAAAGACTTCAAGTTGATGTAAAACCAAGACGGGAACGCTAAGAGACAAGGGCAGAGCCAGCGGACGAGCAGCGGGGCCCTGGAAACCAGCTCCCAGCAGGGGTAACCCCTACCGCTCAGGTCACACCTGACACAAGTGCTTCCTGTCCATTCACTGAGTCCTCACAACCACCCCCTAGGAGGCCAGTATTACCGGTGTTCCCATTTTGCAGGTGGGAAACCAAAGGCACAGAGTACAAAGCCATGAACAGAGAAGTCAGGACTCGAAGGCAGGCAGTCTGGCTCCAGAACCCGCCCTCTTCTCCACTCTGCTCTCCACTTCTTGGCAAGACAGCCGACTGGACAAAGTGCGGGCACAGGGCCGACTGACCTCTGTTCATTCAGCGAGCGAGGCTTTGAGGGTCATCAAGTCTGCGCCCAGGACGCTTTATGAAATGAGTGTCCTCGTTTTACAGTCACACCTCCTATCGAATCTCCTTCCCCTCCCCCAGCGAGGAGAAACACACCTAGCTCATTGTGAAAGGGGAGCCGCGGACCGGGAACCACCTGCTGTTTACGGAGGCGCCCTGGACCCACAGGGTTTAATTCCTCTCACCCGCTTCAAAGACAAATCTCCTATTGTCTACACCAGGGGAGGAACACGAAGCCTTGCAACCGTAGGTTTCTGCAGAGGTCACTGGAGGTTTGGCTAAACCCTACGACACCGAACGGAGGCTGGGGGGGGGCGCTGCATTTTTGCTGTTGAAGGTTGCGCAGCGCCCACAGCAGCTGCTGGTGGGAGCAGCATGTAACACACCCACAGCTGCCGCGGCCTCGCAGCGCGTCGCACGTTTTAAAATAAAAGACGTCCTGACCCCCAAGATGCACGGCCTGCCTCCCTCGCGGCCCTCGGCACGCAACACCGCCCCTCCACCCACGCCACTCGCGCCACCGGGAAGCAACAGAGGGAATTCCAGCTCCCGGAGGGCTGCGCCCGGGAGCGCCCCGGCCCGCCGCGCTGCAGAGGCCAGGTCCGCGGGGCCCCGCGGCCACGGCCCGCACCCAGAGCCGCGCGTCCCGACTCCCAGCGCCGGGACAAAGCGCCCCCGCACCTCGCCGGGACCGAACCCCGCAAACCGCGGCGACGCCCCACACCCAGGCCCCTGCACTCCACTCGCGCCCGCCCTCGGGGCGGGCACACCCACACACCCACCGTGGCCGGGCACACTCGCAGTCACCCTCGGACCGGGCACACTCACACCCACCTCACCCCCGGCCCCCGCGCGGCCTTGGCCCCTCGCGCCCCGCGCCCCCGCCCAGTCCGGCCCGGCACACCCACGCGCCCTCCCCGCCCCGCCGCCGCGGCGGCCCCGGCCGCCCCCTCCGGCCCCGCGGGCCCGGATCCTCGCACCGCCAGGTCCGGGACCTCCTCGAGGCCGGGCGGGGGCCGCAGAGCCGGCCTCTCCGCCATCTTCCTGGCCCGCGCCGCCCACCGCCCGCGCTCTCACCGGCCGGCTGCTCGCGGGCCGCGCCGCCACAGCCCCTCATGTCGGCCCGGGCGCCGCGCCCGAGCCGTCCGCGGCTCTCCCGCCGCCGCAGCCGCCGCCGCCGCCGCCGTCAGCGCCGTCGCCGCAGCCGCAGCCGCAGCAGCCCGCTCGCTCCGCGTCCTGCGCCGCCGCCGCCGCCAGCCCAGTGCGCCGCAGCCGCGCGTCCTCCCGTCACCAGCGCAACCCCCCGCCTCCGGCCCCGCCCCCGCGCCTCCCCGCTCCAGCCGCCAGGGGGCGCCGCCACGAACCCGGTGCGCGTGCGCCGGCGTGCGGCATGCCGGGAGCCCGAATCCGGCCGAGGGCGCGCGCGGCCCGCCGGGAGCCGGGAGCCGGGAGCCGGGAGCGCGGTCCTGGGGGCTCCGCCCACAAGGCAGGCGCGGGGCTGGAGGGGCCGGCGGGGCGTCGGCTCCCGGGAGAACGCGGTCGCTCTTCCGCCCGTTGCTCGGTCTGCAGCCGGCCGAGCCTTCCTACCCGGCCGCCCCGCAGTGTCTCCATCTCCCTCGGGCCGTGCAGCCACCGCTCGGACGTCTCAGTGCGCGCTGGGGAGAACCAACCCCCCGAAATCGTCGGACCCCCGAGGCTCGGGTTTCCCTCCGCGCGGACCCTGGAATCGCGGAGCGCGCGGGTCCTCCGTTCGCGCCGTCTCTCGCCTGACTCGTCGGCCGGTCGGACGGTCTGTATCTCCCGTCCGTAACTCTCGGTAATTGCGCAGCACTCGGACCCACATCCATTTGACTCCCCTTGGAAGCTGAGCAGCCCGATCTCCCCCAGCAGCACACGGAGACCCGCAGCGCTCAGTGCGTGGCCGCACCCGCGTCCTCCTCTTCGGAAACCGCCAGGGCGGGAGGCTCCATCCCAGCAGCGCTCCGCCGAGCTCCTGTCCTGCAGCTCACGGCCGCGCCCCGCTGGAGCTCCGACCGGCTCGAGCTCGCCACTCCTGCTCCTCGCGTCCGGACGGCCCTGCACCCCACACCCGCCCACGTGCACCGGCCGTCCCGCCCCTTCGTTTCTAGCTCCCTCTCCACCCTGGGCGCCCGAGACGACCCACCCCGGCGGAACCCAGCCACTCCCCATCATGACCACTGCAGAAACATCACACAACCAGGCCGCTGGCTTCACCTGCAGCTTAAAATGAGTATTTCGCACTCCCTTGCAATCTTGTGATCTTCTCCAGAGGGCAAGTCTCTCACTCTCCGGATGACCACCAGAATTTCTCAGGCCTCTCTAGCTGAGCCACCCAGACGAGACCAGCACTCTTCGTATCACCAGACCTAAAGGGCCACCCACGTCCATCCCTGGACACCTTCCCTCCCGACAAGTGCGAGCATTACGTCCCTGGTCCTACCTAATGCGGTGCTCCCTGGTGCACTGGAACCCACTCCCTCTTGAATCCTCAAAGTTTCTGCTTCACTATCTCCTCTCCTAATCATGTTTGTCTTTCTCTGTTTAGTTATTTCCATGAGCATAAAATACACTGATATTTTTCATTAAAAAAAAAAAAACAAAAACCTCCACTAACCCCCTCAGACTCCCTGGTGACTGTGGTGCTCAAATGCTTGCCTGCGCCTTTTGTTTCCTTCTCATCCTCCATCCAATTCCAGGGAACACATCCCTGTTTGGGTCCCTGGTTCCTGGCTCCAGTGTACTTTTCCCTCTTCTCGTCTGGTTACCCTGTCAGGGTCATGCACCACGCTGAATCTGATGGGAGCACTTGATGGGATGTGTATGTTTGGGGCTCAGAGGATGTGACTTTGGGTTTCATCTGCATGTGACACAATAGGATGTCAGTGTTTGGGCTAATGACAGCAGACAGTACGTGTCCACATATACTAGAAAGGTGCAAACACCTATTTTCAGGGCTTCTAGGAGTTGGCCGAGGACTGCTCCATAGTCCTTTGCCCTTCACCATCGTAGGTAAATATAAGCTAGGAAGTGAGAGGGTGAAGGAAGGTTTCCTGGAAAACGATGTAGACCTACGAGTGTGTTTCCCTTCCCCATCCCATTGCCTGCCAAACATAGGTGGAAAGTATTTACATAATGGATAAAATTAAAGTATCGAAAAATATTTTAGGGGGCGCCTCAGTGGCTCAGTGGGTTAAAGCCTCTGCCTTCCGCTCAGGTCATGGTCTCAGGGTCCTGGGATCGAGCCCCACATCGGGCTCTCTGCTCAGCAGGGAGCCTGCTTCCCCCTCTCTCTCTGCCTGCCTCTCTGCCTACTTGGGATCTCTTTCTCTCTGTGAAAGAAAGTGAGAGAGAGAGAGAGAAAGAAAGAAAGAGAAAAGATAGATATGTTAGAGGGAGAAATGATCTCAAATAAAACCAGGATGGAAATTTAACATCAGATTAAACAACTGAAGTGCAAATCATTACCAAGGCAAAAGGGAAATTACATTCTGTTAAGTAAGAGATTACAAATAATTAACAATTTTGTTAACTTAACTGCCAGTTATTTTGCCAGCAAAAATAGGTTTATTTAGTATAAGCAGAGAATTGCAATTCAGGATAAGCAAGCTAAGGCAAAACTATAGGCAAGTCCGCAGAGCAAAGCTCTTTCCTAGAGGAAAGCGGGCAGGAAGTAACATGTACTTGCCAGGTGCAACCTCTTTCCTGCCGGGCCTCCAACGGGCTGCAAGGGGTGGTGAGCTCCCCCTGCTGGCCGCTCAACGCCACTTCATGGAGTCTCCTTTACTCGGTTTCACAGTATATGCAGTTGACCCCTAAACAACACGGGCGTGAACTGTGCAGGTCTACTAATCCGTGGATTTTTTTTTCTAATAGCTGTATTAGAAATTTTTTTGTAGGGACGCCTGGATGGCTCGGTTGGTAAAGCAGCTGCCTTCAGCTCAGGTTGTGATCCCAGGGTCCTGGGATCTAGTCCCGCATCCGGCTCCTTACTCAGCAGGGAACCTGCTTCTCCCTCTGCCTCTGCCTGCCTCTCTGCCTGCTTGTGATCTCTCTCTCTCTGACAAAAAAAAAAAAACTTTAAAAAAATTAAATTTTTTTGGAGATTTGTGACAATTTGAAAAAATTTGCAGACAAACTCTGTAGCCTAGAAATATATAAAAAAATTTAAATGTTAGGTATGTCAGGAATGTATAAAATATATTAAAGTACTAGTCTATTTTATCATTTGCTGCCATAAAATATACACGAATCTATTACAAAAAATTAAAATTTGTCAAAACTTATGCAAATAAATACTCACAGACCCTACATGGTGCCATTCGTAGTCAGGAAAAATGTAAGCAATCTAAAGATGCAGTATTAAATTAAAACTGCATAAAGTTTACTGCAATGCTGATAAAAAAAAAGCTACAGGCCCAAAATGACATCTTAGGTCCAGTCCCCAAACTGGGGCTTAATACCTAACCTAATACCATTGTCACCCTACCCCAGAAATGCAGTCTTAGTCAGAAATTTTCTGCTCAGCACCAATAAGGTAATTCGTCACATGGGTCTTTCTATCCCCTCCCAAAGGAAAATGAGATAATCCACATACTAAGAACTTTTTGTCCCCAAATGAAGGTGACCTAACCTAAAATAATACTTTTTTTCTGCTCATGATTTCCCTGTTCTGCTTTCAGAAACCTTTCCCTTTGTGTAACCCTTTGGAGCTCCTCTCTCTTTGCTACATGCCTGTTTCATGAATCACCTAGTAAAGCCAATTAGATCTTCAAACTGACTTGGTTGAATTTTATTCTTTACCAGCACATACTGTGGTACTCTGATAAATAGGGGCCACCTCCTGTTGCTTTGGGCTGAGCTCATGTTTCCAGGACACACTGAAAACCCCTGGGACATTAATCAACCCACATCAGCACACTGTCTCTCCAGTAAATTAGGTATCACAATAAAACGTGATCTCTCGTGGTTCTCATATATTTTTCATTGTATTTAGGTAGGAACTGCCAGTAATGATGCCGCACGTGCTCCCAAGAAGCAGGAAAAACCACAATGCTAAAAGGAGCTGAATTGCTTGGTACGGCCTGTAGACTGAGGAGGGCGGCGGCAATCGCCCAGCATTCCGAGACAAATGAGTCCGGCATGAGGACCACATTAAAAAGAGACCAGGGGGACAGCTGGCTGGCCCAGTCACCACAGCATGTGACTCTTGATCTGAGGGTTGTGTGTTCAAGCCCCACTTTGGACACAGAGCTTACTGTGGAAAGAGAGAGAGCGCACGAAGGAACTCCATGGAGCTGTTGCTGCAACCAGGCCAGGAGGAGTGAAAATCTTGCAGTTTTTTTGAAATACCTTTTTTTATTTTTTTTTTATTTATTTAATTTTTTAAGATTTTATTTATTT
>CM053606.1:702643-724730 GCA_028646535.1 Procyon lotor
GGGGGGGCTCGGTTACTGACTTGGACTCTTCGTTGGAGATGTTCCCTCGTCGTCCTGTGGCTTAACCGTGAGGTTTCCCTGATTCCGCAGTAAGCACGGGCCGTACGTTCTAGCCACACACGAGCCCTCATTGCACCGCTGCTTCTTCCAGGTACGCGAGTGACACGTGCACTTCTAAGGGGGTTGTCGCTGGGGCACGTGGCCCGGTTCAGTAAGTGTCCGACCCTTGATTTTTGCTCAGGTCATGATCTCAGGGTTGTGAGATGGAGCCCCAGGTCGGCTCCGTGCTGGATGTGGAGCCTACTTGAGATGCTCGCTCTCCCTCTGCTCCATCCCCTCTGCACTCTCTGTGTCTCTCTCTCTGGGGAGGAAAAAAGGGTTGTCTCTGCAGGACCCTCCAGTAGTTTAGGAGGAGCAGGGTTGTCACCCACCGAGTGCTTCCTGAACAAGATGCAGCAGAGATACACTGCATGGTAGTCTCGCCACTCATACTGCCCTCCAGCGATAATGTACTTTCCTGACACTGTTTTTACTTCTTTTTTTTTTTTTTTTTTTTAAGATTTTATTTATTTGACAGCGAGAAACACAGCGAGAGAGGGAACACAAGCAGAGGGAATGGTAGAGGGAGAAGCAGGCTTCCCGCCGAGCAGGGAGCCCGATGCGGGGCTCCATCCCAGGACCCCGGGATCATGACCTGAGCCGAAGGCAGACGCCTAACGACTGAGCCACCCGGGCGACTGTTTTGCCTTCTTTGTTCTCTTTTTTTCCCCAAACATGTCTGAAGCACCTGTGTCACATGCCGGAAATACAAAAGTGCCTAAGACAAAAGCTCAGACAACCAGGAGCCCAGGTGGAATGTAGGAGAACCAGGCAGGAGTGAAAACATGAGCTGAGCTATGACGGATATGAAGGGTGCGCCGTGGGTTACACAGGTAGGAGGGGTGCGCGCGTGAAGGACGTACATCAGGTGGAACGAGTACAGGAGTCCACCCTACCCATGGCTAGTACGTTCTGAGACTCCCCAAGGGTGCTGAAGCCAGGGGTCATAAAGTTTATAAGGTAAACAACAGTAACAGTAAAATAGGACAGTATAACAGTATTTTGTCATAAAGGTTATGTGAAATATCTTGTACCGTGCTCACCCTTGTGATGCTGTGAGGTGATAAAATGCCGACGTGATGAGATGGGGTCCGGTGAGTGATGTGACACAGCGACAGCCTACTGCCAACCTGACAGTACGTCAGGAGGGTCCTCTTCCAGACTGGTTGGCTGTGGGTAACAGAGACTGCAGGGAGCAAAACCATGGATCGCAGGGACACACACACACACACACCTCTCTCTCTCTCTCTCCTTCTCCCTCCCTCTCCCCTCCCCACCATTATTTTTATCCCCATATTAGAGACCAGAAAGACCCAGAAAGATGAAATGCCCTGCCCAAGCTCATAGGATAAGCCTAAGGCGGAAGGGAGCTAGGCCTTCAGGTGGGTTCTGCAGACCCTTCCACAGGCCACACTAGGGCTGGTCAAGCCCACACTTAGAAGAAGTTCTGTACTTAAGAAGTTTAATAATATAACAGAGTCAGAACATGAGCAGGTAGAGTAAGTCAAGGAATCAGAACAAATGTTAAACCAAATGCAGAAATGGCCTCAAATTCCTAAGAAAAAACAGCAAGGGTAGGAGCAGAGATTAACTGAGGAGGTTCCTTGAAGGGGTAATATTTGAGTTGCTCCTAGAGAGAATGAAGAGTAGATTAGAAAAAAGATTCCTCCAGGTAGAGTCTCAGAATTGAAAGTTGGGATGTCAGGGTGGTCAGACTATAGACATTAGCTAGTCCAGAGTTTTTCAAACTTCCGGTAAAACTTTAAATAAGAGCCTATTGCTCAAATCACAGTCAATAGGGAAATGCAGATTAAGACCGTGGATACCACTATGTCCTCACTTACATGGCTGGAATAAAACTTAATACTGAGTTCCGATGAAGATTCAAAACAACTAAACTCTCACATGTTGTCAGTGGAAATTTAAAATGGTACAGGCACTGGGAAAAACAGCTTAGCAGTTGCTTAAAAAGTTGAACATGAACTCATTCTGTAACCCAGAATCCCACTTCTAGCTATTTACCTAAGAGAAAGTTATGTTCCCAAAAGGTCCACTCTTAAGTGTTTACAGCAGCTTTATTCATCATTGCCCCAAACTGGGAACAAAGCCAGTACCTTCAGTGGATGAGTGGGAAAACAAACCACTGTGTCCACACAGCAGAAGGCAGCTCAACAGGAAGAGGAGGAACTGTTGGTACGCACAGCACCATTGATGAATCTCTGACACACTGTTAAGTACAAGAATCCAGACTCAAAAGTCTGCACACAGGACGATTATGGAATTGCGACACCGTAGGGGCAGAAAACAAACCAGTGTTTTCAAGGGCTGAGGGTGAGGAGGGGTTGCCTACGGGAAGTTGGTGGTGAAGGAAATGTTCCAGGTCTCAGTTGTGGTGGTGGGTATGGGACTATGTTTTTGTCAGAACTCATAGGACTATATACCAAAAAGAGTGAACTTTATTGTATGTAAATTACACTTGAGTAAATGATTTATCAGTAATTACAATTTCAGAAGTAGGTTACTTGGCAGCCCCCTGCCTTGATGGCCCCTGACATACCTCCCTGGCTGAACTACAGAGCTATTCAGGATGAAAAAAATTTTATTTTCATTTTACAAATGTGAACACTGGGGCTCCAAGTTAGGCAGGGGCTCCCACTGCAGTGACTCTGGATTGGTGGGGAAGACAGGCCAGACCAGCTTGATGGTAAATAAGGCTTGAATGTGCCCAATGGGCAAGGTTCTCTGCACATACTTGGAGGCAGTTGTGTAGGACTGAAGCTAGAGAATCTCAGTTTCAAGCCTCGATTTAGGATGGCAAAGACCAGATTAAATGGACCGTGTAGGGGTGGACACAGAACTGGGCGAGCTCGCTTTCCGTGCTTCCACTCACTCATCTTGAGTACTTGGTAGTGACAAGAGCACAAGGTCACCTTCCAGCACAATGGTAGCATACAGAGACAACCTTATTTTCCATAATAAATTCCATGTTTAATTCCAAATTTAATGACTTAATAGTTATCAGAACTGTTTAACATTTAGACCTTGTTTGTCATCATGTCATCCTATCCAACAGAAAGTGAACAATTACCTTAAAAATGTCTTTATTTACAATTACTTGATTTCACTCATGGAATTAAACAAAACAGAGTCATAGAGGGGCACCTGGGGGGCTCAGTCGTTAAGCATCTGCCTTCGGCCCAGGTCGTGATCCCAGAGTCCTCGGATCGAGCCCCACATCGGGCTCTCTGCTCGGCAGGAAGCCTGCTTCTCCCGCTACCATCCCTCTGCTTGTGTTCCCTCTCTCGCTGTGTTTCTCTCTGTCAAATAAAAAAAAAAAAAAAATCTTAAAAAAGAGTCATAGGGAAAGAGGGAAAAATAACAAGACGAAATCAGAGAGGGAGATAAACCATGGCAGACTTTTTTTTCTGTAAAGATTTTATTTCTTTGAGAGAGAAAGAGAGCATGAACGGGGGGAGGGGCAGAGGGAGAAGGAGAGGCAGACTCCCCATTGGGGCAGGGAGCCTGATGTGGAGCTCAATCCCAGGACTCTGGGATCATGATCCTGAGCTGAAGGCAGATGCTTAATGCACTGAGCCACCCAGGCGCCCCAACATTTTGTTCTAATAGTTATCACGTCACTTACGTCATGTTTGCACATATGTCTGGTTTCCCCACTGGATAGCAAGTTCATTGAGATCAGAGAATAGGTTTTATTCTACTTTTTTCTCTCCAGTGTGCCTTGAAATAAATGTTTGTTGAATTAAATCAAATTGAAGATAATAAAAAATACTGAAAATAGTTGGAAAAAGTGTCTTTAAAAATCTTTTTGATGTGAATAAATTATCTTTCAGATTGATCATTTACAGGAGGTTTCTCTCGTACATGAGTTTGCTGGTGCAGTCTGGGTTGTGAGCTCCGCCTGAATGTTTTCCCACGTGCTGGGCAGTAATCAGGTCTCTTACAGTGTGAGTTACCCAAGTTCAGGAAGGGTTGAACCCCGACTGAAGGTTTTTCCACATTCATGACAGGGCTTTTCTCCCGCACAAATTTCCTGGTGTTCGGTGGGATGTGAGATGGGACTGAAAGGTTTTCCACATTCATTATACCCAAAGGATTTCTCACCTTGTCCAGTGCAGAGGAAGGTTTGAACCACAGCTGGTCTCATGGGCATCCCACCCAGCATCTCTCCAGTGTGAATCTGTCCACGTGGCCCACGGCTGGAGCCACGAACAAAGGCTGGACCACATTTTCTACATTCATGAGGATTCTCTCCAGTATAAATTCTCTGTTGCTGAGTGAGGGTTGACCTCCAGCTTAAGGCTTTCTCACAGCCACCTCATCCATAGGGTTTTTCTCCAGTGTGAACTCTGGCAGAGGCCGGTTGTGAGCTCTGACAAAACTTTCCCACGTTCAGTGCACTGATAGGGTTTCTCCCCAGTGTGACTTCTTTGATGCTGAGTGTTGGCCTCCAACTAAAGGCTTTGCCACACTCATTACAAATACAAGGTTTTTCTCCAGTGTGAATTCTTATGTGTTCAGGCTTCTCTCTGGCGTGAGCCCTATGATGGGGGAAGAGGCTTGAGCTCCGACTGAAGGCCTTCCCACACTGATTACGTACGGGTCCCTCCCCAGTGTGAATTCTCTGATGCTGTGTTAAATATAGGCTCTGTGTTAATTATGGGCTGAAGGCTTTTTCACTTTCATGACTTCTGTAAGGTTTCTCTCCCGTGTGAATTGTATGATGTTGAATAAGGTTTGGACTTAGACTGAAAGCCTTCCTACATTCACTACACCTACAAGATTTTTCTCCCTTTTGAATTCTCTGATGCAGAAGTAGGTGAGAATTAAGACCCAAAGTTTTCCTGCATTCGTTACATTTAAATGGTTCTTTCCAGTGTGAACCCCATGGTACACAATAAAGCTTTGGGGGTGCCCACACTGAGCACATTCATAAGGCTTTTCCCCATTGTGACTTCTCTGATGTCTGGTTATGTCTGAATTATATTTGAAGGTTTTGCTCCACATACTACATTTAAAGACTCTCCTGTGTTATTTCTTTGAAGTCTAAAAACATTTTGGTTTAGATTCAAGTTTCTTTTTTCTTTTTTTTTGAAGATTTTATTTATTTGACAGAAACACAGTGAGAGAGGGAACACAAGCAGAAGGAATGGTAGCGGGAGAAGCAGGCTTCCTGCCGAGCAGGGAGCCCGATGCGGGGCTCGATCCCAGGACCCTGGGATGACCTGAGCCGAAGGCAGACGCTTAACGACTGAGCCACCCAGGCGCCCCTAGATTCAAGTTTCTATCAAATGCACCACACCTGGATTCTTTTTCTCCTGGAGATCTTCTGTACACATGACAGTTTCTTTCCTAAGAACTCTCTTGTGAAGATGGGGTTTCTTCAAATTCTGCCTAACAACTCTCCTGGTATTCTAGTTTATTCCCATAGTCCCAAGCTTCCTAAAACTCAAATCCCTGAGGATTACACCTTGAAAGTCTTCTTGGTATAAATTCTGTGGCTTGGGGCACCTGGGTGGCTCAGTGGGTTAAAGCCTTTGCCTTCGGCTCAGGTCATGGTCTCAGGGTCCTGGAATCAAGCCCCGAGTCGGGCTCTCTGCTCAGCGGGGAGCCTGCTTCCCCCTCTCTCTCTGCCTGCCTCTCTGCCTGCTTGTGATCTGTCAAATAAATAAAATCTTAAAAAAAACCAAAACTTTAAAAAATAATAAATTCTGGGGCTTTTATTTCAGAATATTTCTGTTTAGAATGAGTGGTTCCTTCTCACTCCCAATCTCAGAATCTGCTGCACAAAACATCAGGAATTACTAGAGAAAATCATCAGGGTGGTTTTCATCATCAGGGATAAGATCCACAATGTGTTAAAAGCTCCTATAAATTGTTATGCAAAAGATAAATGCTCCAATAGAAAAATAAGTTACAGGCAGAAATCAGGAGTAGAGATGGCCAATCAACAGAATACAAATTTAAGAAATTTGTTTCTTTAGTAATCAAATAAATTATTTTTCATTCTATAAAACTGGCAAATTAATCCATTCAACAAATATTCAGAAGGCCAGGTATGTGTTATGTACAGAATATCATCATCAGGAAGGCAAATACAGCCCTTCACCTCATAACAGGTACATTATATTCGGTAGACAGACAAGCAGGCAAAATTTTTAACAAGGATGATAAACCACGTGACAGAAACTACAGGGAAATATGTGAAAATAAGTCATGGGCTTCAAGCTAGCCTACATGGTCAGAGAAGACATCTAGGAGGAAGTGAGGTTTAAGCTTAAACCCAGAGATGACACAGTTAGCAATGGCAGATACGAAGGCCTGGAGTGATGTGTGACAAGATTAATCAAATTCAAGACTTAAAAGAATCTCACTATGGCTGGAGCAAGAGTATGAGGAGGAGAGTGTGGCAAGATGAGGTGGGAACAGATTTTGAAGGCCTGTGACAATATTCTATATCGGGTTGGTTTATATGGATGTGTTTAATTGTTAAAAGTAAACAAACTTACACTTAGATTTGTACATTTCACCTCAAAAGAAAAACTGAAGAAATACTTACCTCCAATTAATGATACACATGTATTTAAAGGAAGTGAGCTGATGTCTACAATCTACTTTGAAAAACGACGAATCATGTGGATTAGTGGTCTGATAGAGGTATGGAGAGATGTGTAAACATGATAACCAAGCACAGTGATACGTTAAAAGGCAGAATCCGGGTGGTGCATATATGGGTGTTTACTATAAAATTCTTTCCACTTGTAAAGTTTCATAAGATGGGGAAAAAGGGCTGCATGTACATTCTAGAGAATCCAGAACCTAGGTGTGATTGACAGGTCACAGTAAAAAGAAAACGTTGGCCAACTGCATCAGACTGAATGTTAAGACCTATCAGACCACAAAAGAAAATTATACTAAATAACAATACTACTAGTAGTAATAGCCTGTGTGTGACAGGAATACCGACAGAACGTTACTTAAGTCCACATCAGAAACTCCCCAAGAAGTTCATTATGCTAGAATACTGGTTAAGTAATAGATAACACGTAAATAAACAGACAACATGAAGATAGATTAAACATTATGGAACATTTATAAATTCAAGCATCTAAATGGGCAATTGTGGAGAAAGGTATATGGATTCCTCTCCCCACCCCAAATGAAAAAGGAATAGAAATTCAGAAATTTTAATTTTAGTATCAGGTTTCAGGAGGAATAAAATCCCGTTCCGAATCTCCTCATGTCTTCATGAAGCCATAAAGAATAACAGGGAGAGGCCCGAACCCGGGGGGCTCAGTCCGTTAAGCATCTGCCTTCAGCTCGGACCATGATCTCAAGGTCCTGGGGTCAAGCCCTGTGTCAGCCTCCCTGCTCAGTCGGGGGGGGGGGAGGGTCCTGCTTTTCCCTCTCCCTCTGCCCCTCCCCTTGCTCATCCTCTCTCTCTCTTAAGTAAATAAATAACATCTTTTTTGAAAAAGGAGACATGAAAAGAGCAACTTTATGACATCAATGACAAGTCATCAGAAAAATGTCATGAAACAAATGAAAACTGTTACCTAACATGTCAACATGAGTTAAGAAACAAAAACTTGAAGCTATGAAGGATCCATAAGCAGAAATACCGGAACTCAGAGAAGAGATGGCCAGACTCCAGAAGGTGATGGCCACACAAGAGGCAGAAACAGACTGACAGACCTGGCAGAGGAGGGGCAGGAAAAAACTTCCCGATGAAGGGACATCAGGAGAAGAGGCACTACACAAAACAGAAATAAGTACATTTTAAAGGATTGAAGAGAAAATGATATCTGTAGAAGACAAAGGGGATCCCATACCTACATATTTGGAGTCTCCCAAGAACACTTAGTAACAAGGAACAGGATGAGCAATTAAACCCATAATAGTTAAACCTGTAATTCAAGGGAATTTATCTGAAGTAAAAATGTCAGTCTACACATTGATAGAGCAAAGTATACACCAGGACACAGTGACCCACGATGACCGACTCTGGGGCATTTCCTACTAAAATTACTGGGCTTCCAACAAAGAATTTTGGGGAGCATCTGAGTGAACTGGTCAATTCATTTATAAGGGAAAGAGAACAGGTTAGTGTCAGCTCTATTTGATGCCAGAAGATGAAGGGACCAAACCTGTAAGTTACTCAGGAAAGACAACGTGACCTAGAGATTGTAAGTGCAGGCAGCCTGTCCAAGTGTAAAGACTTGCTACTCGAGAGGCATAGTTTCAGCTTCCTCCCTCCCTTTCCTTATGGAGGCAGCCAAGGAACACTGGATTTTGTGCTCAGGGTTGAGGGCACCCAAGTCCAGCCCCTGCTCTGTCTCAGAATTACTGGATAATATTTTTAATTAAAAAATTTTTTTAAAGATTTTATTTATTTATTTGACACAGAGAGCGACCACAAGGAGGCAGAGAGGCAGGCAGAGAGGGAGCCAACTGAGCCACTCAGGTGCCCTGTACAATTTCTTTGTAGTAATGCCAATTCAAGTCTTTTGCCCATTTTTTACTCAGGTTGTCATGTGTTTTGTTGTTGTTGAGTTTTGTGGGGTTTTTTTTTTTAGAGATTTTATTTCTTTATTTGACAGAGAGATCACAGGTAGGCAGGCAGGCAGGCAGAGAGAGAGGAGGAAGCAGGCTCCCCACTGAGCAGAGAGCCCGATGTGGGGCTTGATCCCAGGACCCTGAGATCACGACCTGAGCCAAAGGCAGAGGCTTTAACCCACTGAGCCATCCAGGCACTCCTGTTGTTGTCGAGTTTTAGGAGTTAACCATATGATCTGGATATCAATCCCTTATCAGATCTATGATTTACAAATATATCTCCCATTTTCTGTGTTGCCTTTTTACTCTGTTGATAGTGCTGTTTTTAATTTTTAATTTTTTTTTTTATTTTAAGTAGGCTCCATGCCCAGCATGGGGCTTAAACTCACAATCCTGAAATCTAGAGTCACATGCTCTACCAACTGAGCCAGCCAGGCACCACTGTTGAGGTTTCTGATGCACAATTTTTAATTTTTTTTTATGAAGTCCAGTTTGTCTATTTTTTAATTTGTTGCCTGTGGCCTTTGTTGTCACATCCAAGGAATCACTAGCAAATCCAATCACCACCACTTCCAACCAGCGTACTTTCTGGAGATGGGAACCAGCAGTTGCCTAAACATGACTCTTCAGGGCCTACACAGTGGTGGTCGTATCTGCATATTTGTTCCTCTTCTTTCTTCCATATTCCAGAATGGGGATTGAGGGTGTGCAATTATTTTTAAAGATTTTATACATAGCTACCCGTGGTGTATTAGAAATACTCCCTCGGAATTTCTTTTCTTTCTTTCTTTCTTTCTTTTTTTAAGATATTTATTTTTATTTATTTGACAGAGAGGAGAGAGATGACAAGTAGGCAGAGAGGCAGGCAGAGAGAGAGGGGGAAGCAGGCTCCCCGCCGAGCAGAGAACCTGACCCCGGACCCCGAGATCACAACCCGAGCTGAAGGCAGAGGCTTTAACCCACTGAGCCACGCAGGCACCCCTCCAATTCAGATCTTATTCATCAGCAAATTCATACTAGAAAAAAATTTCCACAGGTGCCCTGAATGTGGGAAAAATTTTAGTCAAAACTTAAATCTTAGAGGACCAAAAAAAAAAAGAAAAAAAAAATTCACACTGGAGAAAAACCATATAAATGTAATAAACGTTTGAAAGCCTTTGTGGCTCATACCTTACCCAACACCAGCTAATTCCTAGCAAAGGGAAAATTTAGGGGTGCAATAAATATGGAAGAGCAGTCAGTCTTAACTCACAACTTAACACCAGAGAACTCACACTAGAGAGAAGCCATTTAAGTGTGAAGAATGTAGGAAACCCTGTGGTCATTTTCAGCATGGGAGGATGGTTGTAAAAAATGTGGAAAAGACTTGTCAGAAATCACGACTCATTCCATGTCAAAGAATTCGTGCTGGAGAGAAACCCCGCGAATGCAATAAATATGGAAATGCTTTCCATCAGAGACCACTCTTTACTAGACATCAGGGAATTCATGCAGAAGAGAGGCCTTACTCAGGTGAAGTGTGGGGAAACCTTCACTCAAAATTGACATCTTGCTCTGCATTATAGACTTCTCCCTGGAGTGAACCCCTGCAAGTAATGAATGCGGGAAATCTTTTAGTTGGGGCTCCCGTCTTATCCGCATCAGCTACTTAACATTGAAGAGAAGCCCGTAAATGCAGTACATGGGGCAAGCCGTCATTCAAAGCTCACAGCATATTCAGCAGCAAGGACAGGGCAGACCCTGTATGTGGTGGTGTGTGCAGCGCCTTCAGCCAGCGCTCCCAATTGACAACACGCCAGAGGGCTCACCGTGGAGAGAAACAGTGCAAATGTAATGAATGTAGAAAAGCTTTCTGTCAGAGTTCTCTACTTACTCACCATCAAAGAGTTCACACTGGAAAAAGGCCCTACAGGTGTAATGAATGTGGATAACCTTTATTCAGGGTTCCTATCTAACTCTACATCAGCAAATCCACCCTGATGGGAAAAGCTCTGTTGGTGCATGACATGTGAATACCACTCTTTTCAAACTTTATTAAGTGTCAAAAAAATTTTTTTAAGGATTTTATTTATTTGACAGAAACACAGCGAGAGAGGGAACACAAGCAGAGGGAATAGTAGCGGGAGAAGCAAGCTTCCTGCTGAGCAAGGAGCCCGATGAGCCGAAGGCAGCCGCTTAACGACTGAGCCACTCAGGCGCCCCTTAAATATCAAATTTATTCTAGAAAGGAGCCGTATATACACAATGGACATGGGAAAGCCTATAGTTGGGAACCACATATTTTCTTTTCTCTTTTTTAAAGATTTTATTTATTTATTTGACACAGGAGAGCGAGCGAATGAGAGACAGAGAGCGTGCACAAGCAGGGGGAACGGCCGGCAGAAGAGAAGCAGGCTCCTTGCTGAGCAAGGAGCCCAATGTGGGCTCGATCCCAGGACCCTGGAATCACCACCTGAGCCCAAGGCAGATGCTTAACTACCTGAAGCCCCGCAGGGCCCCCAAGGGAACCACCTGCTCGCTTACAGCTGCAATTCCCACTGGAGAGAAATCAAGCCAATGTCACCATCAGATATGGCGCACTTAAGGGATGAGCATTAATTTGGGAAATGCAGATAAGACTTCAGTTGACTTCTCAGCCATTCGACGTCAGTCTTTGTCTTGCTGCAAAATCTTCAGAGTGTTGGAAAGATCTCAGAAAAAGCTTGTATTTACACTTAGAGCATTCAGAGTAGTGTAAATCTGTTGGTATAAACTTCGTCTTATTGATAATTAGCCGAGATTCAAGTCGAGCAGGTCTGAAACATCCTCCTGCAGACATAACGTGGAAATTGATACAACACGAATATTCTCTCTTTTTTTAAATATTTATTTACTTATTTTAAAGTGAGCGAGAGAGAAAGCAAGAGAGAGAGAGCACAAGCAGGAGGGGCAGAAAGGGAAGGAGAGAGTCTCGGGCCGACTCTGAACTGAGCATAGAGCCTGACGCAGGTCCATCCCAGGACCCTGAGACCAGGGCCTGAGCCAAAACCCAAAGTCAGACACTTAATGACTGAGCCCCCCAGGCGCCCCACAAGGTGAACATTCCGACAATGAACAATAGCGAGCCAGGAGGGGTAGAAGTGGCAGCCCTATGCCCCGCAGAAGTAATTGGCGAGCCATCAGAAGGACACTCTGGGCAATATGAGAAACTCTAGCTCGGGAAACGTGGGCTCAGCATTCCAGGGAGGCTCAAGAGAAAGGGGCCCTGAGTGTTGCCAAGGGAGTCCTGGCAGCATCAGGTGCACGCAGGGCACTAAGTGAGGAAGTCAGCTGAGAAGAATGAAAGTGGATGGGGTAAAGGGTGACAGGAAAACTTGGGTTCCCGGGTTCGTCGAGGGGCTGCAGGAGGCAGGTGCGGAGATGAGAATAAACAGGCCAGGACAGGAGAACTCTCCGTGTAAGAGAAAACCTGGGGGCAATCGGGACAATGCAAAGTGACCCGAGGGAAGAGAAGCTCGGCTAAAGCATTCCAGGCTGCCGAGCCGTCAGCGGGACCCCGAACACAGCCAGCTGTCGGCAGGGAGCAGCCTGTGGGAGGCAGAGCCTCAGCACTGACTCGGCAAACTAAGCAATGAGTTTTATGACCTCACTCCCGTTCCCTGCGCTGGGAGCTCTGTACGGCGCGTTCTCACGACCACCACAGTCCACCCCTTGTCCTCGGTAGTTGTAACTATCAGTTCAGAGATCCAGGGTCTCCTTTGGTCTTTCTTCCTGAGATGAAACTCAGACGGTCAGTGGGGTGAACAGATTCCCAGCACTGAAGCTGATCTTGGGGCAGAAAGTTCTCACTCTCCTCTCCATTATCCACCGTAAAGTCCCCCCACCCTCTGCCATCGCCAGGGCAGGTCTTGGTTCACCCAGTGATGCAAACCTTCCCTCAGAAGGGTCTGAGCCCCTCACACTTGTACCCTTCTTAGCTGAGCTGCCATTGTGTTTGTTCAGGGTTACTGTGGGGCACGGGGGAACAGGGGATGCCAAGACAATCTGGGTCCGGACGCGGTCCTCCCTGCCTCCCTCGCATAACCGTAGGCCAGCCTCCTGGACACTGAGTCGGGACCCAGTGACTGCTGCCAATCAAAATGGCCCTGGCAGCAGCGAGAGCTTGTTCAGGGGGCCCTCGCTGCATCCTCAGGGGACCAGGGCATCCAGTTCTGCAAAATCCAGAACTGGGGGCCTCTGAGGTACAAACCCGCAGTAAATAACACGGAGTTATGGGGAGCGGGACCACTCCTGCTTCGACCCTTAGATCGCCAGCCCCAGGTGGTCTTTATGTTGTAAGCACAAAGTATGACTTACTGCATGTGTCCCGGAGGATGGTGTTTCCTCCAACCTTAGGCCTCAGCCGACCTGTCGGAAGGTCAGTCCAGTACTCTGAGGCCAGCTGCCCCTGGGTAATACGCTACAGGACACAACCGCGGGGTCTCACACTCCCTTCACTGTAAAGTGGGTCCCCTCTTTGGAGCCCACACTGGGTGGGATTCCAGGCCTGCGGGTGACGCAGTCTGCAAGCCCCGGTGTGCCTGCTGAGGCTGGGCAGGTAAGGCGGAGTCAGGCCTGGGACTGGTCTCCGTCTCCGTGAGAACGCACTGCCGGCCCTTCTGGGGCAGAGGCAGCCCGCCCAAGGGAGTCAGCTCGGTCCCCGCACGCTGGACAGTCAGGGGGGCAGCTGTCGGACAGGCCCCATCCCAGGGGAGAGTCAGGCCGCAGAGCCCATTTCTGTTACCACAGTCACCGTCAGGAAGCCACTTTACTGGCTCCAGAGTGGCTGGGTATGAAGGCTGCTGCTGCCCCAAGTTCTTCTGACTTCTAGGTTGTTGGGTGCCTCCTCCGTGGTGGATGCTCTCTGGCTTCGCTCTAACACAAACCTCTGCAGGTGCCCTGCCCACGCCCACGTCCTCTACCCCAGACCTCTCTGTTCCCAAGCTCCCTCTTCCTTCTGGGCCCCCAACCAGACAGCCCAGACCCTGGCACCGCCCAGGAATCTGTATTCTCACCACAGGGTGGATGAGCAAGTGCCCAGCTGGCAGCCCTGCCCCTTGGGGATCTTGGCTTTCGAGGCCACCCTAGGGTGTGGCTAGAACGCAGCTGCCGCTGCCTGGTTTTGACACGGACCCAAGTACCGGGCTGATCCGTCTAGAAAGCAAGTAAGTCCTTCCTCCTTTAGCCGCCATGCAGAAACCCCAGTTTGGTCGTGCTGTGTGCTGGGGGCAGACACGTGGGGGGCTGGGCTACCTGCTCACTTGGTGCACTTGGGACCCCTGGCCATGCTTGGGTGTCATCCTAGACGTGCCATTTCCACTTTAGAACGGATTGCTGCTGGGCCTCTGTAACATCATGCCTTCGCGGGCCTTATAGACCTCGCCTCATAATGGGAGGTGTCTATGGACACACAGCCACTTGATGTCCCATAATCAGCGTTTTTTCCCCTACCAGGGTCCAGGAATATTCCAAGACCTGTTTCTCAAATGGCCTATAGTTCTCTTCTGCAGATGGCACAGCCATGCTCCAAAATCTCAGGACTCTGTCATTCTCCCCATGTTTTCCAAATGCCTGCGTCACTGCACTTCTTGGGCATTTCCTCCCACTGGGTCAGGTGACATGCTTAGCGACGGAGTCACCATTTTGTGCCAGATGCCATCTACTAACTAGGACAGTGTCCTCCTCGCCAGCCAGAGAGGGCGCAAAGCAGCCCCAGATGTGTTCCCGATCACCCGTGTGTGGTTCATTTGTATTAGTCTGGGTCCTCCAGGAAGCAGACACCAAGACAGGGTTAGATGTGAAAACGTTGTACTAGGGAAAGAGCTGGCATGAGAGAAAATAGGGAGTCAGGGAAGATGGGGAGAGCTATCAGACCACAATTCAAGTCTGATTCAGAGGGAGGAGAAGTTTGGGTGGAATCATCCCAGGTTTGTGCCATCTAAGCAAACTTACTGACACCAAGTGTGCCACTGGCGACCCTGTGTATTCCAGGAATGGGTCTGCCTTAGTGTCCCTGCGATGCTCTGCAGCTGGTGGGGACCAGCCGTGGGAGGTCTGGCCTCAGCACAAATATGTTAGTGAGTTTCAGAGCCCATCCATGGAGCCCTTAACTAATGAGGTCCAGGTGTGTTAGGAACATTCTCTCGGCCACCACGGTTGCCAAGCAAGATATCTGTTGCCTATTTGGGGGGAAAGGAAGAGCTCATGGGTTCAGGAAGTTGCCAATGAAAATGTTCACTAATGAAATTCTTGCTTCCCTTTTGTCTTCAGTCTGGAAGCTGTAAGTCAGGGGCAGTAATGGTCTGTGCACAGACATGTTTGGGAAGTCACAAGAGGCTCACATAAGAATGGTATGTCAGAGCAGGGCAGGGAGGGCAGCAGTGTGGGTAATGATGGCCATGCCAGCCCCACGCAAACACAGCGGGCAGGCTGGGGAAGTCGAGGCAGCTCCGCAAGGGAAGGACTCAGCTCCACTTCGGAGGCCGATTGCCAAGATCGGGTTGTCTCCTTGTGCTTCGAATAACTGGCTATAAGTCAGAGGTTCCACGACCCCCCTCGGGTTGGATCATTTGCTAGAGGGGCTCACAGAGCTCAGGAAACCACTTTGCTTACTAGATTAGCGGTTTCCTATGAAGAGTATAATGAGGAGCAGACGAGGAGTGAGGATGGGGTCCTCCATGCCCTTGAAGGTATGACACTCTCCCCGCATCTCCAAGTGTCACCAACCCCGAAGGTCACTGAACCCCATATTTTGGGGCTTTTTATGGAGACCTCATCACATGAGCATGATCGATAATTAACTTATTTCCCAGTTCCTCTCCCCTCTCTGGAGGACAAGGGAGTAGGACTGAACATTCCAAGCTTCTACTCAGACCACTCGACAGCACACCGAGTCACCTCATTAGAACAAGAGACTCCACGGGGCGCCCGGTGGCTCAGTTAGTTGAATGTGCAATTCTTGGTTTTGGCTCAGGTCATGATCTCACGGGCCATGAGGCTGAGGCCCGGGCTGGGCTCCACACTCAGCCAGGAGTCTGCTTGAGGATTCTCTCCCTCCATGCCTCCCCCTACTTGCACGCATGCTATCTCTCTCTCTCAAACAAACAAACAAATAAATAAATATTTTTAAAAAGACACTCCTATCACCCAGGGAATTGCAAGGGTTTTAAGGGTCACTCCTTAAACTCCTATCACTTTGGACACCATCACTCAGACACTCTTATCACCTTGGAAACTACAAGGCACGTAGAACCTTGGTGCCGAAGTGGAGTCCAAGACTACATACTAGTGGGAACTTGGCACAGAGACATACACGTGTGTTTCTTACTATTTCACATCGGGCAGCTGGGTGTCTACAGGCAAAAGAATGAAATTGGACCCTTATCTTATACTACATGCAACAATCAACTCGAATGGATTAAATATTTAAACATAAGACCTAAAACCATAAAACTCCTAGAAGAAAACAAGGAGAGAGCTCCTTGACATTGATGAGTTTTTGTATGTGACACCAAAAGCGTAAGCAAGGGAAGCAAAAATAAACCAGTGGGGGTGCACCTGGGTGGCTCAGTGGGTTAAGCCTCTGCCTTCGGCTCAGGTCATGATCTCAGGGAACAGGGATTGAGCCCCACATCGGGCCCTCTGCTCAGCGGGGAGCCTGCTTCCCTCTCCCCTGCCCCCCACCCGCCCCCGCCTGCCTCTCTGCCTACTTGTGATCTCTCTCTCTGTCAAATAAATAAATAAAATCTTTAAAAAAAACAAAAACAAAACAAGGGTGCCTGGGTGGCTCAGTTGGTTGAGTGACTGCCTTCAGCTCAGATCATGGTCCTTGAGTCCCGGGATCGAGTCCCACATCAGGCTCCTTGCTCCGCGGGGAGCCTGCTTCTCCCTCTGACCTCTCCCCTCTCATACTTGCTCTGTCTGTCTGTCTGTCTCAAATAAAAATAAATAAATAAATAAATCTTAAAAAAAAAAAACAAAAAACAGTGGGGCTACAACAAACTAAAAAGCTTCTGCACAGCAAAGGACACCATCAACAAGTGACAAGTCACCTGTGGAATGGGGGGAGATGTTTGCAAATCGCATACTTGATAAGGGGTTCAGATTCAAAATATATGAGGAACTCATACAGCTCAACAGCAAGAAAAACAAAATAAAACAAACAAAAACCCCTAAATAACTAGATTTTAAAATGGGCTAAGTCCCTGAAAAGATATTTCTCCAAAGAAGACATATAGACGGCCAACAGGTACGTGAAAAGGTGTTGAACATCACTAATCAGGGGAACACAAATCAAACCCTCAAGGTTGTTAGGGTGGCTCTTACTAAAAAAAACGAAACCAAAACCAAACCAAACCCAGCAGCTTGGGTGGCTCGGTTGGTTAAACATCCAACTCTTGGTTTTGGCTCAGATCACGGTCTCAGAGTAAAGGGATCGAGCTCTGTGTCAGGGTCCGCACTCGACGTGGAGTCGGCTTGTCCCCATCCCTCTGCCCCTCCCCCCAGCCTGGACTCTCCCTCTCAAGTAAATAAATAAATAAGTCTTAAAAAAAAAAACCACCCCAAAAACAACCTTAACAAGTGTTGGCAAGGGTGCGGAGAAAAGAGAAACCCTTGTGTGTTGTTGGTGGGAATAACGGCTACAGCCGTTATGGAAAACAGTATGAAGACTCCTCAAAAAATTAAAAGTCCCACTTTGGGGTATTTATCCAACAGAATTGAAAGCAGGATCTCCAAGAAATATCTGTAGTCCCAAGTCCACTGCAGCATTGTTCACAATAGCCAAGACATGAAAACAAACTGTCAATCAAGTAGAGAAAGAAAATGTAACATATATATTCACATTTACATACACAAACTATATGTCATATATTTGTTTATATATATTTATATATACACATACACACACAATGGAATTTTATTCAGCTCCAGAAAAGAAGGAAATCTTGCCATATTTGACAACATGGATGAACCTAGAGGACATTATGCTAAGTGAAATCAACCAGACACAAAAATACAAATTCTGTATCATCTCCCATCTATGGGGAATCTAAAATAGCCAAACTCATAGTAACAGAGATTAGAACTATGGTTGCCAGGGACTAGGGGAGGGAGAAATGGAAAGATTACCGAAAAGCATACAAAGCTGCAGTTATTTTTTTTTTTTTTTTAAGATTTTATTTATTTGACAGAGAGAAACACAGCGAGAGAGGGAGCACAAGCAGAGGGAATGGTAGCGGGAGAAGCAGGCTTCCCGCGGAGCAGGGAGCCCGATGCGGGGCTCGATCCCAGACCCCTGGGATCCGACCTGGGCCGAAGGCAGACGCTTAACGACTGAGCCACTCAGGCGCCCCCAAAGCTGCAGTTATGCAAGGTAAATAATTTCTAGAGATCTGCTAAGCAGTGCAGTGCCTGTAGTCAACGATACTGTATTGTGTACTTAAAATTTGCTAAGAGAGTAGAGCTTAAAAAAAAAAAAAAGAGTAGAGCTTATGTTGAGTGTTCTTGCCACACATACACAGAAATAATAAAAGGAGTGGGAGGAAACTTTAGATTTCATGCTTGAATCCTTATCCCCAAACTCATCACGTTGTATACATTAAATAAATACACATTTTATCTGTTTATTTGACAGAGAGAGATCCCAAGCAGGCAGAGAGGCAGGCAGGAAGAGAGAGAGGGAAGCAGGCTCCCTGCCGAGCAGAGAGCCCGATGCGGGGCTCGATCCCAGGACCCTGAGATATGACCTGAGCTGAAGGCAGGGGCCTTAACCCACTGAGCCACCCAGGCGCCCCGATATGAGTGATATTTTAAGATGACGCAAGACTCTGCCAGTCCCCATTCCCAAGAGTTCAGGAGGGCTTCATCCGGCCCGCGTCCTCTCCATCCCTTGCTTTTCTCCGGATTCTGGAGGCGCGGAGCCCGAGACAAGGGCGCCCACTCCGGGGGGCTCGGCCGAAGCCCCTCCCCGGCCTGTCGGCCCCCCACGCCGTGGAAGGAGCTAGTTTGCCCCGGGTCCGCTTCCGAAAGGGCGCGAGTCCCGTTCGCGGGCCCCCCTCCTGACCTACTTCCCGCCAAAGACCATCCATTGGGATCAGGGTTCCAGCGCGCGGACCTGGGGACACTCGGTCCCCGCCGTGTCTCCTTCCAACAGCAAGAGGCGGCACCTGTCTGAGGCCGCTCCCAACTGCCGGCTCTGGCCCGCTCGTCTGCCGGCGTCGTGCGCCGCCGTACGCGCTCCTCGGAGAGGCACCTGCCCCGTCCTCCCGTCTCACCGGGATGATCCGCCCCCTCCGTGGGCCCGAGAACGCACCGCCGCCGCCGTACCGCGCGGGTTCAGAGTTCGGCGCGGAGGTTAGGCGTTCGCTGTGCGCGCAGCCGTCCGCGCGGCCGGGCCCTGCCGGTCCGGCCTGGTGGGAGAGGGTCCCCCGCCTCCCCAGACACCAGCGGAGCCCACGGCCGCCGCTCCGAGAGGGGCCTCTGACATCCTCGCGGGACGACGGCCGCAGGCGCACCCCGCGGACCGGGACCCCTTCCGCGTCTCCTCAACAAACGCCGGAGGCGGGACTCCCGGCCGGACCACCGAGGGCCCGGTCCTCCCGGCGTCCTAGAGCGGCCCGGAAGTGTCTGAGTCGCTTCCGGGGACCCGCCCCGCTTCCGGTCTGGCCGCGCCGCGGAGCTCCGCCGGGCCGCTCTGCCCCAGTGTGCGCTCCGCAGGTGCGAGGGCGTCTCGGGCTTTGGGGTGCGGGGATGGGGTCGCTCTTTCGGGGCCGAGGCAGCAGACCGCTACATGGCTCCTCGGCCGCTCCGTCCGAGAAGCTCTGGAAGCCGGTCCGGGGCAGCTTGGGGCGGGGTCCGCGGCCTCTGGGCGGCTGCTCGGCCGTGCGGCAGGTGGCCGGGGTCCCCGGCGAGCCCGGGGCACATCTCCAGCCCGGCCGGGCTCCGTCGGCTCCTTCCTCGGCCGGTGGCCAGGAGAGCGTCAGCGGGGAGCAGCACGCAGCCTCCCGGGAGCAGGGCCTGAGCGGCGGGGCGGCCGGGGCGCTGGAAGGCAGGTCTGGTAGGGCCGGGCAGCTGGGGAGCACCCGAGTTTGGGCAGTGCGTGGTCGTTGACGCGCAGGGCGAGGGGGCCCCGGCTCTCCCGGGAAGATGGGATACGGCGAAGCCAGTAGAGGTCCCCCGCGCTTCGCCGTGTGGTGAGGACCCTGGGCCTGGTGGCGCCGTGGGGACAGGATCTGTGTCTGCGCTTGGAGCGGGCGAGCCCTCCGCTCCTGTGTAAGCGGGTGTGTGGCTCGGTCACCGGAGAGGCGCCACGACGTTATGCTGCCCTTTCAGGTACTGACACAGACCTTCCCTCCAGGTACCTCAGGTCCCTCGGCTGTCGCGTGCCCCCCTGCCTGCCTGTGCTGTGCGAACAGCGGGGACTTCTGATGGTGGGGTCTGGGTTCTAGTCCTCGGGCAGTTGGGTTCGAGCCTCAGTTTCCTTACTGGCTCCTGCAGAGCCATTGTGACGATCCCAAGGGGAGTGGCCTTAGTGTGGTTGGTGGCAGCAGCGGTGGTGTTACGTCCCTGTGTTTTCTGGACTTTCCTTCTCCTTCACTCTTTTCTCCATTAGGTATTTGGAGAACTTCTGTGTCCTCTCCTGGTTTCTCGTTCTCTCTCCCTCCCAGCCCGCCTCCCTTCCCTGCCACCTCCTGGCTCGTCTCTTCCTGGGATTAAAGTGGGCCCGTCTGCCACCTGCTCTAGGGCACCTCCCACGACATTGGCTGTTGTAGGTGGTTCATGCTGTCAGCACCTCGAAGGCCGAGGCCGTGTTAGTCCTCATTTTCTGGCCCAGAGCACACAGGAGTTACCGGACTTCTCTTCTCCCCGCCCCTGGCAGTTGCAGCTGGGACCTTTCCTCTGGGCGACCTGATCAAAGAGGAGGAAGCAGCCATGTCTGCTGTGGGGACCGCAGCCCCACACCTGCATTACCCAGGCGATGGTCACGGTGGCCGGGTGAGTTTCCTGGGGGCCCAGCTCCCCCCAGAAGTGGCCGCAATGCCCCGGCTCCTGGGAGACCTGGACAGGGGCACATTCAGAAAGTTACTGAAGCTGGTGGTCAGCAGTCTGCAAGGAGAGGACTGCCGGGAGGCTGTGCAGCGCCTCAGGGCAGGTGCAGACCTTTCAGAGGAACGGCTGGGGGTCCTCCTCGCCGGCACAAACACACTGCTCCAGCAGGCCATCCGGCTGCCCCCAGCCAGCCTGAAGCCTGACTCCTTCCAGGACCAGCTCCGGGAGCTCTGCTTCCCCCAAGACCTGGTCACAGACTTGGCCAGTGTGGTGTTTGGGAGCCAGCGGCCTCTCCTCAACGCAGTGGCCAGGCGGCAGGGGGCCTGGCTGCCCCACGTGGCCCGCTTGTGCTGGAGGGTGGATGTGGCGATCTCCACCAGCGCCCTGGCCCGCTCCCTGCAGCCGAGTGTCCTGATGCAGATGGAGCTTTCAGACGGCTCCGCACACCGCTTTGAGGTCCCCACGGCCACGTTCCAGGAGCTGCGGTACAGCGTGGCCCTGGTCCTCAAGGAGATGGCCGACCTGGAGAGGAGGTGCGAGCTCAAACTGCAGGACTGACCGTGCGGGTGACCCCCCTGCAGTCACCGGGGCAGAGCTGCTCCCACAGACGCCCCCGGACACAGCCTGCCCGTGCAGGGGCCGTTCCTCGGTGGCGTGTTTGAACGGAATCGTGTCAGTGTCTGTCTCGTTGAGAAAGCCGATCTTCCCTTTTTTCTGGAAATAAAGCGACTATAAACAAGTGTCTTTTGGGGTGGGCATCAGACCGCACCCCCTCTCCTGGCTGTTGGTCTTGTTACCGGATGAGGGCGCCTGCTGCTCTGCTCTGGCGGTGCATGGTTGCCACTGGGCGTCCAGACCACGGCCTTTGTGTGGACGCTGTGGTCATGCGGCCTGGCCTCACGTAGCGTCTGAGCCCTCTGCTCGTTTGCTTTTGTCAACCTGGTGTTTTAGCGTGGACATTGCGTTCTCCTGCCTCACATCCTTGACCCCACGGAGCCAACATTCTAGTGGGGAGGGGGGACATTACAGAATGCATGACACAAAAGGACTGGCAAAGCTGGTCAGAGGAGGGGGTGGCCCCTGGGTGGCTTGGTCGGTTAAGTATCTGACTCTTGATTTCAACTCATGTTATGATCTCAGGGTCCTAGGGTCAAGACTTCCCGCTCAGCAAGGCGTCTGCTTGAGATTCTCTCCCTCTGCTCCTCCTCCCACTTGCGCGTGCTCTCTCTCTCTGTGTCTTTCTAAAAATAATTATTTACAAAAGGAAAAAGAAGGGCACCTGGGTGGCTCAGTTGGTTAAGGGTCTGCCTTGGACTTAGATCATGATCCCGGGTCTTGGGATGGAGCC
>CM053606.1:724830-743204 GCA_028646535.1 Procyon lotor
GGCAGCTCGGGCTGCCGTAAGGAAAGGTCCTAGGTTGACTGGCGTGAACAGCAGAGCTTACGTCCTCACGGTTCTGGAGGCTGGAAGTGTGAGGTGAGAGTCCCGCCCGGTGAGAGGGCTGCAGACAGCCTTTCCTCCGGCCTCGTGCGTGTGGGAGAGAAGAGCGCTCTTGTCCTTTCAGTAAGGACACCCACCTGTTGTTGGGTCGGAGGCCCCCCACTTCACTTAACCTTAACCACCTCCCCGAAGGCCCCATCGCCATAAACTGTCACACGGGGGGGGGGTGAACTTGAACTTGGCGGGGGACACAGTTCAGTCCTTAGCAGTGAGAGTGTGCAGGGTGGAGGGGAGCGGGGTCTCTGCGGGGTGCCTCCAGGGTGGGGGTGTTCAGGGCCGTGGCCAGCGTTGCAGCTTCCAGCATGACCGGCCCCAGGTAGGGGACTTGGGGTCCTATTTTTGCAGACATTTGCTGTTGGTCCGTGTCCCCCCGGCAGTGTCCCCCCTCCACAGCCGGCTGTGCCCTAGGCATCCCGCCCCCAAGTCTGAGCAGCCTGCGGGAACTTCCTGAGAAACAGCTCGGGAGCCCCGCCCTGCTCCCTGTGGGGGCGCCGTCCAGGGCAGAGCACCCCCCCTTCAGGTGATTCCCCCCCCCCCCAGTGCAGGTCCTGGCCAGGTGGGCGTGGGGGCCTGACGACAGGGCGGGCAGTGCTGCCCCGCAGAGGCAGGGCTGCAGAGCCAAGTCGGGCGCGGACTGTCCCGCAGCATCAGCGGCCGGCGGGGCCCTGGCACATGCTCAGGCGGTACATACTCAGGATACATCTGGGAAACAAGTAGAAGACAAAAGAATCGCGGTCCTTTTGTCCACAGCCAGCTGTGGAGACCGTGGGACGCGGCGTCTGCTGTGGTGGCCCCGCTCGCCAAAGTCCCGGGTGTGGCAGCTGGGGCGCGGGGCTGCGGTGAACCGCCGTCCCCCGGTGTCCCTCGGACACAGCCACCGAGTGCTATAGGCTGGGCAGCCTCAGCCCCTGTTCTCACAGCTGCGGAGGCTAACGGTCCCCACGCAGGGCACTGGCCTGGCCGACGGCGGGCTTCTCCCCAAGTCCTCACAAGGTTCCAGGGGGAGGGAGCTCCTGGGGGCTCCGAAGCCACCACCTCGTCGCCCCCCCCAAGGCCCCAGCTCCTCATACATCACACGGGGCATTAGGGTTTCAACACTGAGATTCTGGAGGAGGGATGCGGAGCATAGCAGCTTTCTGTGTTTTTTTTTCCTATTAAAAATCACAGTGATGTTAGTGGTAAAACCATTTTATGTACTGAACTGTTTAGTGGGGCGCCTGGGTGGCTCAGTGGGTTAAAGCCTCTGCCGTCGGCTCAGGTCGTGATCTCAGGGTCCTGGGATCGAGCCCCGCATCGGGTTCTCTGCTCAGTGGGGAGCCTGCTCCCCACCCACCGCCTGCCTGTGATCTCTCTGTCATATAAATAAAGTCTTTAAAAAAAAAAAAACTGTTTAGAAGTGGGGGTGGAGGAGGCAGAATGAGAACATTTTAAAGCACCTGATACGGTCAAACTGACCAGAAGCACATTCTCGGTGCCCGGGTCTTAACAGGCCAGTCCCGGCGAGGCAGCTGCGAGCCCCGAGCGCCTCCAGGTGGCTCCGGCAGGCACTGGGCACCTGCGGTCACCCACCCACTCCCAGGCGGGAGTTTCCTCACCTCACGGTGGTGGAGCAGAGGTCAGAGGCCTGCCGGACGTGCGACAGCTGAAGGGGCAGCTGGTGCGGTCAGCCTTCCCTCCCGACTTGGCCGGGCTTCCTGCTGCCAGTGTCCTGTGACAGCCAGCTGGGAGCTGGCTCACGGGGACGCGCGGTCGGGGCTGGGAGCTGCTGAGGGTTAGGGGCTTCTGCTGTGCAGGGCGGCTGGAATGTGGCCCGCGAGCAGGAGTGGAGGCCGAGGGTCAGGGCCAGGCTTCTGCGCCCCAGCACAGGGCCCCGAGCTCTGCTGCCACCAAAGGGCCCCGCAGCTGGGCCTGTGGTTCTGAATCCCACACCCGAGCAGAGAGGAGAGGCGCTTCCCAGGGCCCCCCCGTGGCTGGCTTGGGGAGAACACGCACAGCCCCTTCCCGAGAGGCCCTCGGAGGACGGAGCTATTGCTTGGAGCGCACCTCAAGCCCCTCGGCAGCGCTTACGGGGAGAAGGCACGTTTCTGTTCCCTGATGGCCGCCCGGGGGTCGAGCACCTGGATCAGCACCCCTTTCCCTGCCCTAACCTCACCCTTGTGCACCTGGCGGGGGCGGCTGCTGGCGCGTCCACCCTGCAGGCCCCTGGAGGGTCTGGGGCGGCCCTCTGCACCTGCCGGTTTCCAGGGGGTGCCCTCCCGGCCCCTCCCAGTGGGCTCGGTCTGTGCCGCTTTTGGTCTGGAACCGTCCTCGGTAGACTGGACACGGTGGGCTCGCCGTCCCTCCCACGGCAGCTGCGGGGCGGGCTGCCCTCCGCAGCCAGAGACGGCCGGGAGTGACCGTGCCAGCTTCCCAGGTCTGAGGGCGCTGTCGGCTCGGCCACTGTTGCTTGGAGCAGCCGGACACGACGTAACCAATGGGCACAATCACGTTCCAATAAAGATTTCGTATTGGTGTTGAAATTTCTCATGGGTCACAAAACCATCTTGTTTTCAGCTGTTTAAAGACCATTCTCCCCTCGGGGCCTACGAAGCCGGGCGGCGGGTGGTGGCTGTGCTCTGCTTCCCTGAGCCCGGCTCTTGCCAGGCTGGAGTGTGCGGACCCCGTGTGCCCGAGCAGCCGCCCGCCCTCGTAGCGGTCAGTCCCTACCACTGACCGGACCTGAAGTCCACCTTTGTCCCCAGGCCCGCACAAGGCCTCGTACAGAGAATGGGCCTTCACACTTGCAAGAGTTCCCTTTTCCGTTTTCTGGATCTATTTCAGATCTCTGTGGAAACCTTGTTTTTTTCCTTAATACTCTATATATACTCAACACGGGGTTCCAACTCACGACCCCGAGATCAAGTCACATGCTCGGCCATCAGGAGCTCGCCAGACGCCCCTCTGTGGAAACTCCGGATTCCGGCGGGCCTCCTCTCCTCTGAGTGTTGGACCTGCGAACGCCACACCGGGGAGCGTCCAGGCCTCGAGGTCAGGACGTGGGACAAGTGCTTCCTAGGCTCCGAGTGGAGCCCCACACGCTGTGTCAACGCACCTGGGCTCTGCACCCCCCACCCCTTCACGAAGCTTCCAGGAGGCTCAATGGCTCCGACCCAATGTCCTACATCAAAGCTTCATCTGGTAATTGAGTAAAAAGCAATTTCAGGCCAAAATTAAGGGTTTATTGTCTCCAACAGAGAAATCCAAGGAACACTTACTCGGAAACAGAGTTCTGGACAGTCCTAAAAATGCTTGTTATCGTCACTGACACCCAAACTGGGAGACCCAGCTTGACCCCAGAGCCCGCAGCCCCCCAGCCGGCAGCCTTCCCCCACACCCCCTGCAGAGTCGCAGAGCCGCCGGCTGGCGGGGTGTCTGGGCTGTGCACCGGCCCGGTCTGAGTTCAGGGTCGCCCAGCAGGCCAGCGAGACGCTCCCCGTTCGCGTGGGTGCAGCCAAGAAAGGACTCCTCAACCCTATACTTCTGCCGCCAAGGCTCTGGACTGGAATTTAAGACTTCAGGGTTGTTTCTCCCGAATTCTTGGTTGTATTGGGACATTTAAGTGAACAAACCACATTCAGAATTGAGAGAAAAAAATAACTCCTCAAAGGTTGGAGGGCACGGAGTCCTATCCAAGTGAGCAAGGCCGGCGAGTGAGTGCTCACGTCGTACAAGAGGGGGCAGCTCAACACACTTTATTTGGTCACACTGGAATCTCATCTCAATAGAATTTTCAAGTGTCACAAGATAGTCTTTTTTCCCCACTTAGAAATGTAAAAACTCTTCTTAGCTTTTAAGCCTTTTAAGAGGTAAAGTGAGGTACATCCAAGTTTCAAAGAGTTTTATTTGCACAATCGTGGGCTGGGACCAGGCCGCGCCCACCTGACAATGAGTTCTGTGCTGGCCGGAGACGGGGAGGGTCTCGCAGAGGAGGCTGTGCATGGCGGTGACTGGTGGTTCTTAAATTTCACCCTCCCAGATGAATGCACTTACAGGAACCGACTCTGGCCCAGATTTTGGTCAGTTGGTGGAGCTACCAAAGCACGGGAGCTGCCCGGTCTCACGGCCTCCGTGTTCCAGCCCCCAATGTGGGACCACGCCAACCCACGGAGAGAACCCAGTGGCCCATTCTGGCCGGCCCGGGTCAGGTGCCCAGGCTGGAGTCTGGAAGCCTTCATGTAACCTCGCACCCCTCGCCCTATCACTGCCCAGGAAGCAGCCGAGGGAGGAGTCCCTGCTGGGGACGGCGCAGTCAGTGACCAGCCTGCCTTCCCGAGGCACGTGGGCTCTGGTCCTCTCGCACCTCTCTGGACCGAAGTTCTGGGTGGAGCAGGGACAGAGGCGGTTCCAGCCACTGAGATGGGCAGCTGGAGAGGGGGCACCTCCAAAGGTGCAGGTGCAGGCTGGGGGCACAGTCTTCATCCCGAGACTAGGGCTGTGGCCTGGGAACACATCAAACTTTGTGCCTGACTAAGCAGCGGGGGCTGGTGATTGGGCCGATATCCCGGTCCGTGTGCTAGAAACACAGAAAGGCACACAGACCTGACCATCCCAAACTCTGCCAGAAAGTTAGGGAACCTCCCACTGCAAACACAGATACAAATCTGTAACCTGCTATTGGGCTGCAGGACACTCGGCCATCAAGGCTGCATCCCAGGGACCTACCCACAGGCTTTGCCAGACCCACGCGACCGTGACCCAAATCAAGTGTTGCCATAAGTCCCAGAGCGACTGGCCGGTGTCCCTTCGGTCACCCTGTGTGTGTGGAAGACACGGACCTCCCACTGGACAGGGAGGAGGGTTCTCTGGCCCACGTGTGGCCCCAGCGGTGCCCGGCAGTGACGCCGAAGACCCTCAGGTCTCACGTGAGTGGCAGTGGGTAATAGCCAGTCTGAGTAAAACTTCTGGTCCCCTCACACTTCTTCCCAGTTGGGGAGTCCAGGACCCTAGGGCAGGGCCACCATCCACACCGTGCTCAGTGTCATGCTGCTGCCAGAGGTCTGTCTCCACCGCCACCACCTCTGGGAGAGGCCACACCCTGGCCTCCAGGGACAGCCACTGGGCTCCCGTGAGCTCTTCCTGCCGAGGCCCGGGCTGCACCAGGCTTGGCTGGAGGTGCTGGCTCGGGGTCTCGCTGTGGGGGTGGGGGCAGCTCTGTCTCGCACACAGTTCAGTTCTCACGATCACCCTGTAATGATGCTGGCGAGCAGAGACTGGATTTCAAGGACAGTGACATCCGAGAGGCAGAGCAGGTCCCACAATCACAACCCTGGGCGTGATTCCCGTAGTTCCGTGCTGACCCGAGCTCCTCTTTGTGGAGGTCCCTGGGCCCCCGGCTGGACCCCCGGCGTGCTCTGCTGGGGCGGACTTGGAAGGAATCGGGTGAAGAAGGCAGGAGAAGGGAGTTCTACGCTCTCTATTCTGGGCTTCCACGAGCACAAGCTAACACTGCCCGACTGCTGAAGCCAGTCTGAGGGACCAGAGCTCGGGGAAGACACCTTGAGTGACTCCCAAGCTATCCGTCTGGCAAAGCTCACAGGCCTTTTCCCACAATCTTCCTCATCCACAGGACCAAGTGTCTTCCCTCTGCGAACTTGAAACTCTGCACACGTGCACCGTGACTCGAGGGACACAGGCTTTGCTGGGTGGGCTAAGGTCACACATTCCAGCAAAGGAACGTCCACTCTATAGGAATTTGGACATTTTCTGTCTTAAGAGAGTAATTTGGACTCTATCCCCACGTTCAAATTCTTGTTAGTATAAAATGATCCCATATAAAATACGTCAAGTTAAGGCTGTAGGTTTATTCACATTTATACACATTTACAAAGGGAAATGGTCTATCCCATGTGAATTTTCTGATGCTGAGTAAGCCTTGAGCTCCGATTAAAAGCTTTGCCACAATCATTACATTTGTAAGGTTTCTCTCCGGTGTGAATTCTCTGATGTATAATGAGGTGTGAGCGCCACCTGAATATTTTCTCACATTCATTACATTTATGCAGTTTCTTTACAGTACTGACTTTTTTACGGCTCACGTGGGTAGAAGCCTCCAAGGTATTCCCGTACTCGTGACACCACTGGGCCCGGGTGTGGATCCTCTGGTGCTCGATAAGGTAGGAGCTCCGGCTGAAGGCCTTCCCGCACTCGCTGCACCCATAGGGCTTCACTCCCGCGTGGATTATCTGGTGCTGGAAGAGGGTTGAGTTTTGACTGAAGGCCTTCCCGCATTCAGTACACTTGTAGGGTCTCTCTCCGGTGTGGACCCTTTGATGTATCGTGAGCTGCGTGCTCATACTGAAAGCTTTTCCACATTCGAGGCACTCGTAGGGCTTCTCTCCTTTATGGATTCTCTGATGGTAAATGAGGCTCGAGCTCTGGCTGAAGGCTTTTCCACAGTCACTGCACTCGTAGGGCTTCTCGCCAGTGTGAATTCTCTGATGCTGAATCAGGTGTGAGCCCTGGACAAAGCCCTTCCCACACTCCTCACACTTAAATGGTTTTTCTCCAGTGTGTGTTCTCTGATGGCGAATAAGTCGTGAGCTACAACCAAAGGCTTTTGCACACTTGTTGCATTTGTAAGGTTTCTCTCCGGTGTGAGTCAGCTGGTGCTGACTAAGGCGAGACACCCACCGGAAGGCCTTCCCACACTCGTCACACTTAAACGGCTTCTCTGCAGGGTGGGTTCTCTGAGGGGCGACAAGGCCGGGACCATCTGCGTTCCTGGGAAGTTGAGGTCTGTCCCCGGCGTGCATCCGCTGGTGCTGAGCCAGGGTGGAGCTCTGGCTGAAGGCCTTCCCGCACTCCTGGCACTGGTAGGGCCTCTCCCCGGTGTGGGTCCTCTGGTGCCTGACCAGCTGGGACTGCTGGCTGAAGGCCTTCCCGCACTCCCGACAGCCGTAGGGCCTCTCCCCCGTGTGCACCCTCTGGTGGTGGATGAGGCTGGAGCTCTGGCCGAAGGCCTTGCCACACTCCTCACACCTGTAGGGCTTCTCTCCAGTATGAATTCGTTGATGCTGAATAAGTTTTGAGCTCAGACGAAAGGCTTTTCCACACTCGATGCATTTGAACGGCTTTTCTCCAGTGTGGATTCTCTGGTGCTGGCGGAGCTGCGAGCACAGCCTAAAGACTTTCCCACACCACTCACAGCCGTACGGCTTCTCTCCGCGCCTCCCCTGCGAGCAATCAGCCCACTGCCTTTTGCACTCTGGACATCTGTCAGCTTTCTCCTGGGTATTCGTTCCTCGATGCAGAGCCACGTCTGAGGTCCATCTGAGACTCGTGCCACACGTGTCACATCTTCGGGATGTCCCCTCGGCAGCGCCTCCCTGCCCTCGGCCAGGCTGACAACCTGGGCCGGCACCGCTCCCCAGCTCGCCACATCCCCGGGCACCCTCCTTGGCAAAGGTCTGACTGGAAGCCACAGTCCCTGTGCTCAAGCGTTTTTTCTGGAGAAGGGAGCCTGGCTCACTCTCTGACCAGACCTCAGAATCAGAGGTGTCTCTAAAGCTAGAACTCTGAGGAAAACCCTGTGTGGGGCCTCTGACCATCGCCACGCAGGGTTCTGATTTGAGAACATCCGTGTCCTCACAGGCCTGCTCACTCGAAATCCCAACCGCAGAATCTGAAAGAAACGGGAAACGGAATGCCCCTGATCCCCTGTGCTTCGAGACAGGATGAAGACCAGCGGTGGGGACGGGGGCTGCGCATCATCCCTGGGAACTGAGCTCCCTGCCGGGATGGGCTACGTCAAGCAAGGACACACCCACGTAGAAAGACACTACCAGAAATCACGCCTTTGACAGTTTTCAAAATTTGGTTTCATTAATACTGTTCACTTTGTGCATTCATTCAACGACTGTGTACTCCTGTGTGCGGGTACGTGAGGAGAGGGCGGTCCTGCGGGGAACTGGGATGAGCGGAAATCCGTAAAGACGCGGTGAGCCCGAGAGCCTGTCAAGTGTGGCCAGAGGCTCCTGGACCCAGAGGAGGTAGAGAGCGGGCAAGGGGGACTGAAAACCAAGAGTGGAGGGACAGGCAGGCTCTGAGCGGCACACCAGGGGTGAGCCTGAGGGGCTGCTGGGGCTGAAGGGGACCCCAGGCCTGACCTCTGCTTCCTCCAGCTGCCAAGCACCCTGACTGTGCACAGCCACTGCCTATGGGCCCCTCGCCTCCCAGGAGGCCACACCCAGGGGCCCTACTGCCTTCCTGTTCCCTTGGGGTTCCGGAGGCTCCAGCTACCCCGGCCTGCCCCCCACGAGGCCTTCCTGACATCCACCCACCTTCCCTTAGGCTCTCCAAGTGAGCGTCAGGCTCTCTCCTACTCTGTAGCCCCAGAGAGCGCCGTGGCTAACGTCAGACGCCTCCCTGGTGCCGTGATCACTCCCGGAGTCGTGACACACACAACCAGTTACAAGCAGCCCATTGCTACCCCACAGCAAAATCCTCCAGGGCCCAGTTCCAGGGTTCTTGGGGGCCCCTAACTTCAGTGCCCTCTCCAGCCACAGGGACCTGCAGGTCTCGGGCAGGCCCAGGGGAGGAAAAGGCCGTCGCACCCAGAGCATCTTCTGTGGGTAAGGAACACTTGGTTCCGCCGTTCCTCGGTGAGTCTTTGCACCGATCCAATGAGGCCAGTAGTGGAATCACCACCCCACAGATAAGGATCTGGGGCTCCTCAGTCACATGGCTAATGAGACGGTCAGGAATGGACCCAGGTCTGGTCCCCCAACACCTGCCCTTTCAGCCTCTCTGTGCCCTTAGGAAAAGGGGTATCTCCAGCCACAACCCTTCCACAGGGCAGGGGCCGGCCCACTGTGCCCTCGGCCCAGGCCTCGCTCCGCTCGGAGGCGAGCAGACAGACGAGTACTGCTCTTCGCTGCCTCCTGCTGGAAAGCAGAGAACTCTACGGACACCTGGGAAGAACACGGTGGGCCTGGAACCTGCTCACAAGAGCAAAGAAGATAACCCCACGTGGCTAAGCGGCCACAAAGCCGCCAAGCCCGCTGGACGGCCTCCTTCCGAGAAGCCTCCCCACACACCACGCCCCGGCACCAGCCTCAGGGGCTTCTTCGCATGCGCCCCCTCTCTTCAGGGCCACATCACATCCCTGGGGACCCTAACTGAACCCCAGAGTTCTCACCCTCCCCTGGAACTTGACAGCTCTTCCTGAAGCTCTGGAGAGCCTCTGAGGAGATATAAGCACATGTCAAAAAAACAGCCTCATTCTGGAAGTGGTTTTCCCTCGGAGAACGGGTGTGTGTCCCTGCAGCCTGGGGACAGGCGTGCGGCTCCACACCCTCCTGCCACTCGGGGCCACGCCTCGGTTGTCCACTGGATGCGTCAGGCACGAGTAACACCTGTGGGCACATCCATGTTTCTAACACGCCCCACGTGTTTTTGTCTGCGAGGCCGGGCCGCTGCCCTCTGCTGCTAGGCCAAGAGCAGGTCCCTATCTCACCGTGGGGGCGTTTTCTTTGCTGCTGCCTCATCACCATAAAGACCATTTGCTGCACACAAACCCCCAACCTACCCAATTCTGCGAGCTCCAACTAGCTTTTCCACCATGGTACCCCCTCTGAAATCTCCCCTCCACCTTGGAGATATTTAATGGTGACTGGATTTTAACTGGGCTACCCTACAGCTTTTCCCCTTCCCAGGAAGGAGAAGGAAGGGGCCTCAACCGGAAAGCAGGGCCTTCAATGAGAGAGCCAAGGGTGCTGGGGGCTGGGGTCAGGGTTCCCAACATGGTTGCCTGCCTTCCACACGATGAAGCGCGGGACGATGCTTTACAGGGACGTGGTAACCTTGGTAAGGACGAATCCAGGCTCCCCCAGGCAGGAAGAACACAACCCTTCACTGGCATAGTCTGAGTCTCCAACTTGCTTCCAGCCAGCCACGGACCAGAGCCCGTGGCACCAGGCCCTGCTCTGCTGTGGCAGTGACCGTGGGGCACGGCAGTCAGCAAGGGTTCTTCTGTGGCCGAGATGCATGCGATCCCACTGTCCGAACCAACCAGCTGACAGGTTTGCCGGGGAGGCCCAGACAAGGCTGGAGGCGGTGGCGTCTCCTTAGGGAAGCCCCGTGGGAGCCAGCGCTGTGAGGTGACAGGTGCCCCTGTTATGGGCCGACTGTGCCCCCAAAACCAGGACCTCAGAATAACCTTATTTGTGAACAGGATTGTTGAGACAGTGTTAGTTGAGGTTGCACTGAAGTAAGGACAGGCCTCACCCAACACGACTGGGACTTCCGAGACATGGGGCGGCCAGCTGACGATGGAGGCCAGCCCTGGGGCGACATGGACACAAGCCAAAGAACACCTGGGCCACCAGAAGCTGGAGGAGGTAGGAGGGGTCGTCCCCTCTAGGTTTCACAGGGGACAGGAAGCTGCTGATGTCTGGATTTTGGACGTCTGGCTACCAGAACCGCGAGAAGATGAATCCCTGTGGTTTCAGTTTGTGGTGCTTTGGTCCAGGTGACCCAGGGCACTAACACCGCCCTGAAGCCTGATCTGACAGGGCCCGGAAGTTCTGAGGGGCTGCTGGCGAGAGGGAGGGAACTGACGTTCGCCTGAGAAGCTGCTAAGAGCCAAGCCTGGTGCCTCCCTTGGACCATACCTTTGCACCTCTGCTTAATAAGAACATTAGTAAAATTAGAAACTGAGTAATACGTGCCTTAAAACCAAACTGTTTTGCTGGAACATGCAAGCGTGTCACACCCCTGCTCTTCTGTAGCTCGGTGTCTCCCAAGGCAGCCCCACGCCCGGGCGATGCTGCTGTCAGCAGGCCTACTCGTGGCCCCGCAGAGTTGGCAGGCACCCCGGCACGCCTGCTTGCTCAGTCCCCGGGGCCCATCTCCGGCTGCCCAACTTCTCCGCCCTTACTGGGCGTGGGTTCCCCCAACACCGCCTCACCTGTCCCTGGGAGCTTCTTTGGCCTGAGCCTCACCTGTGAGGGAGGTTCTTGCCCCCTCTCTCCCCTCGACTCCCTTCAGGTCAAGGACCCATGGCTCCTGCCCCTGCTCCAGCCGGGAGATCAGCTCAGGCTTGAAGACCAGGAACCCTGCTGTGGGGATGGCAGAGAAGGGGACTGCGTCAGTATGGCTGAGGGCAGAGCACAGCGTTTCCAGGAGCAAAGAGGCAGGGGGCTACTGGAGCACAGGCAGAGCCTCCGACGGGAGCATCAGGGGTGAGGGTCTGGACACAGTGGCCCTTTCTGGCCAGATCGGTCCAGCTCCTGAGGTCGGACAGTGAGATGCCTGGACCCCCAGCCCATCCCCGTCCACAGCAGGGACAGGATCCTCAGGGGATCTGACACCAAAGAGTCTGCAAAGAGCAGGCCAGCTCCAGCCTCGGGAGAAAGCACCACCCTCAGCAGAGATGAGCTGTACCCCAGTACAGAGAGCTGCAACATTCCAGGGGGTACACGTGGCTAAGAAGCAAGAAAAAACAACAAAAATAAACCAACAAATGAACGGATTTTCATTCCGAAGGTCCTGAGGTCCGACTCTCACCTGGCTGCCCCTGCTTCATGTCCCTGTGCAGAGCCGTGGGGCCTCGGCAGACTATGCAGCGGCACCCACCTTCCAGGGCCACCGGCCCCCACCCTGGGCGGCGGGGGGCAGCGCTGTGGTGCACTCCCAGCCCATGCAAGGGCTGAGCAAACCCTCTGGTCAGGCTTCCCTCAGCTTTCTGGCTGTGGGGACGGAGGAGGGCAGGCAGAGAGACCCTGGAGGGTAAAGGCCTCATGTGCACACAGGACCCCAGCTCAGCGGGAAACATGTGTTCTCCCAAGTACACACGAGACGTCACAGAGAAACATCCCTGGGCCGGCTACGGACGGAGTCACGGCCCATCCACAGGACGGCACCACACTGTGCCCCCAACCAAATGCAACTGGATATGAAAGTTATCAAGTACCTTAAAACGAGAACTAAAGAATTACTAAGCGGCAGCTACATTTACCATCAGTCAAATTCGTGAGATAAAGCTGAAGTAGTACTTACAGATAAAATGTTTCATTTTTAAATGCATTTACTAAAAACAAGAATGGTAAAACACAAACGAGGTAAACATCAAATTCAAGAAGTTGGGGGCAAAACAACACAGCAAACCCATTTAAAATAAAAAAGGAAGAAAATAATGTGGGCAGGATTCAATGAGAGAACAAAGACAACCACACTCCCTGCCCCAAAGACAGACCAGCAAAACCAAACATTGACTGGTTCTTTGAAAAGACAAATGAGTCTTATGGCGAAATCAATCAAGGTCAACACAGCGAAAAAATACGCAAGGGAAATAACTACACACATAATGGGGTCTAAAAGAGTATTGTGAACAAATAGATGATGAAGCAATTAAAAGTCTAAACGAACACATCAACTTATAATGTGATATATGAATGACAAAATTAGCACAAAAGGAAATTCACAAACGTAACAGATTCTTAGTCACTAAAAAAACAAATGCTAGTGCAAAACCTTCCTTTCCCAAGGGCCCAAGGCCCAGAGGGTCTAACAGGCGAGTTCTACCAAAAACTATAATCCCACCTACATAAATTCTTCCAGAAATTAAAAAGATAGCAAAGCTGCCCCGTTTGTCTTAAGAAACTCACATGCCAAGTGTCATTTGCAAAAATATATAAGAACAATTCACAAAAAGAAACATATTGAGTCCAATTCACTATGGACAGGGATGAAAAATCTGAAATACAATACTGCCTGAGTCCAAAATGATATCAAAGTTTACATGTAAAATATAATTTAAGTAGGGTTTATTCCACAAATACAACATCAATATAATTTACTAGACCAATAAACTTAAAAAGAATCATACAAATTCTCAATTGATGCAAAAAAGAATTTGAAATTCAATGTATTTTTTTTTTTTTTTTTTTTAAGATTTTCTCTTTTAAGTAATCTCTACCCCAACAAGGGGCTTAAACTCACAAGCCCACCATCAAGAGTCGTATGTGCTCCACCGACTGACTCGGCCAGGAGCCCTGTCCGATGTACTTGTTTATGATTAGAAACAAAATTCCTCAGCCACTTTCTTCTGATTTTAATCAGAATGATTATCAGAATAATGAGATGTATTCTCATTTTTTTTTAAAGAAAAGGGGTTTTTTTGTTATTTCTTAAACTTTTTTTTATTTAAAGATTTATTTTTTATTTATTTATTTGACAGAGAGAGAGAGAGAGAGAGAGAGAGAGATCACAAGCAGGCAGAGAGGCAGGCAGAGAGAGAGGGAAAGGGGTTCCCTGCTGAGCAGAGAGCCCGATGTGGGGCTCGATCTCAGGACCCTGAGATCATGACCTGAGCTGAAGGCAGAAGCTTTAACCCACTGAGCCACCCAGGTGCCCCTATTTCTTAAAATTTTTTAAAGTGAACTCTACACCCAGTGTGGGGCTCAAACTCACAACGCTCAAGAGCTGAACGCTCCACAGAATGAGCCAGCCAGGTGCTCCTAGAAGTATTCCCTCTAAAATGAGGAACCAAACAGGCCTGCCCACAGCAGTCATGTCTAACACAGCACTAGGGCTCCGCACGCTGCTAAAGGCTGGGACCCTGGGGGACCGAGAGGGAAACCACCACCCTCTCAGTCGCAGCCGCCTCCTAGAATCCAGCACCAGACTAGCAGGAAGTTCAACAAAGTCGCCAGATACAAGAGCAACTCTCCAAAACAAACAGCATTTCTTACCACAACAGTAATCAGTTAAAAATATAGCAACATGAGAAAATACATTCACAAAACCACCAAAAACAAAGCATCTAGAAGGTACCAGATCCCTCTAGAGAGAATCCCAGAACTCTAACAAAGTACGCAGAGGGTAAATGGAATAAATGGAGACACATCCCATGGTCTTGGATGGGAACACTTAACATGAGAAAGAGGTTAGCTCTTCTCTTGTGAGTTCTACAGACTCAAAGCACCCCCAATAAAAATTCCAGTTCCAAGAATTGAAAAACTCAAACTTACTCTAAATTTATATAAAAGAATTACCCCATTACCCATGAGTAGGTGCGAAGTTTTAAAAAGAACAAAAAGGGGAAGCTGTCCCACCAGACATCAGGACACACACTACAGGGCCAGCTCAGAAACAGTGTCACGCGTGTGAGACGACAGAGGCAGCTCTAGAAATCAATGGGAAAGGTTGGACTCCTACTTAACTCCAGACACAAACGTGGACCCCAGATCTAAATGAGAAAGACAAACTATAAAATCCACGGGAGAACATATAGACTGTCTCTATGACCTTGGAGTAGGAAAGAGCTTTTAAATAAAAATTCAAAGGTACAACCCATACAGCAAAAACTAACGGACTTAATTTCATTAAAATCTGACCCCACAAAGTTAATGAACATAACAGGATAGAGAAAGTTATTTATAATGCACAGAACTCACCGTGACCCCTCCCAGGGTCAGCTCCTGACCTAGAAAGACCCACAGCCCCCAGAACCCCCTAGCTTGGCTAAGGGGTGCTGACCAATGATGCGGGGGAGGGGTCCCAAGATGCAGCCTCACCTAGTCCAGCCACACTGCTGTGGTTCTCCAGCATCACCTCCTTGTAGAGGGCCCTCTGGCCGGGGTCCAGACACTGCCACTCCTCCCTCGAGAAGTGTACGGCCACATCACCGAACGTCACAGCCTCCTGAAAAGACACACACCAGCACCCCAGGGAACCCTGGGTGCCAGCCCCATTCTGGCTCCACCTCATGGTGTGTGTCCGGCACATGCACCACAGGGCTGGGGGAGACAGTCACTAGGCCCCTTTGGCTCTGAAAACCGAGGGGAGGGGCAGTATGGAGGAGGGGGAGAGGGACAGATCATGGTGATCTACAAACCTCCCCCCAGAAGGGTCTCTGGCAGGCCCCAGTCTGGGCAGGGGTGTGCTCATTCCCTTGAGGGTGGGCATGCCTGAGCCTGGCAAGGGGCCAGATGAAGGTCTAGGACCAGGCCCAAAGGGCACCGTAGGTTCACAGAGGAAAAGGTCGGGGCCCCTCACAGGACAAGTGAGGGGATGGAGGCAGGCAGACTCCTACCATGAGGCTCGGTGGGTGGGCATCCATGTGTCCTGGCCGAGGAACCTGTTGGCAGTTATGAAAGGGTCAGAGGTCAGGGTGCTGGAGGACCCCTATCCCTGAATAAGGGTACTGTGTTTCCTCAATCTTTTACCTCTAACCCCAGTGTTCTTCGGCAGCAACGTAAGGTAAAGCCAAAGTGGCCACAGCACTTGAGCATCTGCCCCCCTGAAACTGCGTTCATCTTTCAGGGTGTGTGAGGTGTGTGAATCACTCCACAAACATGGGGGTAGGGGGTGGGTTGCGACCTCGCTAGGTGCTAGACTAAGCAATGGGGAGGTGGCCGCCCCATGCATGAGAACTCTGCCTTCAGGAAGCACAGTCTGAAGAGTTAAACAACCACGTCCACGCCCCAGTGGAAGAAACTCTGAAAGCATTTAAAGTAGGAAATTCTGGTTCAGTTTGATGGGTCGGGTCCCAGAGGAGCTAACTAGACCACGGGGATCGGGGATGGAGGTGCGGACGGCACTAAAGGCAGCAGGGAAGGCATGGGCAAGGGGCTGAAGCAAGAAGGAACGGGCAGAGTGAGCCAGTGGAGCTGGTCACAGGCAGCCAGGGGAAGTGGTGGTGTGACTGGAGGGTGAGGCCAGAACAACGGATTACAGGAAGAAGCCCCGCGGATACAGGAACCCCGCCACCTACAGAAACTTGGCCCCCTCCCCAGACATTCCCCCAGGTCTGAGTGAGAAGTGGACTTCCTGGGGGTGCTTCTGGCTCAGAAAGCGGCTTGTGGAGGGCAGTCCCAGGCTGCGGGTACAGTGACGCCTCCCCACGCCCCCCAGCCCCCGCCAGCAGGGACGCTGGTCCCCAGGAGAGAAGAGCAGGCCCTGAGCGGCAGCCAGAATTCAGGGAAGCAGACAGCCCACCCTACCCAAGGCACAGCCCTTTTCGCCGCTGTCACTAAATTCAGGTCTTGCACAGGCAGTAAACGAGGGGAAAAGAGGACCCGAGAGGCGGTGGTTATGCAGAAAGGGTATCCCGCGTGGAGCAGCCCGAGACCCGGTGGGAAGGCCGCGGGGGGAGCCCGCCGCCAGTACGGCGCACGCGGCCGGGCTGCAGGGCTCGGCCAGACGCCTCCTGCCCGCGCGGCCCAAGGCGGCCGCGGCTCGACAGCCCCCCACGCCAGGCGCCCACGGCGTCCCCAAGCCGCTCGCGCCACCCGCGCTGCTCCGCGCGAGGCCCGCAGTGCCGGAGGCGGGAGGAGGTGGGGGTCGGCCAGCCGCCACTTCGCCCGAGGCCCAGGGGCGCGTAGGCTTCCTAGTCCCGAGTCCGCGCCAGACGCGCCCACTCACCCTCCCCGTGGACCGCCCGAGGCTCGAAACGCGCGACAAAACCGGAAACGGGCCTTTGACGCACGCTCCCGCTCTGTCTTAGAGACTTCCGGCCGTTCTGGCCGGCTCGGAGGCTCGGCCGTCTCGGTGGTTCCCAGGCTAGCGACCCGGGCGCGAGAGAAGGGGCGGGGCCAGAGCGCTAGCGAACGGACAGGACCGTGGGCGGGGCCCGGGGCGGGGCGGGGCCAGAGTGGAGGGAGGAGAGGGGCCAGGGCCTCGCCGCCCCCGAGACCGAGGGCACGCGGGCCTAAGGGCGGAGCGGATCAAGGCGAAGCAGGTGGAAAGCCCGGGGGTCGCCCCGGCCGGGCCCCGCCTACCGCGGATCACCTTGCGGGAGCTGGTCCCCGCACCGCGTCTGTGCCCGGGCTTTTCTACAGACGGCTCCCGCTGGGCACGCTCCAGGCACCGGACGGCAGAGACGCCGCGACCCGGGGCACAGAGGGCACGGGGGAGCCGGGCAGAGAAGCCGCGTGGAGACGGCTGCTGTTCTCCCGGGGCGGGGCGGGGGGGGGGTTCTTGGTCTGGGCCGAGGGCGCCGTTAGGACCGGGCGCGCGGCGCAGAGAACCTGCAGCCGAGGTGAGGCGCCCCGAGGCGGGAAGGGCGGGCCAGAGCCTGCACCGAACCTTTCCGGGGGGAGGGATCTAACCCCAGCCTGGTCTCTGACCCAGATCCTGGGGTCCCTGCCGCGGTGAAATCTGGCGCAAACCCCGGGAAGGAAATGCGCGGAGTCAGCTCCCCGTCCCCGACCCCGAGGGGTGGGCCTAGGGGAAAAGGGGCCTTGCCGGGGTCCCCTGAGAGACCATCTCCTTTCCGTGCCTGTGGTTGGTTTGTATCAAAGCCTTGCTGTAAAGGGTTGTTTGCTATGTCTACAAATGGCTTTTTTGGGTGTAGGCCTGCTCGGCTTGAAAGCTGATGGGAAGAACTACTAGACCCGAGGGCCATGCACAGAAGCAGAGTTCACCTGATCCCTTGACCGTGGAAACGCTGCCTGAGGAGGTCAGGAATTGGAAATACTGGGATCAAAACGAGTACCTGAAAATCAGAGCCAAGAGGGCCTGTGCTCAGCCCCCCCTGGACTCTTCTTCTGCACGGGGACCTTCCCCAGGCCCCATCGCCTCCCTCTCCTGGCTCCTTTTGTCCTACTCAGACCCAAGTCCCTCAAGGGCAGAGCCTGTGGTGTTTCCATCGGACATCTCTTTCTCCTGTGCTCTACAAGAACCCCATGTTGAATAGAAACTTGTTTTAAAAACTGACTAACCTCTGAGTCAGCAATCTTATTTTTCCCTAAAGGAACATAAAAGTTGAAAAACAAGGTTTCCAGAAATGAAATGGATTTCTTTCACGACAGTTCAAGCTTAATTAGAACGGAACCCAAATATGGAAAAATAAGGCCAAAGTGGGATTCAGAGGGACGCCTTTTACAACATTCACTTTACCAGATGTTACTGATACTTTCGGATTCTTTTCCAAGAGGAAAGCTCCTTCCTGTTAGTGTCGATTGGAATACTGCAGGTTAAAAAAAGTTAGGGCTCATACCCTTTAGGATAGTTACGGTCAAAGCAACAGGAAACAAGCATTGAGGACTTGGAGAAAGGGAGCCCTCGTGTCACTGGTGCAGCCAGTGTGGAAAACTGTGGAGCCTCGACAGAAATTAAGCCCAAGTGCTCTGTGGCCCGGCAGTCCCACCGCTGGCCACGTACGCAGCGGAATGGGAGGCAGGGTCGTGAAGAGACATTTGCACACCCATGTTCGTAGCAGCATCACTTACAGCAGCCAGAAGGTGGGAGCGCTGCAGGGCCCACTGACGGGGGAC
>CM053606.1:759890-779049 GCA_028646535.1 Procyon lotor
GTCCTTGAGCACGGGGTGAGGACTCCATCTCCCAGGTGTACCCACGAGAGAGGGTTTTCTGTGCTCTTGCCCCCACACTAGCAGTACTGTGCAGTTGCTGGTTACTCGGGGCCTGCTGGCCGATGGGGCAGGACATGAGAGGATGCCCCACTGTGCTGGTCCATCCAACATTTTAGGCAGGTGTTGTGTCCCTGGGTCACAGCCCTTCCCTTAGTTGAAGCGGACTTCTCACGGCTGGGCTCGTGATCATTTCCTTCCTCTCCCTCAGAAGTAGAAGATCGTTTTCTTTACCCTTCCCAGCCATTGGAATTTTATCTGTGCCCTAGAATGAGAAGTTTGCTTTCTCTCGCACAGGGACTTGCAGCGTTCTGTAGAGGGGCAGGGTTCAGTGGGTGTTTTTGCTCTCCTCCAGTAGGCTGAAGCCACCAAAGGAGGCTTCCTCTGGACCTGCCCCCCATAGACGAGCCCCTGCATCTGTGGCTCCCTGGGGTTCGTCGGAAATTCATTGTTTTAGCCAGGGGCGGCTTTGCTTGGGTAGTGGCCCATCTTCCATCTTTCTCTCCTCTCCCTCCCTCCAATCCCGGGCACCTCTGTGGTTGTCTCCCCTGCAGGCACCTGTCTCACCTTAGATTTCAGGTCATTTGGTTGCCATCGTGACCTCAGCTCTGAAATAGATTGAAGAAAGTTGCAATTTTATAGATTACCTGATTTTTTCTTGCTGTTAGGGAGGTAGTACTCTTTCCAGCTTTCTCCCTCCTGGGAGAATTCAGTTAATATATAATTAATAATAAGTAGTATATATATATTAAGTATATACATATTATATATATATATATGTTTCACGTAATGTATAATAATGGTGATATTAACAGTAAAAGGGACATGGGAAATGTACCTGGATTGGTCAGCGCGTCCGCTTGATTTTCTGTGTCAGATTATGTGCTTCTGTTGGTCGGGGTGAGGAGTCCTCCAGTGCCACTGGTGAGCAGCCAGCGCTGGGCGAGAGGGACCCAGGACAAGAAGCTGTCCCAGGGCACCTGGGTGCCGCAGTTGGTTGAGCGTCTGAGTCTCGGTTTCAGCTCAGGTCACAATCTCATGGGTCTCGGGATCAAGCCCTACATCAGGCTGTGCTCAGCACGGACTACGCGACTCTCCCTCTCCCTCTGCCCCTTGTCCTCTCTTTCTCTCTCCCTTTCTTTCAAAAATAAGTCTTTAAAAGATTTTTTTTTAAAAATCTGTCACATGTCACATGGTAGTCTGACAATGGGAACAAGAGCTTTGGACACTGGTGGGGAAAGAGGAAGATAAGGAATCAAAAAAGAGATGTGGATCCTGAAGGCCCACCAGCCACAAGAGGTAGGGGCTTGTTCTGGGAGGAAGGAGGAGCCCAGTTCTCTTTTGGACTCCTGACATGGATGTGCCGGTGGGCCGTCCAGGTGGCAAGGGTAGCAGAGCTCCCACCTGAGCCTGGAGAGCACTGGGCGGTGGAGGGGTCGGGGTCGGGGTCTGGGCTGCAGCTGGATCTCGGGGTGGGTGTGCGGAGCCGGTGCGTCGAGCCCAGAGTGGGACTCCAGCCTCTACGAGGGGGCCCCTCACTCGGGAGTCTCCCAACTTCCCGCTCGGCCTCTCCTCAGAAGTACTAGCGCTAGGTAGGGCTCTGTCCCTCCAAGGTGACCGTTACCTAGCTGCCAAGAGGGAACACAGTCAAAACAAGCTTTCTGTATTTTACTTACTGACCACCCTGGCCCAAATCTCTCTCTGAACCCCAGTCCATCTGGCTTTGTGGAGGGACTGCTTGGCAAGGGTCCGTGTTGGGGTCCCAGGTGGCCCATTATGTAGCATCTGTCTTCCCCAACCAAGTCATGAACTAATTAAAGAGCGAGGCATATGTCTCAATTTGCTCAGCAGCGAGGTGCGGGCGGCTCGACAATACCCTGCTCTAGATAGAACGCAGTTGGAACGCGACTGGTGCTGTTCGGCTCGCTCTCTAATAAGCACCGACTGAGGCGGACAGGGACCACCACAGGCCCCCATCCTGAGGACGGCCTCTGCCCACGAAGGAGCAGAACAGAATGCCCAGTTCTTACCCACACGGACCAGTGGAGTAAGTCCTGCCCCTGGAGAGGAGGGGGAGCGGAGAAGCCGCCACACGTGCGCACTGGGCGCCACCCGAGCTCCTGGTCTCAAGGCTGGGTCAGCATCTGTCCGGTTCCCCTCAGTACCGGTCGCAGACCTTGAGTGTGGCTTCCTCTGCCCAGAGGCTTCTCATCCTGGAATGCCCCTCAAGTGCGACAGTTTTGAATGCTGTTCCTGGCGGATGTCTTTGGGAGGCGGGGGGGGGGGGGGGGGGGGGGGGGGGGGGGGGGGGGGGGGGGCGGCCCGTGTTTGCAGTTGGCCCCCTAAGCTGCAGGGCGGAGACTGGGTCTTGAGAGCTCAAGAGGAGGCCCGGCTGCGGGCGTGCAGAGTCGGCCTCTTGCTTCTGGCCCTGACACGGCGTCCGCTCTGCCTGTTGGCTGTCCTTGGTAAAAGTCACTCGGTGAGCACAGCCCACCCTCGCACAACATCCCTGAAGCCCCTCGCGAAGTCTCGGTCCTTCTCTGACCGGCATCTTGTCATCTCAACGGCTTGGTCTCCAAGATGTAAAACACTTGTGCTCAGGGGCGCCTGGCTGGCCCAGACGCTAGAGGATGCAGGTTCTGATCGCAGGGTCATGAGTTCAAGTCCCACACTGGGCATAGAGCTCACCAAGGGAAAAAAAATTCGGAACACCCTGTCCTCCCTCACTCACGCCCAGAGAGTCCCCAACCTGATGCTAAACACATCAGCCGAGCCTTCTCTGCAGTACTCACCGCTGCCCTGCAGGCCACATTCCAGCCTAGATGTGGCTAAACCCCCATTGTGTCTCCTCGGGCTCCCCTGGGCATCTCCACAGAGGAGGTCACACTTCTGGCGGCCCCACCTGTCCCCGTGTTGCAGTCTGTCTGCCCAGCAAGGGTTCCTGCAGGCCTGGGTGGGGTTACAGTTTGGTGATGGCTTCTGGAAGCTCTGTACATAAAGACTCGGGGGGCGGGGCGCACCTGGTTGGCTCAGTCACTAAGTGCCTGCCTTCGGCTGGAGTCCTGAGTCCCGCCTCAGGCTCCCTGCTCAGCAGAGAGTCGGCCTCGGTCCCCATCCCCACTCGTTCTCCCAAATAATCAGCAAACAGAGACCACAGGGAGCGTCGGCCCCGGGCAGTAAGGGGCTGCCAACTGCTGCTGTGTGCCTCACGTACTTCCACACCGGTCTCTCCCACGGCCCTGTCGGCCTGGGCACGACTCTCGTCGCTGGACACGGTCGTGAGGCTTGTGCTCCGCCGCCCCTCGCGGGCCGTGGGCATTCAGGGGCCACAGCCTGCAGGCCACCTCTGGGGACACGGGCTCCGCTGCTTTGAGTGGGTCCGCAGCTAACATTTTTACTTTGGATTTGCTGTTTCAGAATATGAGAACGAGGCAGAGAACCAAAAGAGGGATGTGAGTCTGAAGCCCCTTCTTTCCGAGGAAGTGCCCGTGATTCTGGGGGAAACACCCACAGGCTGGAGTGATCAAAGACCTTGTAAAGAGGAGCGGAGCCGCGGTGCGAGTCCAAGCCCCGGCGGCCCGCCCGCGGCGCGGGGCTCGAGCCCGAGGGCGCCCGTCCCTCCGCATCAGGCCGTGCCCAGCGGGGAGAGGCCCTACAAGTGCACCGAGTGTGGGAAGTGCTTCGGCCGGAGCTCCCATCTGCTGCAGCACCAGCGGACGCACACCGGGGAGAAGCCCTACGTGTGCGGCGTGTGCGGGAAGGCCTTCAGCCAGAGCTCGGTCCTCAGCAAGCACAGGAGGATCCACACGGGCGAGAAGCCCTACGAGTGCGACGAGTGCGGGAAGGCCTTCCGGGTGAGCTCGGACCTGGCTCAGCACCACAAGATCCACACGGGCGAGAAGCCCCACGAGTGCCTGGAGTGCCGGAAGGCCTTCACGCAGCTCTCGCACCTCATCCAGCACCAGCGCATCCACACGGGCGAGCGGCCGTACGTGTGCCCGCTGTGCGGGAAGGCCTTCAACCACAGCACGGTGCTGCGCAGCCACCAGCGCGTGCACACCGGCGAGAAGCCGCACGAGTGCGCGCAGTGCGGCCGCGCCTTCAGCGTCAAGCGCACGCTCCTGCAGCACCAGCGCGTGCACACGGGCGAGAAGCCGTACACGTGCAGCGAGTGCGGCCGCGCCTTCAGCGACCGCTCGGTGCTCATCCAGCACCACAACGTGCACACGGGCGAGAAGCCGTACGAGTGCGGCGAGTGCGGCAAGGCCTTCAGCCACCGCTCGACGCTCATGAACCACGAGCGCATCCACACGGAGGAGAAGCCGTACGGCTGCTACGCGTGCGGCAAGGCCTTCGTGCAGCACTCGCACCTGACGCAGCACCAGCGCGTGCACACGGGCGAGAAGCCGTACGTGTGCGGCGAGTGCGGGCACGCGTTCAGCGCGCGCCGCTCCCTGGTGCAGCACGAGAGGATCCACACGGGCGAGCGGCCGTTCCGCTGCGCGCAGTGCGGCAAGGCCTTCAGCCTGAAGGCCACGCTGATCGTGCACCTGCGGACGCACACGGGCGAGCGGCCGTACGAGTGCAGCCGCTGCGGCAAGGCCTTCAGCCAGTACTCGGTGCTCATCCAGCACCAGCGCATCCACACGGGCGAGCGGCCGTACGAGTGCGCCGAGTGCGGCCGCGCCTTCAACCAGCACGGGCACCTGATCCAGCACCAGAAGGTGCACCGCAAGCCGTGAGCCCCCCCGCCCGGGAGAGGCTCCGGGCAGCCCTGCCCCGGGGGACCCCGAAGAGCGGCGCGGAGCGGTCCCTGGGCTTCCCCCGCCCGCCTGCTGCGGTCCTGCGGCGCGGGAGTCGGGCGGTTGGAGTGGATTTGGGGAAGGGCGGCCTCGTTCGTTCGTTCATTCATTCATTCATTCACGTGGGAGCGGCTGCTGGAAGCCACCGAAGACGTTCCGACGGAAGGATTCCTGTCGCAGTAAGACTTTCTTACATCCTAAATAAAGTTCTTTCTTTGAACATGATATGCCTTTTCTAAAAACAATGATTCTAATTATTGCACATACATTTGGATTATTTGCAGTATTGTTAGACCACTAAAATGTTGTGTGGGTAAAATGATATAAGAAAAAAAAAAAAACTGCTGTCCAGTATCATCATGTAATAAGGCTAGAAATCCTAAGTGTGTGGAACCACTTGTTTTGTATGAACAAAGGAAAAAGCCTAAGGATTAGTGAGAAAGGATGTAAACTTAGAAAACACCTCAACTGGTGTTTGAATTTTATTCACAATCAGAAGGGATGTCCAAAGTGAAAATTCAACTCAAAAACGGATCTTTGCCTCAAAACCCACCCTTATGACTTAAAAACCTCGTGCCCCAGAGATCATGGGAAGTTTCGGGCCTCCAGACCCCATGTGGGTTGGAGGGAAGCTCTGACCACAAAGCCACTGTGTTACTCCAAAGACGGGTCTTTGGTAGATATTTTTAAAACCCCAAATTCTCACATTCAAACAGCTTTTTTATTATCTGAAATTTCCATTCCTATATTTGAGGGGTTTTTTTTATTTTTTACTCCTGATTGCAAGAGCTTCTAGTATCCATTTTCATATACTGTAATGAATCTGGTTTATTCATAATTTTTTAGATTTTATTTATTTGACAGAGGGAGAGGGAGAAGCAGGCGCCCCGCTGAGCAGGGAGCCTGATGTGGGCTTTGATCCCAGGACTCCGGGATCATGACCCGAGCTGAAGACAGAGACCTAACGCCTGAGCCATCCAGGCGCCCCTGATTTATTAATAATTTTTAAGTTTCTTTTCCTCTTTCTCTTGAAAACAGCTTCTCAGGACAAATGAAGGCCCACAGAGATACACTGACGCAGACAAATGAAGGACTGTGACCCTTAGGCCCACAGCGATACACTGACGCAGGTGAGAGGAGCCGTCATGGGAGCCTCTGGCGGCTGAGGCAGCAGGTGTCTTGCAGAGAGAGGGGCCCCCTGGAAGGGCTGACCTCGCTGATGTGTGGGGCAGAGCAGCTGGAGCAAAGACACGACTTGGGGTCACTAAGGTAGATGCTACAGAGGAGACCAGCTCGCTGGGGTGCTCCTTCCGAGACGGCTGAGCCCTCTGAGGAGAGGCCGCAGCGGCCGAGCTCGCGGTGCAGAGGGGCTAAGATCCCTCGGGCCCTCGGGTGTTACGTGTAGACGTGGCTGAAATCACTGGGGCCAAACTGCAGACCCACAGGAGCGCTATTTGTGAGAGCAGCTGGCAGCCGTCGGGCGCTAGCTCCACCGTCCCCACGGAGGGTCACTAACGCGCCTGGCCGGGGCGGTCCGCGGCTGGCGTCTGACTCGGCGGCTGCCCCTCAGAGCCCACCACGGCTCAGGGCACAAGGCCTAATCCTGCGGAAGAGTAAGAAAGTCACGTCCTAGTCAAGACAAGAATAAGAGTTCAGTTAAAGACAATGTACAGAAATACTTGTTGGGAAAGCACTGTGTGTGTCACAGGACAGCGTAAGTGATACAGCACAAGTCATTCTGAATTGCCAAACGCACCACATCCAGGGGTTTGGGGGAAGTCTGCAAAATGCATAGCTCGCTTTTTGACCTTCTTAAATGAAGTGTACCTAAGATCATTCTGCCTTTTCTTCCTGTTGACCTGCCATTGACCCATTGGTGAGTGTACAGGCTCAGGTGTCCATGGGGCTGGGAGGTGAGCTTCAGTGCCCTTCTCCCTGGGGAGGACCCCTGGGCCATGCATTTTTGTCACTCACCTCTCCAAGGATCAGGAGGTAGCATAGAATCTGCTGGAACACATGGGCAGTCTGCATTTTTGGGAAGTGGCAACGGGCACCAGAATGACCTTTGGGATCCCTTCACCCTGTTAATAGCCTTCTCAGCCATTACTGCCCACCTCTGACTGGTCAGCAACCTTCCACACTTATTTTGGACCTTTTTATTTTTATTTCGAAGTCTTTACATTTTTAAGATTTTATTTATTTATTTGACAGAGAGAGAGAGATCACAAGCAGGCAGACAGGCAGGCAGAGAGAGAGGGAAAGGGGTTCCCTGCTGAGCAGAGAGCCCGATGCGGGGCTCGATCCCAGGACCCTGAGATCATGACCTGAGCCGAAGGCAGAGGCCTTAACCCACTGAGCCACCCAGGCGCCCCAGAAGTCTTTACATTTTATGCATTTACATTTTTATCTATTGTTCCTTACTGCTGCCAAGAATTTGACACTTAGTTTTCAAATTTTCTATAATTTAAAAACACCCAAAGTTTTATTTCTGTGTACTGTGTATAATCTGACATTGTCCAATAAAGAAGAAATGACTAGAACCCCTACTTGCGGGCGAAGGGAGATCAATAACTCCAGCACAAGGAGCTGTGACAAATCAGTGGCCAGAGGACACGCACTGGCCATTCCCAGTAAAGAGAGGTACAGTGAGGGGAACCTGGAAAAGGCTAAAGTGTGCCAGTTTCAAAGAAAACATACGGCCTCCTGATCCCTTAGTAAAGGTTACCCTGTCACACACAGAGCTATGAAGGTGCTTTCGTGTGTCGCTGGTGGTACAATCCAGTCCAGCTGTGTCAAGTCTGGGACATGTCAGGACCCATCACCTCTCTGGAGAAAGACACCTGCACCGCAGGACCCAGACTGAGGGGCCAGGGATGGCCCCGAGGGAGGCAGGAGCACTGCGAGAGGACAGGCTGGGGAAGCCCCTCTGTGCAGAGGGGCTGGTGGTGAAGGCCCAGGAGGGTCTTTTACCAGAGACAGGCTTGCTCTAGGGCTGAAGAAAATTCCGGGGTGGGGGTAGGGGCGGCACTACTCTGCCCGCCTGGGTGAGTTTGGGGAACACGTGGTTTCATGCATCAAAGTCCCTGAGCTGAGAAATGCAGGTGAGGCATAGGGGCCCCAAGACTGCCCTCCCCTCTGACACCAGTCACAAATTTGGGGATTCCTAAGGTAATTTGCTGTAAGAACTCCTCGAACTTGCCTTGAAACCTGAGAGACACATGATTAGAGCGTATCGCAGGGAACAGCGCAGGTAAAATCAGACAGGGGATTGAGTGGGGGCAGAATCCAGGAAAAGTACCAAATGGGGGCCTTCTGTAAGGTCGCGGACGGCATTACCGTCCCGGCTCTGATGTGTGACAGTGTGCTGCCAACGAGGGAAGCCCAGAGTTCTTCTTGGGGCTTGGTGACACTGACACAGACGGCCACCTGCCTCCCCAGAGGTTGGGCAGATTCCGCACGGCTGTGCTGCTCGTGTGGCGTGCCCGGCTCCGGCTCTGGGTAGACAAGAGGGCTCTCAGGACACTCCAGCCGCCCAGAAGCCGAGGACAGAGGCCAGCCCTCCCCCAGGGTCAGGTTAGCCCTCTCTGCACGAGTGGTTAAGAGTGGGTGGGCTCCCAGGCCCACCTCCAACGGCTCCGTGACCTCGGTCCAGTCACCTCCCTTCCTCAGCCTCAGCTTCTGATCTGTAGGTGAGAACATCACCGCTCACATCACAGGGCTGCCGTGAAACCGGAGTGAGATCTACAGGGAGCCCAGCCCAGCCCTCAGCTCCGAGTGGTCTGTGTGCTGGGAGTTAGCTCAACTCTGAACAGGTGCAGCTGTCCCGGGAGGCAGGGGCCACACGGAAAGCGACAGGCCAGGGGAGCTGCTCACTCCCAAGGGACGGAAATGCTCCCCAGCCCCAAGGGGCCTTGGAGAAGCTCAGCCCAGTCGCACAGCCCATGCAGGAACCCGGCTAGGCGGGGCAGGGCAGAGCTGGTCCTGAGCAAGGACCCTCCTCAGCACGAAAGGCCACGCAGCCCCTCCAGCAGGGACTCGAGGACAGCCTAGAGGACACTCACCCCAGGTGGCACCTGAAGACCGGCCCAGCCCTTGAGGACAGGGGTGGGAGGACCCAGATCCAGCTCTGGGACGCTCTGGCTCAGGTAAGATGCTCCGCCTGGGTCCCGCCCTCAGGGCTGTGTACCGGGCAGCTGCAAAGATGTGGGCAAGCGTGCCACACACTGTGGGCAGGACCTCACCCGGCCTTACCGCGACCTTCGGGGTCAGCTGTTCCTACTTACCTGGAGGGGCTGACCCAGGGCTCCCCTAACCGGCCAGGGTCCTCAGCTGTCCGACCCTCCGACACCAGCAGCTCATCTCCTGACTGTAACCCCACGGCGGTTAACAATCCCAAACAATCACCTGTGGGCTGAGAGGACCTTGCTCCCAAAGGCCCTCTGTCACCAGCAGCTGAGGACTCGGGTTTTGGATCCTGTAAGCCGCGGAGGCAAGAGCTAACCCACCGGACACCCGGACTGTCCAACTGAGAACCGAGTCCCTCTGCCGGCGCTCCCTCCCACGCGAAGATGGGCTTGGCACTTGTCCCCTGTGAAAGTGTGTCACCGATGGGCGGCGCCAGTCCTCCTCAGCCAAAACCAAACGGCCCAGAAAACTTGTCAAACCGTATGTTACCTAGTTTTGCAAGAAAACCACCAGCATATTTTCCCCAGGAATTTCCATTACATACGCTTCTTCAGACTTCACTGCCCCGCCACACCCCCTGCCCCCAGTCCTCCCACCTGGGGCTTTCGGGCTCCCTTCAAGGCCACAATCCCACGGGGGTGCCACTGGCTGTAGGGACACCCATGCCAATAGGAGGAAGGGGCCCCCAGAGCAGGGGCCCCTAACAACCCAACGAGAAAGTACTGGGGCCATTAGCAGTGAGTGAGAAGGCAGAAGATGCGACAGCCAGTTCTCGTTAAAAGCAACACAAAGAAATACAAGTTTCCTGAGTAACCAGACAGTCACATGCAACACAGCCAGAGTCGTGCCTATTTAATTAGCGAGCAGAGGTGAACGTTACAAGATCCAGCACTGGGAGGTGGTGTGGAACTCAGACTGTGCTCCACTCAACTTGGCACCCTGACACGGAAGGTAAATGTTTTCCCGTGATTCGCTGCTGCTGACATCATCTGTTGGGTACGACATCCCGTACAACCACGCTGGAAAGCATTTACGTCGATGTCTTTGAAAGCTTTTCCTTTTCCTGGGCGCCTTGGTGGCTGCCAGTGAAGCGTCTGCCTTCGGCTCAAGTCATGATACCAGGTCCTGGGATCGAGCCCCACGTTGCGCTTCTGGCTCAGTGGGGAGCCTGCTTCTCCCTCTCTCTCTCCCCCTCCTTGTACTCTTTCTCAAATGAATAAAATCTTTAAAAAAAAAAAAATATCCTGTTCCTAGAAATGTATTCTAAAGACATCATTTAGGGGCGCCTGGGTGGCTCCGTGGGTTAAAGCCTCTGCCTTCGGCTCAGGTCATGATCTCAGGGTCCTGGGATCGAGCCCCGCATCGGGCTCTCTGCTCAGTGGGGAGCCTGCTTCCTCGTCTCTCTCTGCCCGTCTCTCTGCCTGCTTGTAATCTCTCTGTGTCAAATAAATAAATAAAATCTTAAAAAAAAAAAAAAAGACATCATTTAAAGAGTAAGTCCTCATATTTAGTCACTGTGGAGTAACGCGTGTCCAATATGTTTTATAAGCAAAAGCATGTCAATTAGAATTTTGTTGCGGTTGCAAAGGCAGTTGTCATAGCGTGAAGTCATGCAGGAATCCACCCCTCCCGCTACACAGATGCTTGGCTGGGAGGAACTGTGTGAAGGAACTATCCTGGGACCGTAGTCTCGGCACACACTGACTTGCAGCTTCCAGGAGCGAGTCTGATGAAGAAGGTGGGACATGTTGGCAAATTTCAGTGAACTCTCATGCCTAGCATGGCACCGACATGCCCATCCCTCCCCATGGCTCAGAGCCATGTGGACAGCAGCCCCCATTCCTGGCACAGCTTGCTGGAGCCAGGTGGCATAAGGACATTGTCCTCCAAGTATCAGGCTTGTATGTTTTGATGTTTTATTGCCACTTTTGATCACTGTGTCTAGCATAGGCTTATCTATCATCGTTTTAACTACTGATACAGTTTCTGGGGTGGGGTAGAAGGTAAAGAGATAATACTTGTTTCTTCCCTTTTGGGGAGACAGACACTCAACAGAATATTTTTCAGGATGCTAGATGACCACACAGTGGGGCAGAAACTTCAAGGACCACACACATCGAAGAATAAAAACTGCAAAACTCAAAGAAGTCACAGATGGCTCCAGCCATCAACAAGCAAGATTCTGCAATCTCTGACAAGTGGGAGAATTAGAATTCCAGAATCACCACACATAACAATCAAAACATCTAGTTCTCAACAAAAAATATTACAAAATATACAAAGAAACTGGAAAGTATGGCCCATTCATAGGGTAAAAATAACTTGACAGAAACTATTCCTGGAGGGACACCTGGGTAGTTAAGTCACTTAAGCATCTGACTTTGGTTCAGGTCATGAGCCTAGGGTCCTGGGATCAAGCCTGGCAACAGCAAAGAGTCAGCTTCTCCCTCTCCCTCTGCCTGCTGCTTCCTCTGCCTGTGCTGCTTCCCCTGCCTGTGCTCTATCAAGTAAATGAATAAAATCAAGGAAGAAAAAGGAGAAGGAGAAGAAGAGGAAGAGGAAGGAGGAGGAGGAGAAGGGGGAAGGAGGAGGAAGAGAAGGAAGGAGGAGGAGGAGGAGGAGAAGGAAGAAGAAGAAGGAGAAGGAGAAGGAGGAAGAGGAGGAAGAGAAGAAGAAGGGAAAGAAAGAAGAGAGGAGGAGAAGATAAAAGAAAAGAAAGAAAGAAAAGAAAAGAAAGAAAAAACATTCCTGGAGAAGTCCAGACACTGGATTTATTAGTCAAAGATGTTAAATTAAGGGCCTTAAATATGTTGAATGACCAAAAGGAAGCCATGAACAAAAAACTAAAGGAAATCAAGAAAATGACATATAAACAAAATGAGAATATTAATAAAGAGACAAAACTTATAAAAAAAAAAAAAAAAAGGAACCAAACAGAAATTCTGGAGCTGGAAGTACCATAATTGAAATGAAAACAAACAAACAAACAACTCACTATAGCAGGTCAAAGATTTGAATAAGCAGAAGAAAGGATTAATGAACTTGAAGACAGAACAATTGAAATTATCCAGTATGAGGAGCAGAGGAAAAAAATGAAGAAAAATGAACAGATCCAATAAACCTATGGAACACCATCAAAAGTACCAATGTACATATTGTACAATTCCAAGAAGGAAAGGAAAGAAAGGAGCAAAAAAGATATTTGAAGAAATAAGGGCTAGAAATAAGGGCTTCTGAAATCTGAGGAGACATGAATACAGCTGTCCAAGAAACTCACTGAACTCCCAACAGGATAAACTAAAAGAGATCCACACTGAGTCACATTGTAGTCAAACTGTTAAAACCCAAAGACAATGAAAATGTTGAAAGCAGCAACAGAGAAACACGTCCACACGCACAAAGGGGGCCTCAGCAGGACTAAGAGCTGATTTCTCCTCACAAACTATGGGAGCCACAAGGTAGTGGGATGGTGCATTAATAAATTTGAAAGGAAAAACATTGTCAACCAAGAATTCAATATCCAGCAAAACTATCCTTCAAGAATGAAAGTGAAATTAAGATATTTCCATATAAAGAACAGCTGACAGAGTCCATTACCAGTAGACCTGCTCTACAAAAAGTGCTGAAGGGAATCCTCCAGGCTGAAATGAAAGGACGTTAGACAGTGACTCAAAGCCATAGGAAAAAAAAAGGACAGTAATAAAAGTAACTAAATAGGTAGTATTACTTATTTTTGTTATGGTTTGTAATTCCCCCTACATGATTTGACATTCAAATGCATAAAACAATAATCATATGTTTATGTTAGTGGGCATAAAATAAAGGTGTGATCTGTGGCAATAGGAAGGATCTTTATACTATTAAAATTACATCGGTATTATCCAAACTAGATTGTTATAAGCTTAAGATGTTAATATAATCCCCACAGTAACCACAAGGAAAATAACTAAAAATATACAGACATACAGAAAAGGAAAGAAAGGAATTAGAACGGTACACTACAAAACACACATATACACAATTACAAAAAAACAGGCAGTAACACAGAAATTGAGGAACAACAACAAAAAAGACATACATAAGACAAGTAGATGACAGAAGTAAATCTTTCATCAGTAATCATATAAAATATAAATGGATTAAACTATCCTATTAAAGGTAGAGATTGGCAGGTTGGATTCTAAAGAATCAGGATCCAACTCCATGCAGTCTATGAGAGACTCACCTTAGATATAAGGAACAAAGAGGCTGAAAGGATTAAAAAATATATTTCATGCACAGTAACTAGAAGAGAGTTGAAGTGGCTCTAATATTATCAGACACAAGAGACACACTGAAACAAAAAAAAGGTTAGAGAGAAAGAAGGAAAGTATAGATCGATAGAAGGTTCAATATAGCAAGAAAATATAAACACATACACACCTAACAGTAGAGTCCCCAAATAAAGCAAAAATGATAGATTTGAAAGGGGGAAAAAAAGGTTCTATAATAAGGACAGGAGACCTCAATACTCTAAATAATAGATAGAACCAGACAGGAAATCAACAAGGAAAGAGGACCTGAAGGACATTAAAACCAATTAGACCTAACAAATATCTATAGGACATTCCACCCAACAGGAGAATACATATTCTTTTCAAATGAATATCCAACTTTTGTATCAACATGGACAGGACTGGAAGAGATACTATGTGGAGTGAAATAAGTCAAGCGGAGAGAGTCAATTATCTTATAGTCTCACTTATGTGCTGAGCATAAAGAAACACATGGAGGGCACTGTGAGAAGGAAGGGAAGGGGGAATCGGGGGAAATCAGAGGGGGTGATGAACCATGAGAGACTGTGGACTCTGAGCAACAAACTGAGGGTTTTGGAGGGGGCGTGGGGGGTTGGGCGAGCCTGGTGGTGGGTAATGAGGGCACCTATTGCACGGAGCACTGGATGTGGTGCATGAACAATTAATCCTGTAACACTGAAAAAATAAAACATATTTGGGGAGGAAAAGTGAACCAAAAAAAAAAAAAAAATGCACACGGAGCATTCTCCAGATCATACTATATAGTCTACAAAGCAAGTCATAATGTGTTTTTATTTTTAGAGACAGAGAGAGCAAGCAGGAGGGAAGGGGCAGAGGGAGGGGGAGGGAGAGAATCTTAGGCAGGCTCCATGCCCAGTGTGGAGTCCAGTGTGGGGCTCAATCTCAACCCTGACATCATTACCGAGCGAAAATCAAGAGTCAGACACAGACACTGGGGCACCTGAGTAGCTCAGTCAGTTAAGCGTCTGCCTTCAGCTCAAGTCATGATCCCAGGGTCCTGGGATCAGGCTCCATATCAGACTCCCTGCTCAGTGGAGAGTCTGCCTCTCCCACTCATGCTCTTTCTCTCTCTCTCTCAAATAAATAAAATCCTTAAAAAAAAGGCAGAGACACTTAACCGACTGAGCTACCCAGGTGCTGTTGTAATATATTTTAAAAGATTAAAATCATAAATTATCTTTTCCAATCACAATGAATAAAAATAGAAATCAATTACTGAAGAAAAACTGGAAAACTGAACCAAACTTTTTTTTTTTTAAGATTTATTTACTTATTTATCAGAGAGAAAGAGAGAAGAGAGAGCACAAGCAGGGGGAAGGGCAGAGGCAGAGAGAGAAGCAGGCTCCCTGCTGAGCAGGGAGCCTGATGCAGGACTCGATCCCAGGACCCTGGGGTCATGACCTGAGCTGAAGGCAGACGCTTAACTGACTGCACCACCCAGGCGCCCCTAAACCAAACTCTTAAACAATTCTTAAACAATAAATAATGGGCCAAAGAAGAACTTACAAGGGATGTCGAATACCTAGTGACAAATGAGAACAAAAATACAACACACCAAAGCTTACAGGAAGTAATGAAAGCAGTGCAAAGAGGGACGTCTACAGTTTCAAAGGTGTACATTAAGGGGCACCTGGGGGGCTCAGTCAGTTAAGCAACTGCCTTCAGCTCAGGTCCTGGGATTGAGTCCTGCATCGGGCTCTCTGTTCAGCGATGAGTCTGCTTCTCCCTCTTCCTCTCCATCTGTGATCTCTCTTGCTTTCAAATAAATAAAATCTTTCAAAAAATTAATTAAAGCTAAAAACTTTAGCTTCAAAAGTTTACATTTAAAAGAAAAAAGTTCTCAGGGCACCTGGGTGGCAAAGTATACAACTCTTGATCTCAGCTTAGGTCTTGAGCTCAGGGTCCTGAGTTCGAGACCTGTGCTTGGCTCCATGCTGGGTGGGGAGACTACTTTAAAATTTATTGATTGATTTACTTTTAAAAGTTCTCAATCATGGGGCACCTGGGGGGCTCAGTGGTTAAGCATCTGCCTTTGGCTCAGGTCGTGATCCCAGGGTCCTGGAATCAAGCCCTGTATTGGGCTCCCTGCTCAGCGGGAAGACTGCTTCTCCCTCTCCCACTCCCTCTGCCTGTATCCCCTCTCTCGCTGTCTCTCTGTGTCAAATAAATAAATAAAATCTTCAAAAAATAATAATAAAAGTTCTCAGTCAATAACCTAACTGGATACTTTAAAGAAAAGGGTGCCTGAGTGGCTCAGTTACGTGTCTGACTCTTGGTTTCAGCTCAGGTCATGAACTCAGGATCGTGAGATTGAATCCATTGGGCTCCACGCTCAGCATGTAGTCTGCTTGAGATTCTTTCTCCCTCTCCCTCTGCCCCTTCCCCCGCCCCCAAAATAAATTTTTTTTAAATATTAAAGTGGAAGTAAAGCTTCTTAACTCATTCTATGAGGCTAGTGTTACTCTGATATCAAAAAGAGACAGGCAATGGGCCAATATCTCTTATGAATACTGATGCAAAAATCCTCAATAAAAGACTAGCAAGCCAAATTCAATAGCATATTGGAAAGAATTATACACTATGACCAAGTGGGATTTATCCCCAGAATGAAAGAATGGTTAACATAAAAATCAATCATTGTAATAGATCACATTAGCAGAATGAAGAACAAAACCCACTTGATCTTTTTAATTGATACAAAAAAAGCTTTTGACAAAACTCCAGTTTCCTGGGACGCCTGGGGGGCTCAGTCAGTGAAGCATCTGCTTTGGGCTCAGGTCATGATCCCGGGGTCCTGGGATCGAGTCCCGCATTGGGCCCCCAGCTGGGCAGTGAGCCTGCTTCCCCCTCTCCCACTCCCCATGTTTCTGTTCCCCCTCTCGCTGTGTCTCTCCCTGTCAAATAAACAAATAAAGTCTCTAAAATAAATAAAGTAAAATAAAATAAATAATAAACAATCCAAAAAAAGAAACTAAGAAAACAAGTCCATGGTCAATAGCACTACAACAAATAAAATCCTTAGGAATAAATTTAACCAAGGAGGCAAAGAACTTGTACACTGAAAATCAGAAATGGTCACTAGTAAAGAACATATAAACAAATGAAAATACATCCCATGCTCATGGAAGACTTGATAGGATTAATATCACAATACCACCCTAACTGACCTATAAATCCAATGCAACCTCTATCAAAAGCTGTGATTTTGCAGAAATAGAAAAGTACCATCCTAAAATTCATATGGAAACCCAGATAGGGATCCCAAACAGCCAAAATAATCTTGAAAAAGAACAAAGTTAAAGGACTCCCTTCCTGGCTTCTACACTTCCTATAAAACTACAGTACATTGACAGCATGGCACTGGCATAAGGATAGGCATATAGATGAACAGAAACCCTAGAAAGAAACCCCTACATATATGGTCAATTGATTTTAGAAAAGGGTGCAAAGACAGATTATGAACTGTTTGTTTCAGACAATCAACACCACTGTTCATTATGTCGAAGCTCTAACCCAATGTGACTGCATTTGGAGATAAGGCCTGTCAACTGGTGATAAAGGTTAAATGAGGGCATAAAGGTGGGGCCCTAATCTTTTAGGGCTGGTGCCCTTATAAAAGGAAGAGACATTAGAGATCTTCTCCAGCATGTGAGGACACAGTGAGAAGGCAACTGTATTTAAGCCAGGAAGAGAACTCTCGTTAGAGCCTAATCAGCCTATACCTTGATCTTGGACTTGGTTTCCGTAACTGAGAGATTGGTTTGTTTTGATAAGTTTGTTTGCTAAGCCACCCAGTCTGTAATTCTTTGGCAGCCTGGCCCAACACAGGCATACTTCCTTTTATTGTGTTTCTTGCAAACTGAGTTTGTGCGGTAACCCTATGTTGAGCAAGTCTATTGGCACTACTTTTCCAAAAGCACTTACTCACCTTGTGTCTGTCACATTTTGGTAGTTCCCTCAATACTTCAAACTTCTTCATTATTATATTTGCTCTGGGAATCTGTGTCATCAGTGATTATGACTTGTTGGAAGCCTAGATGATGGGCAGCATTTTTTATTTTTTTTATAGGATCCCAGGCACCTCATAGCATTTTTTAGAAATAAAAGTGTTTAAGGGGTGCCCAGGTGGCTCAGGTGGTTAATCAGCTGCCTTTGGCTCGGGTCATGGTCCCAGGATCGAGTCCCACATGGGGCTCCCTGCTCAGCGGGGAGCCTGCTTCTTCCTCTGCCCCTCCCCCTGCTTGTGCACTTTCTCTCTCTCTCTCTCAAATAAATGGAATCTTTAAAAAATAAAGTGTTTAAATTAAGGTTTGTACAGTTTTCTTAGACATAATGCTATTGCACAGTTAACACACTGTACTGTAAACATAACTTCTACATGAACTAAGAATCCAGAAATGAATGACTGGCTTTACTGAGCTATCTGCTTGATCACAGTGGTCTGGAACTGAACGCACCGTATCTCCGAGGTAGGCCTATACTATTCAATGGAGAAAAGAGTCTTTCCAAAAAATGTTGTAGGGAAAACAGGATGCAAAAGAAGTTAGACCCTTATGCAATATACAAAATTTACCTTAAAAATGGATCAAAGACCAAAACCTAGGACCTAAAGCTATAAAACTCAGAAAAAACATAGGGCCAAATCTTCCTAACCTTGGATTCAGCAATGATTTCTTGATTATGATACCCAAAGCACAGGCAACAAAAAAAATAAACTCAACTTCATAAAAATGAAAAATTTTTGTGCATCAAAGGACATGAACAAGAGAACAGACAGAATTCACAGAATGAGAGTGAACAAATATTTGCAAATCATGTATCCGATAAGCGATTATTATGTAAAATATACAAAGAACTCCTACACCTCATCACTTAAAAAAAAAAAATTTACAAATGGGCAAAGGACTTGGACATTTCTCCAAAGAAGATACACACATGGTCTCTAAGTGCCTGAAGAGATGCTCAACATCATCAGTCATCAGGGGAAATGCAAACCAAAACCACAGTGAGGTAACGGTTCACACCCATTAGGATGGATATTATTTTTTTTAAATGGAAAATAAGTGTTGGCAAGGATGTAGGGAAATTAGAACCCTCTATTCACTGCTGGTGGGAATGTAAATGGTACAACTACTGTGGAAAAGTCTGGCTGTTCCTCAAAAAGTTAGACATAGAGTTACCATGAGCCAGCAGCTTCTCTTCCAGAATTATACCCAGAAGTATTGAAAGTAAGGATCCAAGGGGCGCCTGGGTGGCTCAGTTGGGTAAGCATCCAACTCTTGAATTCAGCTCAGATCATGATCTTGGGGGTCATGAGACTGAGCCCCACATCAGGCTCTGTGCTGGGTGTGGAGCCCGCTTAAGATTCTCTCTCTCCCTCTCCCTCTGCCTCTGCCCCTAGCCCCCCAACCACTGCTCATGCACTCTCTTCCCCAGCCCAAAAAGAATCCAAAAAGATACTGAACACCCACTCATGGCCACACACACACAACAGCCAAAAGGTAGAAACACCCCAGTGTCCACCAGCAGATGAGTGGATAAACAAAACGTGGTGTTTACAAACAAGGTCATTTTTTTCAGCCATAAAAAAAAAGGACATTCTGGGGCCCCTGGGTGGCTCAGTCGTTAAGCGTCTGCCTCGGCCCAGGTCAGATCCCAGGGGCCTGGGATCGAGCCCCACATCGGGCTCTCTGCTCTGCAGGAAGCCTGCTTCTCCCGCTACCATTCCCTCTGCTTGTGTTCCCTCTCTCGCTGTGTTTCTCTCTGTCAAATAAATAAAATCTTTAAAAAAAAAAAAAA
>CM053606.1:779549-790740 GCA_028646535.1 Procyon lotor
GAGCGAGAGCGCACACGTACACGGGGGGAGGGGCAGAGGAAGAAGCAGGCCCCCACCCAGCTGTCCCTCACTTATCTTTTTTTTATAGATTTATGATAGTTTTTTTTATTTTTATTTTTTTAAACGATTTTATTTATTTATTTGACAGAGAGATCACAAGCAGGCAGAGAGAGAGGGGGGAAGCAGGCTCCCCGCTGAGCAGAGAGCCCGATGCGGGGCTGGATCCCAGGACCCTGAGATCATGACCTGAGCCGAAGGCAGAGGCTTCAACCCACTGAGCCCCCCAGGTGCCCCTCACTTATCTTTTCTTATGCAATGTCTAACCTGCCACTAATTTTACCTACTGTATTCATCTCAGACATTGTTTTCATCTTCAGAAATCAGACCTGGGTCTTTCACGTCATGCTTCTACTTAATATGCTCAGGATTCCCTCTAGACCTTGAACACACGGAATGAATTGTTTTAATACCTTTGTCTTCCAATTCTATCACTGATGGCATTTCTGGTCAGTTTAAAAGGACTGTTTTTCTTCTAATTATGGTTGTATTTTCTTACTTCTTTGGATGTCTGGTAACTTTTTATTTGTTATGTCACAAATTTTATCTTGTTTGATGCCGGATTTTTTTTTTTTTGAAAGATTTTATTTATTCATTTGACAGAGAGAGATTACAAGTAGGCAGAGAGAGAGGGGGGAAGCAGGCTCCCCGCTGAGCAGAGAGCCCGATGTGGGGCTTGATCCCAGGACCCTGAGATCATGACCTGAGCTGAAGGCACAGGCTTTAACCCACTGAGCCCCCCAGGGGCCCCCGGATTTTTTTTTTTTAATAAAGATTTTATTTATTTATTTGGCAGAGAGAGAGAGCAGAAGTAGGCAGAGAGGCAGGCAGAGGAAGAGGGAGAAGCAGGCTCCCTGCCGAGCAAGGAGCCCAATGTGGGGCTCGATCCCAGGACTCTGAGATCAGGACCTGAGCTGAAGGCAGACACTTAACCGACTGAGCCACCCATAGGAGTCCTGATGCTGGATATTTTTTATTTCTAGAAATATTCTTGAGCTTAGGGCACCTGGGTGGGGCTGTTGGTTAAGCGTCTGCCTCTTGGTTTCGGCTCAGGTCGTGATCTCAGGGTCGTGAGATCGAGCACCATGTCAGCCTCTGTGCTCAGTGTAGAGTCGGCTTCAGTTTCTCTCTCCCTATTCCTCCCCCTGCTTTCTCTCCCTAAAATAAATAAATGTTAAAAAATAAAAGAAATATTCTAGAGCTTAAGTATCCTTCTTGCCTTTCACCTTTGTCAGATCAGACCAGAGTAGTGCTTAGGGCTCTTCCCCCCACTATCAGCTCTCTGATGATCCTGGGGTGACAGGTTTCCCACTCTTGCTGTTGGGAGCAGACAGCATCCCCCGCCATCCCCAGTGTGAGCGCTGGACACTGTATGTACTGGCCTGCGGTTCTGTAGTTGTGGGGCACGGGAGTTCTCTGCTCTGTGTATCACAGGCTGAAATAAAGTGTTAGTCTGAATTCTTGTGTGGAGGCTTGGGCAATAAATGTACTTCAAAGCTCATTCTTACTGTTGTCAAAATTTAGCCCCTAGTAGCCATGGGACTAAGGGGACTGTTTCCTAGCCACTCCTGGCTCTTCCAACTGCTACCTGCATTTCTTATCATGTGGCCGTTTCACCTTCAAAGCAGCAATAGTGCATCAAATCCTTCCCATTCTTGAACCTGATTTGTCTCTTACCTCCAGACCCATATTTAAAGGGTTCTCCATTCTTTAAAAGCAAAAGCTTAATATAATCATAAGAGTAAAACCCATGTTCACAATCCTGGGGATTATGCAGGTAGGGCAGGGACACCATAGGGCAGGGGTCTGGGAGGTTGTGTGTGTGCCAAGAAAGAGAGCTGTGGTCTCTCTTCCTCTTCTTGTAAAGACACTAGTCCTAGCAAATCAAGGCCTTAGCCGTAAAGGCTCCATCACCAACACGTTCACACCGGGGCTTAGGACTTCGACAGACGAATGGGAGAGGGGCACATTCATTCTATTGGGAAGACCATCTTAAATCCTGGCTACTGTAGCTGCTACCCCTGCTACAGAGGGGCTCCTTCCCAGCACTGGACTGTTTCCTTGCTGGTGCTACCGCTCGAGGGGTGTCCCTGCCGATCTCCAGCATTCTCTGTCAGATGGACTCTTCCGTGGGACTTCTCGCTTCCCTGGTGTCTCCAGGTCCAGGAGACCACTGGGCTCTGCCACAGCACCCCCTGAACTGTGATCTTCAAGCTGTAAGCTGGGCGCAACTGTAGGGATCACCCCTTTGCTTCCCGTCTCTCTGGGATGAATTTCCTTCACTGACTGATCTCCACTGAGAGAAAGATGCCCAACAACTTGAGAGCCGTGGTTTCATGTATCTTGTCGTTTTTAGGTTCAGTTGAGAGGGTAACTCCCAGCTCTGTTTACTCCATCTTGGCTGGAAGTAGAAGCTTTTGTCCTTTTTTTTTTTTTTTTTCTAAAATAGCTTTATCCTAGAAATTTGTATCTCTAACCAATAGCTTAATTGGGCATATTGCTGAGATTTTTATTATTTCATGGTACCTGGTCTTCTCTCTCAACACTGTGTTCCTGATTCATCACATTGTTCCAGAGCAGTTATTAAACCATTTTCACTGGGGCACCTGGGGGGCTCAGTGGGTTAGAGCCTCTGCCTTCGGCTCCGGTCATGATCTCAGGGTCCTGGGATCGAGCCCCACATCGGGCTCTCTGCTCAGCGGGGAGCCTGCTTCCCCCTCTTTCTCCGCTGTGATCTGTCAAATGAATAAAATCTTTAAAAAAAAAAAAAACAAACCAAACAAACCACTTTCACTACAATGTGTTCTTTTCTGTTAAAACACAGTTTATTCATCTGTCTATTCTACTGCTGATGGACATTTGGGTCATTCCCAATTTTGGATGTTTCTGTGAAGATTCTTATGTATGTTCCTTGGTGCGTGTACACACACACACAGCCTACTGTGCACACTAGAACATTTGACATAGGGACCGGTATCTTCAACTTCATTAGAGAATGCCAAACTGGTTTCTAAAGTGAGCGTGCACATTTACACCCTCACTAGCTGCCTTACAGCCTCACCCAAACTTGAGTCACACCTTCCCATTTTTTCATTCTGAAGGTATAACATGGTAAATCATAATGGTTTTGATTCCCATTTTACTGATGAATAATGAAGCCAACCATGTTCTCACATTTACTGGCCCTTTGGTTTTCCTCTTCTATCAGAACCTGTTCAAGTTGTGTGCCCACTTTTCTTATTGGATTATTTCTGTTATTTTTTATTCTCTTCAGAGCAATTATTAAGTATATACTGTTTCGAAATGGTAACACCAATAGGTTCTTCATTTACAAAATCTGGGTTTACTGTCATCTATTTGGTAACATTTTTGTGCATCTTATTTTTAAAAGGTTATACTATGTGTTTTTTAAACAGGGAAACACAGTTTAGTTGCTTTTTGACTTATAAAGCCTCATCATCATAGACTAAAGCTAGTAAGCCAAAGAAATAATTATCCATTTGCACTGAAAAGTATCATTTCTACTCTTTGAAGTTTTCTGAATAGGTAGTTTCTTCCCTGATGCCAAACTAACAAGATGAGCAAGATGACTTTAATAAGTTAAAAAATAACTGTACAGGAGGTTACTCACTCAATCTTCCATGGCATCAAATCAACGCATGACCAAACTTTCATGTTCACAGACAGACTCGGCTTGCTGTCAGGGCCAGGCCACCCTGTGCCCACCTGCTGCAGGAGCCGGCCTAAGCAGAGCCCTCACTTTCAGAATGATGGCTTCAGTTTCAAGCACAGACTAGGGAAGAATGTTTTACATGTGACAAGACAAAGGGAAAAACAAATTCCACTGAAACAAATTTGTAATTTAGAAAACCCCTCCCTGAAGTTTTGTAGATTGTACGTGTTGTGTAACAAGAACATATTCTGCATCAGAAAACCCCAGGAATTTCTCTCCATTTTGGTGAATCCTGAGCAATAACACCCACAGGGACTGGATGGATTAAACAGATGACATGTAACCCTACCCCACGGACAGGGTGAACGGCCCTGCCACACACGAGCTTAGCTGTCTGCAAAGGGAAGAGAGCTCAAGGGAGGCAAAACACTTCTCGGGACTAGGAACGTCTTTCATTCACTGTTACAACATATGTAAGTGCAATTCATCGAGTTAAGCGTCTGCCAGAAGAGGGCCCAGGTGGCAGCTACCCATCACTTGTCAGGGCCCACCGCCGCTGGGAACTCACTAACCCCAAGGGAAGGAGGGCCAGCTCCCTTCACTCACCTGAACGGCCACTGCCCAGGCCCCTAGTCTCCTCAGTCCCTTGCCCATCCAGGACCCATGGCGCTTCTCCTCGCTCCAGCTGACAGATCACATTGGGCTTTGACCCTGGGAGTCCTGCTCACAGGAGGGAAGGCATCTGTCAAACAGTATCTGTGAACACCCACACCCCACCCGAGTGACCTGCAGGCATGAGACAGGACTGATGTTCCTCCAGAGCCCCAACCACAGGGCCCCCACCCCTGGCCACACAGACATGGAAGAAACCCGCAGAGGGGCCATACCCAGTGATACCACGTTCCCATAGGTCTCCATCATCACGTGTCGGTAGAGGCCCCGCTGAGCAGGGCCCAGGCGGTCCCATTCCTCCTGGGAGAGGAGCACGGCCACATCCTCAAAGGTCACCTTGGCCTGGAATGACAGGGGCTGCTGCAGGCTGGACTAAGTCTCCACATCAGAGATGGAGTGGATGCAAGAGGAGATGCCCTTGGTAGGGGAAACACATGTGAACAGCTTGGGGGGGGGGGGGTAACAGGACGAGGCCACAGAGTTCAGATGCAGTGACACTCAGGCTACCACCTGGAGCCCCGGGCACAGGAGGGCTGTGAGGAAATGCAGGGGTGCTGCACAGGCCTCGTGGGCAGCTCACCTGGGGTCCTGCTGGTGGTGGCAGGAGCCTGGCCGCTGCCATCGTCGGATCGCCTGAGGTTTTTGAGGAAGATGGAAGTCAGAGGAGCCTGTGGGGCTGAGGAAGAGGCAGCACATGAGGGGCCCAGCCTTGCCCGCACAGACCCTAGTTCTGGGAGTCCAACATCCCCCCCAAACTCTTACTCCACATTTCAGGAACCATGGTCCCTGGACTCTATGAGCCCTGGAACATCCCATCTGAGGTCCTTGGGGACACCTGTGTTCCCCAAGGCTTCAGCCACAAGGGTTTGCTCTCTAGACCCTGGGGTCCTCATGGTCAGCTGGCGAGCTAACAAGGACTCTGCGCCATCTGCTAAGGCCCACAGTCCACAGGCCAGGCCAGGCTGCCTCCAGAGACAATCTCCAGGGAAGACAGGTTGAGAATGGATGGTTCTGATTGAGGTCCATACTCCTGGGGCGACCCACCCCAGCCCCTTCATGTTTCACTTGACTGTAACTCCTGTGGGCCTATTGGTGCCTCAGTGTCCCCTGGTTGTGCCCTGACTCTTCAGTGAGGCTGGCGCCGCTGGCCTGGTGGTGGCTCCACCAGGGACTGGCAAGAGGCATGACACATGGTTGATTCTGGTAGATTAAAAGTCCAGGGTCACCCAGGGATTTGGTCGCTCAAGCCCCTTGGGGAGGCCTGGGGGTGGGCAGGTTCTGGGGACGTATTGGGACTAGTTAAGCTAAGGTGTCTGTCATATTCAAATTACTGGAAAAATGGGGGGGGGGGACCAAGAGTTCTCTAATGGGGGAATGGGGCTCACATTATTCGGAGTGTCAAAGGGAGTCTCCAATGGGGACACAGACACCCAGGCAGATCACTCTAGGAAAAATGGTACAAGACCCCCTTCACAGACAGGATGCCTCACACAGTGGGCTGCCTAAAGGGAAGGCTTGGGGGCAGGAAGTCAAGAAGCATCATAACCCCATTTTCTTTGTAGAACATCAAATGTATGTGTATGTTTGCATGACAACTTTTGGGAATATACACATGGAACTCCTAACTGCAGCTGCCCTGAGGAACGTGAGAGTAGACTCAGGTGGAGAGAGGCTGGCCTCTCTCCATCCCTCTGTTCACCAAGAATGCCCGTTCTCACCAAATCTGTGTTTCTGTGTCAATCCAACAGGATTCTAATTAGGATTCCAATGGGAGTCTTAAAGGAATAAAACTAGCTTAAAATTCACATGAGCAACAAATGCTGGAGAACATATAAGAATGAAATCTGAAAGGAAGGGCTGCTTCTCCAGGTCCCAGAACAAGGATGAGAAAGTCACTGCCACCACCCGCTCTGCCCTGGCCCCACTGGTGGTGGATCCGACAGCCACAGCCCTCAGACCTGCCATCTCTCTTCATCTTCCCCAAGGTCTTGTCCAGCTGCCCCACGTGAGTGGTCTCCACCCTCCCCAGCAAAGCGGCTCTGGTCAGGGTCTTCCATCCTCCATGTGGCCTGATCCTAGTCCACTGCTGGCAGTGGTGACAGGTGGTCACCGTGTCCTCCTGCAACTCAGTCCCCGCTCGGTCTCCCAGATACTGCTCCCTCAGTCCTCATCTGCTGAGAATTTGACCTTTGTGGATAACCCAGCCCGGGTCCCCTGGGAACCAGGGGCAAGTAGGCCCCACCGCAACTGGGCCAGGATTCGACAATGAACACCCATGGGAACACCATTCAGGACCTCCCCAGGGGGTGCTGGAGCTGATGCCAGGACACTTTTGGCTTTTTTTTTTTGTTTTAAAGATTTATTTATTCAAGAAAGAGCGAGTGCGAGAGTGCGCACAAGCAGGGGGAAGGGCAGAGCGAAAGAATCTTCAAGCAGACTCCCCGCTGAGGGTGAAGCCCAACATGATGTTTGATCTCATGACCTGAATGGAAACCAAGAGTCAGACGCTCAACAGAACGCGCCACCCAAGCGCCCCTCCTCCTCACTCCTTAACACCCCACTCCTAACCCACCCTCCAAGCACACCCAGAACCTGGCCCTGCTGCAGCAGGGTTGTGCACCTGCCCACCCCCACCCCCACCGTGGGAACAGTGACTGTCCTGGGCTTCAACCCCTTCCTGGCCTCTCCGCAGCTGCCTCGAGGCCGCTCAGAACCCCTTGTCTGGGCTTCCCTTCTGCTGGGGAGGCTCCTGACCTTTGGTTGGTTCTTGGTCACATAACCCTCTCACTGAGGCCCTTCCTGACCCCCAGCCTTGAAGGCCTCTTTCACCCAGTCCCGATTCTCCGTTTGAGTAATTCTCCCAGCAGAGTAATGTCTGCTGAGTAAGTGAATGAAATTAAAGAGCTATGAGCCCATACTTCACACTCTTACTCGGGAAAGCCACTTGGCAGTAGGTAGAGGGGTCAGCTAGACCATTTGAGAGTGGGCACTCCCCTGGAATGGACACAGACTCAAGGATGGTGCCACTGCCAACCCACAGTCCCTCCACACACAGGGCACGCACCCCCGAGAAAGATTTAAGCTTCCCAGGACAGCCAATGGGTAAATGATACCATGGGACCCAGAGAGCACGTCCGTAACGTCCTCTTTCCTAAACAATGCCTCCAGGGCCAAGAAGTGTGTGTGAGTGGCTTCGTCCTCACCTATAAGACAGGGAGACCACATCCCTCAAGAGGACAGCGAGGTGCAAAGTCAGACGCTGCCGGGCTCATTCAATTGGATTAACTCAAAAATCAGGCTGTCAGTATGAGTGAGGCATGGAGGTGGGTGGAGAGGGCGAAGGGCAAGATTCCTGGGGGTGAGTGGAGGGGAAGGGGAGACCCTAGAAAAGCACTGAAACAAAGGCTCCCCACCTAGGATGACCTTTACACATTACCGAGCAAACGCATACCAGTATACTCGTTACTTTGGTCTGAAGGTTTGTGTCCTTCCAATATCCATCGGTGAAACCCTAATGCCGAGTGGGTAGTGAGGAGGTGAGAACACTGGGCAATGCTTAGGTCACGAGGCTGGAGTCCTCACGATGGGAGCCGTACCCGTGCAAGAGACCTCACAGAGCTTCCTCAGCCCTTCCACCATGTGAGGACACGGCAGGGAGCCTGCAACCCGACAAGGTCCTCCCCTGACCGTGGAAGCACCCTGCAGTCTCCAGAATTGTGAGAAACGTCTGCCATTTTACGGGTCACCTAGTCTATCGTATTTTATTACAGCGGCCCGAAGGAACTAAGAAAAAAAAAAACCACAAAAAGTGGTACTAACTAGTTTTGAACAAGTCTGACTGCATACAAAGATGTGCCAAACAAGGTGGCCCCCAAAGCTGACAAATGTCAGGCAGGTATAAAAAGAACCATCCAGGGCACCGAAACTGGCTTTTACTGAGACACCCTCTCCTCCACCCTGACCCCCATGACTCTGACGCCCACCTCCAGGCTGTGCTCTGTGAGAAAAACACAGGAGTTGTTTTTTTGTTTGTTTTTTAAATAGGGGGATGGAGAGCCAGAGCGAGACAGAGAGAGGAGAGAATCTTAAGCAGGGTCCACACTCAGCACGGAGCCCCATGTGAAGCTCGATCTCACATGAGATCATGACCTGAGCCAAAATTAAGGGTCAGAAACTTAGCGGGTGAAGCTCCCCGAGCACCCAACACAGGAGTTCAGACAGGAAGGGAAAGCAGGTGGGCATGCTCAGTCCTGTTCAGACGGCCATGCCATCCCCAACACAGGGCCAAGTGGGGGCGCCTGCACCCCTGCCCACATATCCATCAGCCAGTCATTCTTCAGATGCGGGAATTTCATTTTTGGAACTCTTCTCAAGGAGCAGGGAGTAACCCAAACAAAACCAGAAGAGAACAATGTTCTCAGCAGCACTGGATGTTTCACGGGAAAGAAGCCACCCTGCAGTGAGACAGTCTGTGCCGACCAGGCCCTGGCTCTCGTGATGGCTGAGCAGCCAGCAACACAGACAGGAGCTAAAGGGACTGCAAAGACACAAAGAGCTTAGAATTTAATGCTTTATTATCATTACTTCGTTTTGTAAGCTAAATTTTAGGAACTTCTGTGCCCTTGTTGAATTCTTCCTGGGCTTGATGGAAAAGAACAAGCAAGCCTGTCTTCCAAAGACCTTGCCCACAGTGACGGGCCAGAACGGGCACACTCCAAGGCCCTGGTCTGGGGTGGGTGGCTCCCAAGATCTTCCTCCTCTGTCCTCACCATCCTCACTTACGGGCTCTCTTGCTGGAATACCCTGCCCTCCGTGGTGGAAGCATCTTCAGAAGAGGCACCTCTGAACCACGTGCGAACACAATGCACAGCCCTGCAATCTTCCACAGCAAATGATCACGCATCCAAACCAACAACTCTCTTATACACCAGCCAAACCTCGTCAGAAAATTCACAGGGAAAAATATTCTGCTCACAAATGACACAAGAAATGAGCTTAAAATAAACTTATTTCTATAGAAATGAGATGTAAATTCTCACTGTATCCACAAAACCAAGGCTCCTAGAGCCAAGTGGGCCTGGACAGAAAGGGGTGACACAGGAACTGGGCAGAGCTGGGCCAAGTCTGTATAAACAAATGGAGAACCGATGAGGCGATTCAAACTGCTGAGGAAAGAGGATTCAGTAAATGGGACTAGGACCAGTTAAATGCTTTAGTAAAAGTAAAATTAGGCCTGGGCATCTGGGTGGCTCAGTGGGTTAAAGCCTCTGCCTTCAGCTCGGGTCATGATCTCAGGGGTCAGGGACTGAGCCCCACATCGGGCTCTCTGATCGGTGGGGAGCCTGCTTCCCTCTCTCTCTTGGCCTGCGTCTCTGCCTACTTGTGATCTCTCTCTTTCTCTCTCTCTCAAATAAATAAAAAAAAAGTAAAATTAGGCCCATACATAAAGTTTAACAGATCTCCTAGAAAGTAGAGGAAGGCAAAGAGATTATAAAAAGAAAAGAAAAAAGGCTAGAAAAAAATTAGATCATCTCATACCTAATACTACAAGTCTAAAGAATCTACTAGGCTAATGAGTGAATTAAGAGTTGAAATTTTAAATTGCATTTTATAAAATGAACCTGAAAGCAAATACACGTTAAGTTTTTATTCTTTCAGGTGGGAAGGGCCTTTCTAAGCAAAATACCAAAAGCAGAAATATGGAGGCAGAGACTTGCAGATCTGCTGCATGAAAATCAAGACCTTAACACACATTAAAGCCACCAAATTCCAGAATGGACTCAAAATCACATAAGAATTTAATGCATGACAAAGCTGGTTTTCCAAATCAATGGAAAGATGAATTATTCAATAGGTGATGTTAGAACACAGAAACAGCAAAGAGAAAAAAACAAAGCTGGATTCCTCTCACCCCACACCAAAATAAATTCCAGATGGATCCAACATTGCACAAGTACCAGAGAAAAACAAGGGTTTATTTTAAAAATAATCTTGGCAAGGGGAAAGCCCTTTAAAACATAACAAAGCTCAAGAGCCTTAGGAGTAAATATTTTACCATTAAAAAGTTGAAATCTCTTCAAAAAACCTCAAACCAGAACAAAACACAGTAACTGGAGTCAAATGTGTTTGTGAAGAATATTTTCAACATATACAGAAAAGAGTATGAATTGGCAGATCACAAAGGAAATGCAAAGGCAAAAAAAGGGGGGTGGGGGCACAAAGGCACAAGAAGAGTTTCAACTTCACCCGTCATCCGGGAACGGCAATCAAAACATCCAAGAGACAACAATGGGGGGGGGCGGTCTAAGGCCCCACCCTCCCCTCCCTGCACCTCCAGACAGCGGGCGTCAAAGCCGAGGGGGCGCACGGCCACCCCTCTGCGAAGCACATCGGCCGGCTGTTCCCGACGACGACTCTCACTTACTACCTTCTTTTCACACGTTTACATTTTAAGAAATGCATATTATTTTGTATCAAAATGTGAAAAAGCAAATAATAAACTGCGGAAATACATACAAATCATGTCAGAAAAGGTTGGCCTCGTTCATTAAAAAAGGGCTCTTCCAAAGTCACAGGAAAAGACAAGAACAGAAACATGGGGGAAGGATAGAAAATTAGTAAGTACTTCTGGCCGGAGACCCGACGCCGCTTGGACGTGCAGATACCGCTGACCGCCAAGTGCGGAGGCGCTGCGGCCGCCCCGGGGCCTGGCGGGCTTCTCCCCCGGGCTCTGTATTCTGGGGAGCCCGCGACAGCGCCAGGGACACGCGGATCACCGACCGCCCTTCC
>CM053606.1:799987-822657 GCA_028646535.1 Procyon lotor
ACTTTTTCATGTGTCTGTTGGCCATTTGGATGTCCTCTTTGCAGAAATGTCTGTTCATATCTTCTGCCCATTTCTTGATTGGATTATTTGTTCTTTGGATGTTGAGTTTGAGAAGTTCTTTATAGATTTTGGATACTAGCCCTGCACATTTCATTTTTTGTTACATTATCTTATTGATTATTGCTAGTGCAAAGAAATGTATTTCTCCTTTTGTTAATTTCTGAAGATCACCTTTTTGTCTTCTTTAATAAAGAAAAAGTATTTAAGGCAATATATTTATACTGTTGATGCAATGTTGACAAAACTTTTAGAGTCTCTTTTTTTTTTTTTTTTTAACTTTTAGAATCTCTTAAAGAGAGTTTTATTTGAGCCCAAGTTAGGGCAATACTGCCCCAAAACAGAACATTCATAAAGAAGAGAATGCTCTCTCCCACACTGGGCTTGAAGTCTACCTAAAACCACGACAACAAAAAGACAAAGACAAGAGTGCTGGATGGGGGGAGGAACATTTGGTGCAGGGTTATATACTTTTTTTTTTTTACATAAGAAGTTACAAATCATTAGAAGACATTTCACAGAGTTACCGCATTACCTTAAGCTTTTAGTATAAGCCCAGCTGTAGGACCTTAATCTCGTGGGAACCAGGGAGGTTTTGGCTTTTGTTCTACTTTTCTCTTTATGTTTGGAATGCTCCCTTTTAGGTTATTATAAATGAAGCAGGTGTTACAGGGTTGCACCTGTACTACAGGTTGCAAGGTTCTTGTCTCAAAGAGTCAGAAAGGTGAAGTCATAGTTTATTAACTGAACGTGAGGACAGAAAGCAAGCTCTCTGGAGTGAGAGGGTTCCCGAGTGGGTTGTCACTGAGGGCTTTCATGGTCTTTTATAGAAAACTGACCAGGAACTTAAATCTTCTTGATGGCACCACTGACAGCACCATCCTTTACTTCTCTTTTGAATATCTCCTCTCTGACGATGAAGACAAACCAGGTGGTCTCATTATATTCTTGTCTCTGGTTTCTTTATGCCTGAGCATTTCTGGGATTTTCGGAGAGCCTGATCAGGCAGTCCCCTACTATTTCTCCCTACCCAGCCGGCCTGCCCCTCACTCACAGATCCCTAATGTGTCCGGAGTAGAAATTGAGCCCATGCTTTGACGTTTTGATGACTCATAAATGTTAAGCACCGCCTCCCCGAGAGCCCATGCAGGGCCCACAAACAGTAAATGCTGAAAATTTCTTTTATTTTATGAATACATTATATATTTTTCTCTGAAAAATATTCAGTGAATTTTATATATCTCACACTTTATACTGGGCTCCACAGGTGTGCGAATGAAGTGTTTTGCTTTCCATTGCTTTATAAGCAGTCTGTAATGTTCCAGCTACTATCATTTTTTTATTAAAAGGTTAGATAGACGGTGTTTCGTAAATTCCACTACTTAAGGGTTTTTTTTTTTTTTTTTGCCAATTTTTATTATATATTTCTAATTGTGATAATCTTCCTGTCAAATGCATCTTAAAACATTCGTGTTCTTCAAGCGTCCGATCAGCTCCTGCAACTGTCCTGGGCAATCCCACGAGATGTGTATTATTGCTTGAGGGATGTGAGTGTTTCCATCGGTTACTGACCGAGGGGGTCAGTTCTCCGCGCGAGCCCTCCTGTCTTCATCAAGCTGCAAGCTGTTCCGATTCCAGGAACGTGGACCCAAGTTCCGCTCCAGCGGCGCATCCCGTTTCCCCGCATCTCTAACCCTCCCCCACACGCAGCCCAGCGCGCGCGCCGCCGCTCGAGCGGCCGGAGGACGGAGCACCAAGTCGCCGGGCCTCCGCCGCCTAGAGCGGCGACGCCGGCCCGGAAGTCGGGGGAGGGATTTCCGGGGCCCGCTCGGGGCCGAGCCGCCGTAGTCCGCCGGCGATGCGCGGGGCCCCGAGCGATCCCCGGGAGGGGCGGGGCTCGCGGAGGTGAAGCCTCCACGTCGCGGACCGCGCTCGCGGGACTCCGATGCCCCGGTGGCGGGTGCCGGCCTCCGGTGGTCTAGGCAGGGCGTCGGGCGGGGGCCGCTCGGCCTAGGCGGGGTCGGGGGCGTCGGAGGGCGCCTCCGGGAGCGGGCGTGCGGGGCCCCGGCCGGAGAGTGCCCGGGACGGCGGAGCCGGACTCGCCCTGGAGCCTGGCCGCGGGACCGCGTGGCGACGGGGCAGGTGTGCCACGGTGAGTGGGGTCTGGCGCCTGGGGCTTGGGGTGGCGGAGCGGCCCCAGGACCGGGGTGCGAACGTCGGAGCCGAGCTGTGTGACGAATGAGCTTGTCGTTCGGCGCCAAGTGTCCAGGCCCGGGTCGTGCAGTCCCCTCCGGGTGGCGAAGGGGCCCTGGGGGCAGGGAGGGCTTCGTCGTCCCGCGTGTGCGTGGAGCAGAGGGACGAGCCCGGCCCGTCCCGTGGCTGCCTGCGGGGGGCTGGCGGCCGCAGGGCTTGCGGTGGTCCCCGCCTAGCTTCCCGTGGAGCCCTTTGCCGGGACACTGTGCTGCCAGGCCCGCGGGCAGAGTCGAACTCCGTGAGGGTCCCGCGGTGAGCTGTGCCTTTCCTCGCTGCCTGCCCTCAGTCCCTAGTCCTCGCGCAGGGACCTTGCATCCCAGAGTCGGCGGGGTGCGTGTAACAAGATAATCCCCTCGGCAGGGGTCTCTTTGCTGGTACCACACCCACAGCTGCCAGGGATTGGGGTGTGCACTTGGGTTGGAGGGGCGTTCTGTTCACCACAGATGCGGTCTGTGGCCTCCTGGGCAAGATCCCACATACACCTGCTGAGGAAAAACAAGATGTAAAATGAGCATAGAATATTCTGGAAGGGTACATTAGCAACTGGGAAGGGGAGCAGAATAGCTGGCTGGGAGTGTTTCTCCATAAGTCCTTTTTTATCTTGGAATTTTGAGCCGTGTCACCCCATTCAGTGATGGTGATAATTTCAAGAATTTTAAAATACAGTGAACAAATATCGCAAATGACGGACTTTCCTCTTGAGAGACGGAGAGTCACGGTCTGCCCAGGAAGCCACATCTGCTCCGTTCTGCTGCAGGGATGGCACCTTAAGTCAGTGTTTTCCCTGCTTTGGACCTTGTCTGTGCTGTTCCTCTGGGCACCCGTGTCCAGTTAGTTCTGTCTGTTCTAATAGAGAAATGTGGCTGGTGCCTCACCGTCAGGCTGCCATGGCCTCTACTAGTCTGTACCCCAGTGACCCTGCCTCTGAGGTCTGTCCATACCTTTGCCCCATGTCCTACCTTTTCAACTAGACATTGTCTAAGCCCCCTTCCCTGGGCCTGGTTAAATGCCTGCCTGCCCCAAGGTGCCCCTCTTTCCTTGCTGCCTCTGTCTCCAGATGGTCTCAGCTTATCAAAGACCAGTGATTTGGTTGGACCAACCCGTGTGGTTCTTACTATGATTGCAAAATGCCCTTCAGCAACAACCATTAGGAAATTTTCAAAAAATCAAGGTTTATTACTTACAGGACCTACAAATTAACACACCTGGGGCCACACAGTGAGGTTTCCGGTAATGAGAGGTGCACTGGCCTGGATTTCTGCTTGTATTGAGGTCAAGGGTGGAGACCTAAGATTTCATGGGCTCGTTCTTTGTTGATGAGTTTAAAACATAAGAGTGGAGGAGCACCTGGCAGTTGGCTAAGTATCTGACTTCAGACGCAGATCATGATCTCAGGGTCCTGGGATTGAGCCCTAAGTCAGGCTCCCCACTCGGTGGGGAGTCTGCTTCTCCCACTCCCTCTGCCCCTCCCCCACACCCCACCCTGGTGCGCTTGCTCTCTCTGACTCTCAAGTGAATAAATAAAATATTTTTAAAGATAAAATAAAATGTAAGAGTGGGAATTTAAAGCATGGGAAGAGAAAAATAACAAGTGGTCCAAATGGCCAGTAATCAGAATCAACCAAGATTTTTAAAACAAAAGAGGCTCAGCCAGGGGAGGTGGCCTGGCTCTTTATCTAGTCCAGTGGCTGGCATTTATCCCATCTTTCAAATGGATGCCTGTTGGAAGTGGATGCTTCAGCATAAGAACTTAATTTAGGCACTTCCATTACAAAAAAAAAAAAAAAAAAAAACTGTCTGGACTTATACAACATCCTACCCAGTAGGCAGGCAGTGTCCACCGTGCGCGTCTGCCAGCATTTCCTGACTTGTCTTCTCCACCCTGGAAAGCTGGAAGGGTGATGAGAACCTGTCAGTGGTGCAGTGTGAATGAGGGGCCACAGGGTATCGCCACAATACGTATGGGCCACTGAGCAGGGCATGGTGCATTTGCAGAGACAGGGCAGTGGGAGGGGTGGGGGAAATCACTAATTTGGTCCATATGGGACCAAACTAGGCACCATGTATCAATGGGAGTATTGTATCTCCTCAGAAGGAGCATTCAGAGCTGGAAATGAGCCTAAGCCGGGAATCTTCACAGGATAAGGGTCTTGATGCCTTCCTTAACTGAGGAAGTTGGTGTAGGCTCAAAAGTGAGCCCTAGTGTACCAACATGAAGAGGAAGATAAGGAGGAGTCGGGGAGGGAGCCACTGGTGCAGTGGGAAGACAGCTCAGGAGGGTACAGCTCAGACACCATGATGACACGTGTGCACGTGTGAAGCACAGGCTGCTCCTAGCTGCCCGACTCCTGGAGTTGCTGCTCTGCTGTGAATGGATCTTATGGTCCACCTTCAGGACACTGTGTCGGGAATGAGGGGTGGGCCCACCGTAGGTGCAGGCTCTGTGGGACTGTCCTCCTACCGTGGCAGCCCTCGGCCCTTCTAGGGGTGCCCCTGTGTGCTCACCCCGCCCTGAGGTCAGCATCTTAGCCCTTCCCTGAGACCTAACACCAGGTCTACATCAGGTCTCAGGCTATAGGGATGAAAGAGACCCCTGCCTGGTGGGAGGATGGATCCCTGGAGCTAGCCCCTCTGTATACTCACCTGTATCCTTGCTGGTCTCCAGGTCCCAGCCATGCCCAGCCTCAGAGCTCGGTCTGAAAAGGGAGAAATGGAGCCCTCAGTTCCTGGACCATCCCCTTGGATCCCTGCAGCCCAGGCCTGTGTGAGTGATGCTCCTGTTGTGACCCACGTCGGATCGGCACTCTGTGATCCCCACTGCTTTGGCTACACTGAGCCAGGAACCTCTCCCCCTCACCATCAGCAGCCAGGTACTGGGAGCAAGTTCCCCGCTGGTTGCCCTCATTCTGAAGGGACTTTGGCCATGTCACCCTGTGTTTACCCCCAGGAGGCATCCATGTCATCAGTAGGGATGTCCCATGGACCTGAGGGCCAAGGCTAGAGATCAGAGAGGAATTTGGCCTGCCCCTAGGCTCTCTTGGTGCCTGAGCAGGACACTGTGTTCCCCCGCCTGCCTAGAAGGGTGTGATACGATGGTTGCCAGCTGAGCCCTGGAGCCCAGCCACCAGGCTGGTTGTAGTCCCTGCATTTAGGCCTTGATCCGACTCCCTTCTGGCTGCCTTCACACTGCCTTGCCACTCCCATCCATTTCAGAACTCCAGAGAAGCCTTTCTTGAAGAGCCCTCAACTAGCTTGCCGTCTCTGTGGACCCCTCAGCAGTGATTAGGGTAGTTACTCAGTGTAACAGTGGGACTTGACGGTGGCTATTTTACAGGGGGACACTCTTCACTACGTGGGACCTATGGTCATCCTCAGGACATCTGGGCAAAATACCCTAGTCAGACTCTGTGTCAGGGAAGGTTGGGCTAACGGCAGCATTGATTCTCAAACCTCGTGAACTTCCCAGGTGTAACTTAAACTGGCCTCTGTAGATGGAAGGGAGAGAGAATCTGAAGAACAAGGCAGGCCTCCCAGGTTGGCAGGTGACAGTTTAATAAGGGAACTTACTGAAGAGGCTTGTCGTGAGTGGCTGCAGTAGACCCTAGCACCCACCGGCCAGATCTCAAGAGCTGATGTAGTGGCCCTAACTGGGTTTGGTTACATACACTGTCTGAATGGTCACAGCACCACATCACTGTCTCAACACCGTGTCCTTCGGGCAGCTTCTGGGAGCAGGGAAGGCGAGCAGAATGCATGTTCAAGGGCGGGGAAAAGGACGAGGGGCCTCTGGTCACCTGGATCCAGCCCACGAGCCAACCGGTGATCACACCCTCTTGATGGCCGCCCCCAGCAGGCAGAGGTGGTACAAGGTGATCCTGGGTGTGTTGGAGCAGGAGAGTGTTTGGAGGTAACAGATGTGGTGAGGTCCTAAGAAATGGCCCCGAGAGACAGGCCTGCTGACTGTCCCCAGGCAGAGGCAGAATGGGACCCAAATGGTTAACGGTATGCTGGGCTGAGAATGGTGAGGGACGACTGGCCCTATTCCATTAAAAAGTTAAAAAAACAAAAAACAAAAAAACCCACCAGGTTGATGGTAACTCCAGTTTAAAAAACCACTGTGGACAAAATGATGGCGTACATAGCTCCAAATACCCAGTCTTCCACATAAACATTAAAAGAAAACAAAACAAAAATCAAGCAGAAACTGCCAGGACCAACTCTGTCAAGCATCTAAATCTGGAAAACAGGTTTACAACAACCAGGTAAATGGTCAATCTAGGAAAAGCCCACTTAAAAATGGTAGGAAAGCTTTGTGGTGTTTTCACTCCCTGGCTCAGTAGCTCTCTAAAAGTGAGCGGCTTTTGTTCCCAGTGTGGGATCATGGTCCCTGATTCCAAAGGGAGCAAAGAAGACCTTACTCAAAAACTACCATTTGTCCTAAAAAAAAAAAAATTACCGTCTGTCCTAAAAAAAAAAAATTACCGTCTGTCCTAACCTGTGCAGGATTGCATAGAGGATTGATGCAGAGTGCTTGTCTCTGTTTTGGCATACTCAGACCTTGGGACACAAAAGTGCAAAAACATTGTAGGGGAACTAAAACCCCACAGCCACCTGGGACATCAGTTAACAGTGCATTCAACCACCTAAAGCCCAGGAGGGAAAGCTGGGGAAACGAGGACATTCGAAGTCATCCTTGTATCTGGGGATTTAGAAAACTGCATACATGCCCAGGACAGGATATATGCTCAGAAAAGACCTCTGAAGATCATAGCTTCATGTCTGGCTCATCTCTAAGCCAGTAAAAGCAGGAAGCTGCAGTAGTTCTGTGCAGTGTTAAAGCAGTACCACAGCACATACACTGGGAGAGGTCTATTACTTTTCTTTTACTGTTAGTGTTCAAGGAAATCTCTGTCAAAACGCTGGCTGAACACAAGCTAAAGAAAGAGACCTCAGTGACCACACATGACAGACTAGTTTTGGTTTTAAAACTTAATCGGAAACTCACTAAATGAACAAATGACTGTATCCTTCAACAATCAGTAACAACAAAGCCTGGAGAAGGGAGAGACTGATTTACAGTTACCACAATAAGTATTTAAATGTCTAGTTTTTAACAAAAAATTACCAAGAAAACAAAGAAAAAGGAAAATAAGGCTGGCCCATTCAAAGGGAAAAAAATTAATTGGCAGAAAGTGTCCCTGAAAAAGCACAGATATTTGACAGACTGTAAACCAGCTTTTTATTTTTTTATTTTTTTTATTTTTTACAGAATTTATTTATTTGACAGAGAGAGATACAGCGAGAGAGGGAACACAAGCAGGGGGAGTGGGAGAGGGAGAAGCAGGCTTCCTGCCAAGCAGGGAGCCCAATGTGGGGCTTGATCCCAGGACCCTGGGATCATGACTTGAGCCGAAGGCAAATGCTTAACCGACTGAGCCACCTAGGCACCCCTAAACCAACCTTCTTAAATGTGCTCAAAGAGCTAAAAGAAATCAGGAAAACATTGTACAAACAAAATGAGAATTTCAAGAGAATTTAAACTTACACAATTATAAATACACAATTTCTATTATATAATTATAGAAAGGAACTAGAACAGGGGCTCCTGGGTGGCTCAGTCAGTTAAGCATCTGTCTTCAGCTCAGGTCGGGCTCCCTGCTCAGCAGGACACTGAGATCATGACCTTAGGCAAAGGCAGATGATTAACTGACTGAGCCACCCAGGTGCCCCTGAGGACATCTATTACCAATAGACCTGACGTATTAGAAATGCTGAAGGCAGTCCTACAGGTTAAGATGAAAGGACACTAGGTAGGGACTGAAAGCCATATAAACAAATAAAAATCCTAGTAAAGGTGAGTACATTAGTAACTATGAAGGCTAGTGTTATTGTGTTTTTGGTTTATAACTCCGCCTTTTATTACCTAAATGATTTAGAAGACAAATTCATCAAAATAATTATAAATCTATGTTATTAAACACACTACATATGAAGATACATTTGGGACAATATTAAGGTGGGGAACAGGTATATAAGAGCAGAGTTTTTGTATGCTGTTTTGGCTAAGTTGTCATCAGTTCAAACTTGATGGTTTCATTCTGGGGTTCTTGTGTACAGTGTAGTGACTGGAGTTAACAATACTATGTTATATACTTGAAAATTGCTAAGAAAGTAGACTTTAAAAGTTCTTACCACAAAAAAAGGAGGTGCCTGGCTAATTGAGTTGGTAGAACATACCACTCTCGATTTTGGGGTCATGAGTTTGAGCTCCATGTTGGGTATAGAGATTACTGAAAATAAAAATATATAAGGTGATGAATGTGTTATGATGGAATGTGTTATGGTAATCATTTCACAGTGTAAATGTATCAGTGTACAAATCGTTAATTGTACACTGTAAACTTACACAGTGATGTATGTCAATTATATTTCAGTAAAGCTGAGGGAATAAAAACTAAAATAGCTGCAATAGGAGGGATCAGACTGCATTGTTTTAGGATATTAGGATGTTAATTGTAGTCCCCATTATGTTTTAAGAAAATATCTTTTAAACATCCATAAAAGGAAGAAAGAAGAAAATTAAGATGGTATGCTATAAAAAAAAAGTAACATAAAAGGAGACAGTACTAAAGGAAATGAGGGACAAAAAAGGTAAAAGATACCGAAAACTAATAGCAAAATGAAGTAAATCCTTCCTTATCAATAATTAGTTATAAATGGTTTAAACTCTCCAAAGGCAGACATTAACACAGTGGATAAAAAAACATGATCCAACTATATACTGTCTACAAGGGGCTTACTTTAGATCCAGAGACACAAATAAGTTTAAAGTAAAAGGTGATAAAAGATATTACATGCAAATAAATAGTAACCAAAAGAGCTGGGCGACTATATGTAACACCAGAAAAAATAAACTAAGTAAAAAACTGTAAAAAGAGAAAAGAAGTACATAATGTGTGGATAAAAGAATTCAGCAAGAGGGTATAAGTTACAAACATCTACATGCCAAAAGAGAACCCCAAAATATATGGAACACATAGACATTTGAAGGGAGAAATAGATAGTTGTACAATAATATTTGGAGACTTCAGTACCTCACTTCCAAAAATAGATAGAACATCTAGACGTGGGATGTTCTATGATCAGTAGTGAAGATCAGTAATGAAATAGGGAACTTGAACAAAATCGATTAGACCTCATAGACATGTACATATATACACCCCATTCAAAGGAGCACATAGTCTTCTCAGGTGTACCTGGACATTCTTCAACATAGACCTTATGTTAAGCCACAAAACAAATTTAAATAATAAAAACAGCTGAAATCATGTAACATATTATCTCTGGTCAATAACAGCAGGAAAATTGAAAAATTTACAAATACGTTGAAATAAAACAACATATTCTTAACCCATGAGTCAAGAAAAAATTACAAGGGTAATTAGAAAACACCTGCAGACAAATGAAAACGATATGCAAGGAGGGCAGTGCCACAAGGTGAATTTATAGCAGTAATTGATACATTAAAAAGGAAAGATCTTAAATCAGTAACCTAACTTTACATCTTAAGGAACTATGAAAAGAAGAGTAAACTAAACCCAAAGCTACCAGAAGAAAGGAAATAATAAACATTAGAGGAGAGATAAATAGAAAGTAGAAAACATTAGAGAATTAACAAAATCAAAAGTTGGTTTTTTGAAAAGATTAAAATGGACAAACCTTTGAAGACACAAATAACAAAAATCAGAAATGGACATTACTGCCTATCTTAAAAAAGTGAACACGAGTGTAAGAGAAGACAGTTAACAGTTGTGCACTGACAAATTAGGTAACTTAGATGAAAGAGAAATTCCTAAAGACAAAAAAATTACCAAAGTGACTCAGGAATGAAGTATTGTACCCCATGGATGTAACCCAGGAATACAAAGATAGTTCAACATAACAAAACCAGTCAGTGTCATTTACCACATAAGAGAATGAAAGAGAAGGAAAACGATAATCATCTCAATTGATGCAGAAAAGTATTTGGCAAAATCAAACACCCTTTGTGATTTAAAAAAGAAAAAGAGAAAAACACTGGGAAAACTCAATATAAGGGAATCTCCTTAACATGATAAAGGGCATTTATGAAGAATCCACAGCTAGCATTATATAAAATAGTGAAAGATTAAAATATTTTCCCCTAATGATCAGGAAAGTATGCCTGTCTTACCACTGCTATTCAACATTGTACTGGAAGTTTAACCAGAGCAATCAGGAAAGAAGAAGAAATAAGACATTCAAATTGAGAAGGAAGATGGAAAATATCTCTGTCTGCCTAAGACATAATCCCATATACAGAATATCCCATAGAATCCATTAAAAAGCAACAAGAGCTAATAAATGAATTCAGCTAAGTTTCAGAGTACAAGTCAAGACACAAAATCAATTGTTTCTATATACCAGCAATGACCAATCTGAAAAGGAAATTAAGAAAACTTCATTTAAATAGCATCAAAAGGAAAAAATAGGGGCACCTGGGTGGCTCAGTCAGTTAGGTGTCTGCCTTCGGCTCAGGTCATGATCTCAGGGTCCTGAGATCGAGTCCCACGTTGGGCTCCCTCATCAGCGGGGAGTCTGCTTCTCCTTTTCCCTCTCCCCTACCCCCTGCTCCCCTCTCATTCTCTCTCAAATAAATAAAATCTTTAAAAAAAGAAAAAAGAACTTACAAGTAAACTTAACCAAGAAAGTGAAAGACTTGTTTGCTGAGAATTACAAAGCCTTGACAAAAGAAATTAACAAATACGTAAATAATTGGAAAGACATCTAGTCCATACATTGAACTTAATTGTGTTACAATGTCTGTCCTATCCAGAGCAATCTACAAATTCAATACAAACCATATCAAAATTCCAACAGCTTTTTTTGCAGGAATTGAAAAGCCCTCAGATTCATACAGAATTACAAAAGGCCCCAAACAGTCAAAACAAGCTTGAAAAGGAAAAACAAAGTCAGAGAACTCATATTCACCAGTTTCAAAAATTACTACAAAACTTTAATAAAACAATTTGGTACTGACATAAAGCGATACATACAGATCAATGGAATAGAATTGAAAGTCTAGAAATAAACCCAGACATTTGTGACAAATTAATCTGCAAAATGAAGTCAAGACTGTTCGGTGAGAAAAGATAATTCTTTAACAGATGATGCTAGGACAACTGGATAGCCACATGCAAAAGAATAAACTGGGACCCCTAATTCACACCAAATACAGAAAATAATTCAAAATGGCCCAACAACCTAAATAAAGACCTAAAATCATAAAACTCTTACAAGAAAACAGATATGAATTTTCATAACATTGGGTTTGGCAATGGATTCTTAGATATAACACCAAAAGCATGAGGAATAAGAGGGGGAAATGGGGAAGTTGGACTTTATCACAATTAAAAACTTTTGGGTATCAAAGGACATTATCAAGAAAGTAAAATGATGTCCTACAGAATGGGAGAAAATCTTTGCAAATTGTATTTCTGGTAAGAGTCTAGTAATCAGAGTATATAAAGAACTCTTACAACTCAACAATAAAAAGACAAACAACCCTATTTTAAGATGGGCAAAGGACTTAATGCTTTTTGAAAGAAAATATGCAAATGGCCAATAAGTACAGGAAAAGATGCTTAAATGCATTAGTCATTTGAGAAATGCAAGTCAGAACCACAAGGAGATAACCACTTCACACCCACTAGAGTGGTTTTAATATTTCAATATGTAACAAGTGTTTTCAGGGACGTAGACTAATTGAAACTCATACATTGCTGGTGGAAATGTAAAGTGGTGCAGCCACTGTGTAATAAACTTTGGCAGTTTCTCAAAAGTTTAAACATACCATTCCCATAGGACCAGCTATGCTGGCTAAATACGCAAAGAGTTGAAGACAGATACTCAAGCATGGACATGTACATCATGTTCATACAAGCACTGTTCACAGTGGACAAAAGAAAAAAGCCTAGATGTCCATCAGTGGAAAATATAGTATATCCATACAATGGAATATCACTCAAAAAGAAGCCATGAAGCAGTGATAGATGCTACAATGTGGGTGAACTTGGAAAAACATTAGACTAAGTGAAAGAATCCACACCTAAAAGTTACATGTGTGATATGATTCCATTTATATGGGGTATCAGGAATAGATAAATGCTTAAAGACAATGTAGATTGAGGATTGCCAAGAGTTGGGGAGGAGAGATATAAGATAAAGTAATGGGTTGAGGCTCTACTTGGGAGTGATGGATCTGTTTTGGAACTAGACAGAGGTGATGATGGCACAACATTGTAAACGTACTAAATGCCACTTAAATGTTCGTTTTAAACAATTTTATTTTTGTAAATTTCACCTCAGTAAATTAAGTAAATGAAAAGAAAAGCCGCTCAGGAGATAGAAGACTAGTGGAGCCCCCACCTGAGTTTGTGGTGCCACTTGGAGTCTGTGTGGCAGGTGGCTGGGTTAGGTGCTGGGGGATGACTGGACTGCTGTGCCACCTGCAGCAGCCAGGGCACCATAGGCACAGGTGGCACTCATACGAGCATGGCTCTGACTTGGGTTCTTACCTAAGCTGTTTTCCACAAACCCGGAAGCCACTCATCATAAAGGTCTGTAATGAGTGCTTTGTCTCGGGAAATACTCATGGGTTTGTTGTGTTCCAGAAGGGCTCAGAATCCTCACCCTTTCCTCCAGTGGGGATCAGTCATGGGGGTAGCAACGACAGTGCAAGCAACTCCATTTGTTTTCAAATCTTTCTTTGCCCTTAAGCCCAGTTTTTTCTGTTTTAAAAGACTGTATTTTTAAGTAATCTCTACACTGACATTGGCCCAAATCTACAACCCCGAGATCAAGAGTCACGTGCTCCACTGACCAAGCCAGCCAGGCGCCTCCCCTTAAACCCAACTTTTATTGTGTGTGTGTGTCATAAGGGAAACCACATTTCCAATTTTACATTTCTTTTCAAAAGAGAAACTTTCATTGTTTCCAACAGTTCTTAAGTTGCAGAGAAGAATTATATCAGATTTAATAAATCCGAAGTGACTTCTTACCACCCTCACCCACAGGACTGTTTTGTTTTCTGTCTCAATAAAAGGGTCCCAGGTCAACAGTGGTTCGGGACTGAAAACCAATCATTGCCACCATCTCCTGAGCCACACTAGTGACCTTATCAACAGACTGTGGCCCATAAGCCAGATCCAGCCAACCAGGGATTTATTGGGGGTCTTTGTTGGGTTTTTTGTTTGTTTTAATGGCCTGCAAGCAAAGAATGGTTTGAAGTTTTTCCAAGGTTGTAACAAAGCAGACCATATAACCAATACCATACAGCCACAAAGCCTAAAATGGATACCCTGTGACCATTTATGGGAGAGCCCTATTGACTCCTGTGTGTCATCCCCTTCTGTTCCCTACTCCATATGCAGCCAGAGGAGGGTGGGAGGCTCCCTGGGTCAGTCACTGGGGGCTTGGGGGGTGGGGCGTAGTGGGCTTTGGGCCAACCTGTGCAGACCCTTGTTTTCCTTAGCAGCCTCCCTGTCCTGCAATCCTCAGTGACCCCTCCCCCCATTACTCCTAGGAGCCTAGCCTCATGTGGACATTTCCTAGACACCCCCAGGTCCAGGTCCTGACCTGGGAAGCTCTGAGGCTCACAGAAGAACATGGTCAACCCATGCGCAGCACGTGATGATGGGCCTGCCTGAGGGTCAGCAAAGGGTAAAGCACAGCACCCATGTGGCTGAATCCATAGGAGAGAGTCTGGCACAAACTCCATGCAAGGGGCAAGGAGTGCACAGGGGCTTCCGGGTGTGTGGGCATGGCAGGCAGACAGGCTGAGTGTGTGGCCAAACCAGGTCTACATTGAGGTCACTCTGGTGGCTCCAGGGGGAATAGAACTGTCCAGATGAGGCAGGGACACAGAATGCTGTTAGAACTAGAACTTCCAGATGGGGAGACGCGGTGTCAGCTGAACTGAGGGCAAGTCAGAGGGCAGTGAGCCCAAGGAAGCATGGGGAGGGGTGCCCACCCACCTCAGCACCACTGACTGTGGCTCCAGTCCCGGGATCTGGAGCCCTGTCAGGGAGCAGTCAGGGCTGTACAAGAGACAGCAAGAAGGGGCAATGGTCAGAGAAGGTCAGTGAATTGTGTTCAAGCAGGCATGAGGCAGAAGTGAAGGAAGAAGGCACCTGGATGGTACAGTTAAGCATCCGACTCTTAATTTTGGCTCAGAGCTTAGGGTCATGAGATCGAGTACGATGTCTGGCTCCGTGTAGAATCTGCTTAAGTTTCTCTCTCCCTCCCCCTCTGTCACGCTTATTCTCACTCTTCTTTCTACAATAAATTAATCTTGAAAAATAAAAGTATTTGGGAAAAATAAAATAAATCTTAGAAAAGAAACAAAAGTAAAGAGCCTGAGAACCATCTGGGAAGAGTGTTCCAGGCAGGGCAGATCCTAAGGTGAGTGTATCCATCCTGCTCGGGGAATAAGAGCAGAGGTGACAGTGAGCTCAGAAAGGGCCTGGGAGAATGTTGAAGTGCTCTGAGTGGGGGCCAGGTCAGCTATCCAACATCCAGGCAGGAGAAGACAGCAGCAGAGTGCTCTGGGTGTTTGAGCAAGACAGAAACTTAAGATCTTCAAAAAAGAAAGGAAGGAAGGAAGGAAGGGGAGAGAGAGAGAGAGAGAAAGAAAGAAAAAGAAAAGAAAGAAAGAAGAGAAAAGAAAGAAAGAAACTTAAGATCTTCGTTCAACTGAATGATCCAGGGGAGTGAGGGTTTCCTTGTTCCTTCAGATGTGGAGAGAGAAGAGGCAGAGGTTTCAGAGCCCTTCCGATGGATGAGGAACCTTGTGTACATTTCTGCCTTCAGAACAATGGACACCACAGCTTTAACCTTGTACCAGCACACAGAATTGTCCAGCTACCACCAGTCAGAATTGCGGGTTTTCGGGAGGTATGGATTGCTTTGGTAGGACAGGGCAGTCTCTGTACCTGCCTCTGTTGAACAGGACAGAATCTGATGTTTTAGGCAAGTCCCCACTGCTATGCAATCAAAAGTACCCTTGCTTCCCTGAAAGGAACAGTCCCTTCTGCACCTGCCTGCAGAGAGCCCACCTGTCCGTACTGGTGAATCCTGAGGCAAGGCCTAAATGCCATTAGTTGCTGCTAAAAAATACTGGCCCAAGAAACTGTGGGAAAGAGAAAGGGGTACAATGAATAACACTATAGCATGACGTGTATCCTGTTTTACTTGTACAGGTGAGAACGGTGAGTACCTGGATTTGAGGCACTGGAGGGTAGAGCCAACAAGACTTGCTGAAGACCTGTGCTGGGAGAGGGGAGGAGCAGTTGGAGGGTACCTGGATTTTGACTTGAACCAGTAGGGAGACTGCAGGTGATTTCCTGAGATGTGGGTTATGGGGGTGAGGGTCAGTCTTGTAGGTTGAAGGGCCCTGCTGCCTCGTTCCCTCAGAGCCCTCCCTGCCCCCTCTCGTCCCTTTGAGATATTTGGGATTACCACCCCCAGTGGGTCACACATTCCCAGATGTGTCATTTGTATTTTCCTGTTTGCTTCCAAGTGACGTTGTCATTTCAGATTGGGACACCAGCACTAAGGGCAAGGAATTTCTTCAGAAGAAGGAAGTTTCTGAGGATTTGGAATCACAGGCAGAAATATCAGAAGCCTATACCAGTGATTTTCCCCAGGCACCTGAGCTTGGAGAACTCTGTGATGATGTACTGGAGAGACACTGGGGAACCCCTGACAGTGAGAGACGGGTGCAGCCGCTCTGTCAGGACAGGGGCTTCACACCAGTGGCAGTGCTCCTTAGGAGCCCCTCAGAAAAAGATCTGGACTGCGATGACTTTGTAGGAAGCTTCAGTCTGAGCCCAAACCCAACAGCATCTCAGGGAATTCCTACGGAAGAGAGGCCACATCTGTATGACATGTGTGGCCACAGTTTCCCACACAGTATGGACTTAAGTAGCCATGAGGGGCTTCACATAGCCGAAAGCCCACTCATATGTAATGATTGTGGGAAAACCTTCAGCGGAAACCCTGATCTTATTCAGCATCAGATAATCCATACTGGACAGAAGTTCTTCATATGCAATGAATGTGGAAAATCCTTCAGCCAGAACTCATTTCTTAAAAATCATCAGAGGTCTCACATGAGTGAAAAACCCTACCAGTGCAGTGAGTGCAGGAAAACCTTCAGTGTGCACTCAGACCTCATTAGGCATCAGATTAACCACAGCGGAGAAAAGCCTTATGTATGCAATGAATGTGGAAAAGGCTTCAGCCAGAACTCAAGCCTTAAAAAGCACCAGAAGTCTCACATGAGTGAGAAGCCCTATGAATGCAGTGAATGTGGGAAGGCCTTTAGGCGGAGCTCAAACCTCATCCAACATCAAAGAATTCATTCTGGAGAGAAGCCGTATGTGTGCAATGAATGTGGGAAGGCCTTTAGGCGGAGCTCAAATCTCATTAAACACCATAGGATTCACACAGGTGAGAAACCTTTTCAGTGTAATGAGTGTGGGAAAGCATTCAGCCAGAGCTCACACCTGAGGAAACATCAGAGGGTTCACACTGGAGAGAGACCTTATGAGTGTAATGAGTGTGGCAAACCATTCAGCCGGGTCTCCAACCTCATTAAGCATCACAGGGTTCATACTGGAGAGAAACCTTATAAGTGCAGTGACTGCGGGAAGGCCTTCAGTCAGAGTTCAAGCCTCATTCAGCATCGGAGAATTCACACTGGAGAAAAGCCTCATGTATGTAATGTGTGTGGAAAAGCCTTTAGTTACAGCTCAGTGCTCAGAAAGCACCAGATAATCCACACAGGAGAGAAGCCGTATGAATGTAGCATCTGTGGGAAAGCCTTCAGCCACAGCTCAGCCCTCATTCAGCATCAGGGTGTACACACAGGTGACAAGCCCTATGAGTGTCATGAATGTGGAAAAACATTTGGTCGGAGCTCCAACCTTATCCTTCACCAGCGAGTTCACACCGGAGAGAAACCCTACGAATGTACCGAATGTGGAAAAACCTTCAGCCAGAGTTCAACTCTGATTCAGCATCAGAGAATCCATAATGGATTGAAACCCCATGAATGTAACCAGTGTGGTAAAGCCTTCAACCGAAGCTCAAACCTCATTCACCACCAGAAAGTTCACACTGGAGAGAAGCCATACACATGTGTCGAATGTGGTAAGGGCTTCAGCCAGAGTTCACACCTTATTCAACATCAGATAATCCACACTGGTGAAAGGCCATATAAGTGCAGTGAGTGTGGGAAGGCCTTCAGTCAGCGTTCAGTCCTCATCCAGCACCAGAGGATCCACAGTGGCGTGAAGCCCTATGACTGCTCTGCTTGTGGGAAAGCCTTCAGCCAGCGCTCCAAGTTGGTCAAACACCAGCTGATCCACACCAGGGAGTGAAACGGAACTCCATTTCCAACTCCTCTGGCCATGTCCCAGCTTCACCCACCTCTCAGACTTGAAGCCAGGTTCACTTGCTGTCCTCTACCCCCACATCCCACTGCCCACAAAGCCCAGACCCTCCTTCCCCTGGCAGCACTCCTGCTTCCTGTGACCTCTTGTTTCTTGTTTGTTTTGCTTGTACATTTTGTTATGAGACTGCCACAATTGTTAGGAGGGAAAAGATGATAGCATATTCGTGAATACAATTTATTACTATAATCAAACAGAACCAAAAAAGTAAACTGACATTTGGTTTGAAATAACCACAGGAATGCTTTTCTTTGGTAATTAGCCAGAGTGAACTCTTTGTCTATGGTTATAATTGATATTCTGCTTACATAAAGTCAGGTCAAAAGTTTTTCAGGTCTGATTGCAGTCATCCTCCCCCAGAAGTGGCGTGCAGTCATTACCACAAGTTCCTCACCCTTTCTTGTCCCTCTGATGCAGTCACTAGACGCCAGATTCCTTCTGCCTTTCCTTTGTCCTGGAGTCTGAGGTCATGCTTTCTTATGGTCCCACACAGGACTTCTGCACAGTTAAACAAGCAGCTGTTTCCCACCCTCTGGCTCTGTGCCTTATGGTCCTGGCCGTTGGCCCCAGAGAGGCCTGCCCTCTCCGTGTCCCTCTTGTTCTCCTCACAAGCTCCCAGGCCCAGTTTCCCCCACACCCATTCATCTTCAGACATTTATGGAGCGCCCGTGACTGCCCCTAATAGGTGGGGTCTGACCCCTCCACAGTTTCCCAGAGCTGTGCCCTTCTCCATGAGCAGTGGGAGTTGTCCCAGAAGCAACACATGTGCCACCAGAGAGGACCTTGGATGCCAGCCAGCCAGCCGGTCTCAACTTGGGGATATCCTAGGGTAGGTGGATGGAGAGGCACCTCCTGTGTTTTTCCAGGAGGGAAGGCATGAACAGGCAGATATAGTCAGGTGTGCAGTTAGGGTAGGAAGGTGAGGGCTCGACTTTTGTGCTTTTAAGGAAGTAGAGGCAGAGCCATCATTTGCAAATGAGGAGGGAGAATTTTGAAGAGGGAGGTGTGAGACAGTTGGCTCAAGGGTGCACAGGTCAGGGGCGCCTGGAGGGCTCTGGGTTAGAGCCTCTGCCTTCGGCTCAGGTGCTGATCTCAGGGTCCTGGGACTGAGCCCCGCATTGGGCTCTCTGCTCAATGGGGAGCCTGCTTCCCCTCCCCCCCCCCCCGCCTGCCCCTCTCCCTACTTGTGATCTCTCTTCTCTCTGTCAAATAAATAAATAATTTTTTTTTTTTTTAAAGTGCACAGGTCAGGCTTGGGCTACAGTGGGCTGCCTACCCTTCTCTCAGAGGCCATCAGGGGAGCGCATCACTGCTCATCCCCTCCCCTCCATTTCAGCCCCACCTTCCCAAGGAAACACCCTAGACTAGAAGCTGCCACATTTGCAGGTTTGCTGGCAGTGTTGCTCTGCTGACCCTCCAACTCTTGCTCATCTTTCCGCCCCATGGAGACCTCCATCTGTTCACCCTCACGCTTCCTCACTGTCAGGCAACTCTCTCGGGCTTCGCTTTCTCCCTTTCCAGTCTGGATTCCATCCTTTTTTCCAGTAAATACTTGTGGGATGTTTACTACATGCCATTTGCTGGGGATACAGGAAACGACAGAAAAATACCTGCCCTTGAAGACTTTCCATTCCAGTGGGTAGAAGAAATGCCCTGATGGTTATGATTGTCATGAGGCAAAAGGAAGGCAGAAAATAGAGTCTGGGTGTTTTGAGGGGTTCTGCTTTAAATAGGGGCTGACCAAGATGTCCTTTGAGTGATAACTTGAAGCAAATGCGAGAAGGACCAGTGAGGATGGGGGGAGAGGGGGCGGTAACAGCAAGAATACCCAGTTTTGTTGAGAAGCCAGAGCTGGGTAGTAAATTTGCAGACGTGACCTGCTGAAGGAAGAGGCACAAGTCACCCACATAGGACACCAGGTAGCTCCCTCAGCATCCAAGCCCCCACTTTGGGAAATGAAAACCCTGGGGTATTTTTCATTGAAGGTACAGTTTCAGTACACTCACATGAAGGAATTAAATTCATGAGATTTAATACACACAGATCCCAGAAGCAAGGGGCACAATGACCCAGGAGAAGTGCAGGCCATCATCCCAGGTCATGAGTGACCAAGAAATTGACAGCAGGATAGCAAACCCTTATTACTTAGGAAGTGCTTAGGATGGAGATCACTAACGAAACTCAAGTTGTGATCCCAATGTCCACACTCTGGTGTGTGTAGGGTTACCATACAGTAAAATGCCTGGGCAGTAACTGGGGAAAACAAAGGTTTAGTCATCATGCCAGTACAGAGGCCCTGAGCAGAAGCAGGCCTAGAGGGTTCAAGAATTGAAACAAGTCAGTATGGCTAGGAGTTGAGTGAGCCTAGGGAGAAGCAGATGGGGTGGGGGGTAATGGGCCATATCATGAAAGGCCTTATGGCCATGACAAGGATTTTGGCTTTTATGTTGGGTGAAATGGGAGATGCTGAAGGCTTTTGATGACATATTTTAACAAGGTCATTGCTGTGTGAAGAGGCTCTAGTGGCAAGCATGTCCTCTGTGTTGCTCCCTCCACCACTCCTTTTGCCCCTTCTCCTGGCCTCCACGCCGTTGGCACACCCCCTGGGGCTGAGGCATAGCTGTGCGAGGCCAGAGTCCAGACACGGGAAGGAGGAGTGAGTGTCGAGTTTCACTGGGCCCTTGTCCCTACCCAGTGTCCGGGCAGAACTGACCAAAATTTAGGGGCCCGCTCTCTGCAGCCTGAGGAATTTTAATTTTAGAATATCATGTTTCCAAAAAGAGTGTCTGGAAAGCAAATTGTCAATTACAATTTCTTTTGACTTTCAGGATGTCCTTGGAAATGTTCTCGGGGAACAAGGGCTTAGAATCCTGGGTGCCCCCTCCTTGGAGTCCGTTTTTAAACCATTCAAACCCTGCTGAATACGGGGTGTGAGTCGTGTGCTGCAGCCTCACCTCCGGCCACAGCAAACATCCAGTCCAGTGCCCTTCCATTGCCCCTCGAGACACGTTGGATCTGCCCCGAGATCCCTCCCCTGCTGACCTCAGTTACCCAAGTAATGGACCTCATGCACTTGGGGTGCGTGCGGCATTGTCAGTCTTGACCTCTGACCCAAATTTGGGGGTTGGGGGGACATCCGTCCTGCAGGTAATGGTAAAAGTTGGCGTTGGCACTGTGAGCAGGATGTCCAGACGATGGCACCCCAGGGTTCTACCTGCTCATGCTTCGGTTCACTACCCTGGCCACTGTCTGCAAACCAGCATGCACTCAGCCATGCCGCACGTGCTGCATTGTCGAGAGCCTTTGTTATAGATGCAGCTGTCCTAAATCACTTGATAACTACTTGGTGTTTAGGGACAGCAGTATGGGATTGGAGCCCTGCTTAAAGTGGCCCTGAGTTGTATGTCTATACATACACACCTCTCTGTGTACTGGAGACCAAGGCTGCAGCTGACTCTAGCTCATGGGAAAGACCATACTCTATGTGAGATCTGTGTCCATTAGGTGGCCACTCAGAAGGAGCACATTTGCAAGGAGGCATTAGGTGGCATGTCAAGTGAGACCCACACCCCAGAGAGCAGATGCTCACTAGAACCCTTGAATACTGCCACCATCACAACAAGGGTCCTGATCCTCCGGGTTCTAGGGAAGAACACCCCCAGCACAGCCAAGAGATTAGTTCAAACCCAAATTAAGCCTGTAAAGCAACCATTGCTATTGGAAGGCCTTCCAACTGCTCAGGCCACCTTGACACAGTATAAAGCCAAACCTGGGCCCTCTGGCATATTCCACCTGCAGAAGGGGCAGCCTCCCCTGTTCCCAGTCCCTGCCAGATTCTAGAGAGCTGGAGGACAGCCCTCCTCAGACCTTCTGACTACCTAGGGAGCCTCTTGGGGTGAACCAAGTGAAAAGCAGTGGGGATTCACAGACTATACGAGCAGCACAGCCAATCATCATAGGTGATGAGGCTCCGTGGAGAGCTACTATTCCTCATTTCTTATCAGGACATCCTAATAAAGAACCAGATCCAAACATCAGCACAACTGGCCACATTCCAGGCAATTATCTTAGCCCTGGATGGCCTAGCTAATGAATGGCCCCAACTGCACATTTTTATGAACTCTTGTGCAGTTGCCTAAGAGTTGCCCCCTTTAGGGCAAAGAACTCTCAGAACCTCTTGCCTCACAGATAGATGTCCCAAAAATATCAATCAAGGTCATAGATGTCTCTACCCATACACAGGCCACCGTAAAAGGTGTCACCAGGACCCCCTCATCCCCTCTAGTAGCTGAGGCACTCTTGTCACTTCTCAGAGTACACAATGCTGAACTCTTGAAGGATTCAGTGGGATTTTCATCTCCCTCGCTAGCTTCAGGCTGCAAGAGTGCTGTATAGCTTATTTAAACAAGCACTGATTCAATTAAATGTGGTGTGTTTCAGTCATCAAATGTCAGAGGCGAATTATAATGAATGGTCTGGTTCCATTTTTTGATGTTTGATGATAGCTTTGGAACCTCATCCCCCTTATTCTCCATGCCCACATCTGGACGAGCTGATAAGAAAGATGGCTGCTCTCTCCTTTGACACCAGCAGAAGATTCAAACCACACAAGCCTGCACCTATGCTTGGCAACCCTCCCACCCACCATACCCCCAACCACAATAAAGACCCTAAGTCAGGAGCCCTTTCTGGGCTCTCCTCTCAAGCCAATTCAGAACAGTGAGAGGCCTTCCCTACTCTCCCCAGAGACCTCCATTGTGTAAATAACAAAACTTTCCACGCAAAAGAAAAGAAAAAGAAAAGAGAGAAAGAGAAAGAAAAGAAAGA
>CM053606.1:828690-853059 GCA_028646535.1 Procyon lotor
CGGATGGACTCCTTAAGGGAGTTCAGGACCCCTAGTGGACAGGCTTCACACTGGTTTACCTTGCCGTCTCAGGTGTCCGTGGGACAAGCTTCTCCCTGAGTCGGGGCTACCTGGAGGCCAGCACTGAACCTGAAAGACTGGCGACAAATGACTCCACCTGTCCCCAGGGAGCAGAATCCACAGAATGCAGCTTAGATGTTGCCCCAGTTGTGACATCTGGGCTCCCTTTCATCAAGGAACATGGAAATGTCAAGTGAGAACTAATGCACAAAATGCTCCCTTATCTGAGTTGGATAGAAAAGGATCAGAAGAGAGTGTTTTCATCACTAATGTGGAAACATAGAGATCTTAACTAGGTTAATGTAGACAATCTCATGCTTGCTGCTTGATTAGAATGAGGACAGCAAGAAACAGGCTCCAAACTCTCTTCTTGTCTTTTTTTTTTCTTTCACAGGAACTCAGAGGCAGGAAGAAATGAGTAGGGGCTTGTAAAGGTGAGACTCTGCTGGCCAACCCTGGGCTCCCCCAGGTTTGACCTTTTCTCCCTCTCCACGAGGCCCAGGTCCCTCAAAATGGAGGATGCCAATTCCTAGAGCCAGTCCTTCTCAGATATCAGAGCTCCTTGAGGAGCTCATTGGGGGAAGAGAGACCTAGCACTCTGCCTGCTCTGCCCTGCCCTCCATGGGAACAGCACAGTGACGGAGCTGGGAAGAGGTCTTACCCTCCAGGGACAGTGACAGAGAGTGGAAGTATTCTTGGATGTTTCAGAGGCAAAATTTGGGGGACCTGGCTTTAGATGAGTTGTTAAGGTCCCTAATTTTTCAGACTCCTCTTCTGAGAGGGCACTTAGCCCCATGTGACCACTTGGGACATGTGTGTGGAAGCACCTGTCCCATGACCCAGCCGTCACAGACTAAGCCTTACTGCTGTGGCCATTGACCCTTTGACCTTCAACACTAATTCCTGGGGGTACTCAGGGTTAGATTTTGAAGTAGCCTATGCCCAAGAAGACATTCTGTTCAGGCTCCTGCAGGGTCCTTTTACTCCTCAACAATATAAACTGTTCTCTTATTTCCCAGCTGTAAGGCTCACCAGAGAGACCCTAAAGTGGCAGCAGACAGCCCTCCACCTCAGAATAGTCATTTTGCGCCCTCTGTTACTCCAGGGCTCCTCTCCCTAGCTCCCCCGTGGACTACCAGGGCCTGTGAAGCATGTGGTTGACCTGGGAGTGAGAAGCACAAGGAAAGGGCGGTGCCAGGAGCCACGAGGTAAGGGTTAGAAGTACTACCAGAAGTCAGGGATGTGGGGAAAGGGGGTACTTGCAGCCCTGTCTGGCCTGTCTGCCCCCAGGATGCTCTTCTCACCTCTTGTCCCTTACAGGTACCTGTGCATGCGCCACTTTGAGGGTCAGAAGGTGGGAAGGTCTATTGGGTGGGGTCCCTGCTCACTCCTCATGGCTCCATTCTGAGGAGCCCCTCACCCTTAGCACCAGGAGGCTGGCTCCCTCATAGTGCCAGCAGTATCACCACAGTCCCTCTCAAGGGCACCTCACTCTCGGTGTGGGGCCTTCGGGCTTCATAGCTGCAACATCATGCCCTCCTCAAGCAGTTCCGCCTTTTGAGGGCTGGACTCCATCACTCCAGTGTCCCCCTGTTCCTCTGAGACTTCACTGCAGGTGCATGCACTTTACCTATCAGACCTCAGAGCGTGAGCTCTCTGATCTCATGCCTTCCTGTGGACGACTCTGCTCAGCTCACTTCCTTCTGCACCCTCCCTCTTTTTTTTTTTTTTTAAGATTTTATTTATTTATTTATTTGAGGGAAAGGGGGGGGAGAGAGAGAGAGAGAGAGAGAGAGAGAGAGAGAACACAAGCAGGGGGAGCAGCAGCAGAAGGAGAAGCAAGCTTCCTACTGAGCAGAGAGCCCAATGCAGGACTCGATCCCAGGACTCTGGGATCATGACCTGAGCCAAAGGCAGATGCTTAATTGACTGAGCCACCCGGGCGCCCTTGCACCCTTCCTCTTGAGCCTTACATAAGCTTGCTCCTAAATTGGCTCTTGCCCTTTAAGCTTGGGTGTTCACAGAAGCCTGTCTGTGCTTGCCACATGTCTGTGATCATGCCCAGTGCAGCCCGGCTCCTGCCTCCATCCCACCTCCCCACAGGGCTTGGCATGCAGCTCCAGTGGGTATCCTGGGTATCAAATCCTGGGACACTTTTAGTCTTTATAAAGGACTTCTGTTGTATTTGATACAGTTATCACCCCAGGATTTAAATTTCTCTTTTGCTTCAATGTTACCAGGATCCTAATTTTAGTCTGATTCCACTAATGAGTTCCATCTCTCACTGATGGACTCCATTTCCTCTCTCTGCCCTCAATGATGCTTTTTCCCAGGCCCCAAACTTCTGCCAATCTAGAGACTCCAACATGGCCCAGAGCACCATCACTTCCTCACCTTTTTCACATCTATCCCCATACAAGAAAACACCAACTTTACCTTGGCTGATGTACTCAGACACTTAAATAAGAAATGAGGGGTCGTCCTTCATCTTAGTTCTTCCTCACTGTCTACATCTGTCCAGTCACCATGTCCTTCTAATTTTACCTCTTAAACATTTCTGGCATTTGTGCCTTCTCCTGCCTCTCATGAATTCAGTCCCATATCACTTTTACCCTGATTAATTCCTACCCCTTTCAATCTTCAGCAATTTTATCTGCATTATCCCTTCACCTTACTTATCCATTTCTCTACCATAAGTTCAGTTCCCTCTCACACATTCTTTTTGTTCATTCCCACCAGTTAAATCCCATATACCTTTATGTGCATCACCCCTACAACCTCCTCATTCTTTTCCCCACCACTAGGCCCGTAACAGCCACTCCCCTGCCTCTCATCTTGGCTGATTAAACTCCATAAAGAACTAGCTCCATAAAGTGTGCTATCTGTCCAACACCCTGACATGATACAGCTTAAATACTCTCAAAGGTTTCAGTGCCCACTTTTTTTTTTTATAGCCGGTGCCTGATCCTGGTCCCCAGGGTCCTGCATGGTTGGGAGCCTCAGCCTCAGCCTCTACTTGCCCGGGACTCTACCTGGCGCGAGAACTGCCCCTGTGCCCACACTCACCAGGTCACACTGTCCTGGCCCCTTTCCCTTCCTCCTTTCTGCCGGCCAATGCCCTAGGCCCACTGAGACTTGGTCCTCCCTCTCTTACTCTTTACTGGGGATGGGGAAGAGGGGAGGGGTGTTACTGCTCCAACAGCCACAGATGGCATTCACCTTGAAAATAAGGGAATCGGAGCTGTACATTTCCATGTGGGTGCTGAGGGAGGGCTGTGTTCTTAGACTTTTCTTTGAGGCGTGGAAGGGAGGTTGTTTTAGCTATGAGTTTGTCCTCTTGAGCGGTGTTTCCTTCATCTTGGTGGTTTATAGGAACTTTTCGTGTATGTGTTCTTTCAAGTTTTTTAAAAAAGGTTTTATTTATTTGTCAGAGAGCGAGCGAGCGGGAGCGTGAGCGAGAGTCGGAGCGCACAAGCAGGGGAAGTGGCAGGCGGAAGGAGAGGCAGGTTCCCCGCTGAGCAAGGACCCTGGGATCATGACCTGAGCCAAAGGCAGATGCTTAACTGAGTCTCCCAGGTGCCCCTGTGTATTTTCTGTTGGAGAAATCTGGAACAGATGATCAGGACCAGAGAGACTGTTGGGGGGATGCAGAGATCTTGGTCAAAGGGCATAACCTTATGGTTCTAAAATGAGTAAGTGCTGAGGATCTAACGTACAGCGTGGTGATTATACTTAATAATACTGCATGTTGTATTTGAAATTTGCTGACAACAGATGTTAAATGTCCTTATCACACAAAGAAAGGTGTGGAAAAACTGTGAGGTGATGTGTGTTAATTAGCTTGATTGTGGTGATCATTTAACAATGTGTAAGTGTATTAAATCATCACATTGTATACCTTAAATTTTTTTTTTAAAGATTTTATTTATTTATTTGACAGAGAGAGATCACAGGTAGGCAGAGAGAGGAGGAAGCAGGCTCCCTGCTGAGCAGAGAGCCCGATGCAGGGCTCAATCCCAGGACCCTGAGATCATGACCTGAGCAAAGGCAGAGGCTTTAACCCCCTGAGCCACCCAGGTGCCCCTGTATACCTTAAATATATACTATTTTTGTTAATTTACCCCCGTAAACATGATAGAAAAAAAGATCAGAGAAACTACCCTGGAAACGCAGGGAGGGTTTTCGGGTGCAGTGCATACCTTTCTGCTGGGGAATTGGACAGGATCATGGATGTTTCAATGTGGTAGGGAATCACCATCCCCAGAAAAAGGAGTCTCAGCACAGCTGGGGGTCTCTTAAGGTCCCTTTTGTTCTAGGTTTCTGGAAGAATGGGATAGTGAATAATACAGAGAGCTCTCCTGATCTCATTCCTCTCGTTCTGCAGTTAAGAGTGATAACCCTGAAGCCCACGCAGGTGAGAAGAGGAAGTGGACTCAGGAGGAGCAAAAGGGATACATGAGCATCTGGAGGTGTCAGCATGGGAACTCCACGAGGCTCTCTGTTGTTTCCTGGGTCGTGGGGCTACTATATCCAGGTTCTCTGTAGTTTGGCTCATCATGGATGCTCATAATGAGGACCAGCCAGCCTGCTGTGTTGGTGAGGAAGTTGGTGCAGGTGGGCTCTGAGCAGCTTGCATGACCTCCTGCTGATCTCTCCTCTTTCAGCTGCTGGGACCCAGGTGAGTTTTCAGTCCTTGGAGCCTGGTGCTGTGCCCCTGAAGCCGGATCCCTAACTGCTTCCCAAGGGCATAGGGTGGGTGTAAGCGGTGAGAAATGAGTGACTTGAGATGTTTCCATGGTTAGTGTTTGAAACATGCAAAGACCACTGTTCTACCTGGAATGCTTAGGATACAGAAGCAGATAAAGTCCAGTCCCCACCCTCAAGCAGGCCCCATTGCTTTGAGGGGAAAGCAATTGCTCCCATATAGGCACCCCAGCCTACAGGGCTTGGGGACCCAGGCCCTGAAGCTATTTGCCAAATTCTTCTGAGATAAGAGTTTCTAGCTCTTTTCCTTTGGCCACAGGATGGATGGAAAGGATACTTTACTTCTGTTCCATAACAAGCTACTGTATTCCGTTTTTCTTCAAAGCATTCATCACCACCAAATAATTTCTCTGCTTATCATCTCTCTCTCCATGCTATGCTCCATGAGGCAGGAATTTTGTTTTACTCACTTCTCTGTCCCTAGCCTCTAGAACCATACCCAGAATAGGTATTTACCAAATACATTTGTTGATTAAATGAATCCATGAATCAACTATACTAGATCTCTCTTAAGAAAGAAGACGGTGTTGGGGCAGCTGGGTGGCCCAGTGGATTAGAGCCTCTGCCTTCGGCTCAGGTCATGATCTCAGGGTCCTGGGATCGAGCCCCACATCGGGCTCTCTGCTCGGTGGAGAGCCTGCTTCCCCCTCTCTCTCTGCCTGCCTCTCTGCCTACTTGTGGTCTCTCTCTGTCAAATAAATAAATAAAATCTTAAAAAAATAAAAAAAGGAGAGGGTGCTATTTGGGAAAACATTAGGTCACGACATTTTATGGGTTATTACACATAAATCTCTCTGCAATAGAAGTTCTTTTACGATGAAGAACAGGCCAGTGAGATGAAACCAAGATTGTAACTCAAGTCACCCTTCTCCCAAGGCAATGTGCTCTTCCTGTTCTTGTTACCCCAACCACAGTGGTTCTGCAGTGTGCCCACTGTGTTCTGAGCAGCACACTGGTCATTCTGCATGGTTCTAACTAATCCCCAAATAGCCCCACATGGACTATTTTTGTCCTATCCCACAAGGACCCCACATGGGTACTTCTTTTCCCATTTTCATTTAAGCAAATGAAATGCCCAGAGTAACCAACCTATAGGCAGGGAAGTGGTCATCTCTAGGCCTCTTTAGTCCAAGGATTCCTATTAACAGCCCGAGAACTCACATGGGGATTCTGTCAAGTGCAGTGTGTCTACTCTGTGTATACATTCTTGATGGGGTGGATTCTGGGTCCCAGTGGTCTCACTATAGATGGTCCTGAGTTAAAAGTCCATTTGCCACTTGACTCCATGAGCTCCTACTCTGGTAAACAACAGCAATATCTTGAACCAATGTCAATTCGGAGTCAGGGCCCAGTAATCCCTACCCTAGGCTAACTAGCCTCGGACTACCAGGACAAGCCTGTGCTCCAACCAAGTCAGGGTCATGGACCCATCATCACGAGTGGCAAACACGAGATCTGTGGGGTGTCCTATTAAAAGGAAAAAGGAGTTGTTACAGGACTTCAGGGAAGGGTGGATTTTAGGTGAAATCTATATGGAGCAGTGGTTGGATGGGTGGGCAGCAAAACTGGGCTGTGAGAAGTGGGTCAACCTCAGGTCTGGACTGTGAAGTGGACCCAGGTTCCTATTTCCTTGGAAACTGCAAAATTTAGGTGTGGAATGCAGCGTTCAAAACTCCTTATCTGGTTCTAGTTGTAAATCAATCTGTATCAAATACAATCTCTGTATCAAAGCGACTTATATCTGCCAGGAAAGAGTGGGTATTTCATTTTTGATAATTTATAACACATTTGTTAGTCTGTGATGTTGGAGAACAAAGTTTCTCAGTAGGAAAACAGAGTACAATATTTTTGGGAAAGTATAAGTATTTAAGTAATATTTAAGTATTTAAGTATTACATATTTAAGTATATAAGTAACATAAGTATTAACTTTGAAGCTGCTTTTATCCCTGTGATTCCAGCCCAGTGAATAGTTTAGTATTTTCCTTTCCTGGTCCAAGCTAACTTTTACTTTCTCATCTCTCTCTCTCTCTTAAATTTTAATTATTTATTTGACAGAGAGAGAGAGAGAGGGACCACAAGTAGGAAGAGAGAGAGGGGGAAGAAGGCTCCCCGCCGAGCAGAGAGCCCGATGTGGGGCTCGATCCCAGGACCCTGAGATCATGACCTGAGCTGAAGGCAGAGGCTTTAACCCACTGAGCCGCCCAGGCGCCCACTTTCTCATCTCTTTAAGGGTAGGTTATTTCCTGTCTTTCAACATGGTTACCCCATAATTGGCCACATTCCCTTTGGGGAAGGAAATAATATAGTATAAAATTGGGGGAGTGCATCAGGGTCTTTCCTCAAGGGAATCTGACCTTTTCTCCTTTCATGAGGTTCAGGTCTTTTCACCAAATTTAGTTTTTCTTTGTTTTGTTCTTATACTGATAGAGATAGTAGGCTATTTATTTCAGTCTCAGAGACACCGTTATCCAGGGTAACTGTTCGGATCACTGCTGCCCTGGGCCTGTTAGGGTGACACACTTCCATGTCTTTGTAAGGGTTATGAGCTACTGTCTGGTATTCACCCAACCCCAGTGAGTTATGGAACCCATTTACATGACAGCCCTCCTAATGCCATTTCTAGCATACAGGAAGTAGCCTATACTGCAGCATTTCCCACAGAGGTTGGTGCACCCTTGCCAATGTGCTTCCAAAGCCTGGATGGCCCTCTTGGGGTGAGGGAAACTAGGCTGGGGTAGGTGAAGCGGGGCATCGGTCAGCACTGCCAGTCACCACAGAATGAATCTCTCTTCCATAAAGCTTCTTTACTTGGTGTAAAAGCTGGGGATGCCAAGTGGATAACTGCTCTGTGCTAACCAACAAGTGTAGCACAGAGAGGGTCTGCATCATCAGGGGGACTGTCTGGCTCCCACTGGGTATTAATGCCATCCCCAAGCTAAGGAAGAAATTGGGTAACAGAAACTTTTGACTGGAATGGAGAACATTAACAACTATGTAAATAAAACAGGATACAATTTGGATGAAGTACTTAAATGAAAACTAAAACAATGAAAAACTCATCATAGGAATCAGAATGATGTTTTAGCCACATAAGCTGAAATAGAGGATTACGATAAATGTTGGGATTCTTAGTTAAGACTTCCACCGTATGTAAAGATGAAATTAGGAAGAAAACAACTCAAATATTTTTTCCTGATTTGGCATTCTAAGATCAAATGTGGTCCTGAGGAAGACACTGCCATGGGTTCCTAGTCCTTCTGTTTCCTAAAAGGACACCAGAGATCCTTGGAGCAAAATCAGTTAATTTCCTTTTCTTCCTTTGTAAAGATCCCTTCTCCAGAGGTAACTGGATAAAAACCCCAAGGCCCTGAGAGGCCTGGGGAGCCAGGTAAGGAGGGGCTTCTGACACGGCCTCAGGAACTACAGTTTCCAGTCTCCGCAGGAAAAGACGGGCATTCCCTCTCTTTTATGTGGGACATGCTGTTGGGTGATGATCAGTGAAGTCATAAGCCAGAGGCTCCTACCTTTGGAGTCTTTTCTCATTTTCCTTCCCCAATAAAACACCCAAAAGACCCACATTCCACACCATGTTTAAGTGCACTATTTTCCACTCGGAATCAGTCAGATAGGCCAGCCTAGGGGTTGCAAGCTTCCCCCCAGCACTGCCCTCATTTTTGGGGTGCTGGGGTGCAGCAGGACTCAAGAGGTACTGGGAGCCTGGGCAGTAGAGCCACATAGAGCAGCACCGAGCAGCCTCTCTGTGTCTCAGCCCCACTGTGAAACAGGGCAAATAAAAGTACCTACTTCACTGAAATGATGTGAAGCTTAAATGAGAAAACACATGCAAAGCCTCAATCTCAATGCCTGGTATATGCTAAGGTAAACAAGTCAAGGTTTTTGTTTGGCAAATAACCGGTAATATGAAATTCACTCCCATTTTTATTTTATTTTATTATTTAAGTCAAAGCTATTTGTGGTGAAATGTACTTAGGAGGGTTATCATCAAGAGGCAGATTTCCCAGTCAGCTTTCTAAGCCATTAGAGTCATTCTAAGCCAAGACCACCACTCTATTATGTGAACAACCTGGAAAGTAAGACCTGAGGGACAGGTCAAGTCAACGTAAGGAGAAAAGATCAAATTTTAAGCAAGTTCCTTTGATAAACAGGAAAACTGGAATAATTTTATTAGTGAAAAGGACACTATAAAGGAATAAAAAGGCCAATTATTAAGTAATTAATTACTCTTACCTTTCCTCCTTCTTATCCTGATTCTTACATACAAAGCATCACTCCATATAGCTTGCCCCAAATGTTAATTGGCCAACCCCTCTGAAGTGTCTGTATGTATGGCATCCAGCTTGTTCGCCAAGACTTAAGCTGCTTTCAGCTGCCAGACTTTAGCTTCCCGATCTCTCAGGGACTGCTGTTGGTGAATTTCTCGTGTGTACAGCCTATTGCAGCTCATTTTGATGTTAATTTTTCTTCCACCAAAAAAGTAGGAGAAAGTGCTAAAGTTGTTCCTGGAGAATGGGGTTCTGAAGTTCTGAGGGTTCTCACCCCCCCTCGAGTGAATCGGAGGCAGAAGCACCACAGGCCAGGGCGGCAACTCTGAAAACTGGGTTTAGAAAGACAGAGTTCCCAGGATACACTTCATCTCGAGCATCAAGAACTAAAGGACACTGAGACACTGCTGACCAACATCATTCCAGGGGACAAAAGGTACCTTTACAGCACACAGACAACCTGCACAATTAGCCACCTACTCAAAGCTGCTCAATGGCCCTGCCTCACCTGGAGTCTTGTCCTCTGGCAGCAGGACCAGCCTGTTCAGTGCCAGGTGCCCAGTGAAAGGGAACAGCTGTGACCACGCCCTTTCTCTCCCTGAAAACCTGATATGGAATATACCAACCTTGGTTTTGAGAACAAAACCCGTAAGTCATATCCCACGCTACCGGGTGTCTACTCTATGCTTGTCCTCCCAATTCACAGCAGTTTGAGCTTCCAAATGACCTTGTAGAAAAACTCATTTCACGTGGGTCATTTGACTTCCCAGCAGGATCTAAGTCTGAATCTCCACACGTGCCTCACATCCTTGGTTAACAAATTTTGCTCATGCTCCTAAGATTTCTTCCTGTTTGCTGATCTGATGTTGAAAAGGAGTAACACTTTTGAAGTTAAAGGGACCACATCCCTCACAATAAAACAAAAACCTTTTGAAGAGGCCCAAACCAACAAGGACATCCAACCCAGTTCTTTCCAGATTTAAGGTGTAAGGGTTCCAGTCACTTTCCTTGAACCTGAAATAGATGATGAGGAAGGAAAAGCAAGTGGCCACATGAAATACCTCACTGCACACTAAGGTCTGGAGCTGTGAAAACACAATCTCACATAAGTGTACTCAAATGGTGCTCGTTTCAAGTACTCAAGCACAGGGTACCCTCTGAATCGAGGAAAGACACGTGACCTTGGAATTTCTACCACATAACCTGGCAGCCTGCCTTCAGCTAACAGGGCACCGGGTTAACAGTGTTAAATCACTCAAGAGATGAATCTCCAAAATGGAAGTTTCCCATCAGGATACTGCTCCTGATGGACAAAAGTGAACTTTATAGAATGAAGCAGTTATTCTCCACTGTGAACTTGATGGTGAATGAAAGCTGCCTGGGCACCAAAGAGGTCCCCGCACTTAATACACGAATAAGCCTGCTCTCCAGTGTGAATTTTCTCATGACTAGTAAGAGTTATTCTCTGACTAAAAGTTTTCCCACATTCATTACACACATACGGGCGCTCTCCACTGTGAACTCTCTGATGCCGAATAAGGTGAGAGCTTTGTCGGAAAGACTTTCCACATTTAGTGCATTTGTAAGGTTTCTCTCCCGTATGAATTCTCTTGTGCTGGATAAGAGATAAGCGTGCACTGAAGGCTTTCTCACATTCATTGCACATGTAGGGCTTCTCTCCAGTGTGAACCCTCTGATGCTGAATAAATTGTGAATGCTGACTGAAGGCCTTGCCACACTTCTCGCATTCATAAGGCTTCTCCCCAGTATGAATTCTGTGATGCTGGATGAGAGGAGCGGACATTGAAGGCCTTCCCACAGTCACTGCACTCATAAGGGTTCTCTCCAGTGTGAACCCTTCGATGGCGGACGAGGTGTGCGCTCTGGCTGAAGGCTTTCCCACAGTCACCACACTCATAGGGTTTCTCTCCATTGTGTGTTCTCTCATGCTTAATTAGGGTGGATATCTGGCCAAAGGTTTTCCCACACTTGTTACATTCATAGGGTTTCTCCCCAGTGTGGCTCCTCTGATGCTGAATGAGGTGTGAGCCCTGGCTAAAGGCCTTCCCACATCTGTGACACTCATAGGGCTTCTCACCATTATGGATTCTCTGATGTTGAACAAGGGAAGATAGCACACTGAAGGCTTTATCACACTCATTACATTCATAGGGCTTCTCACCATTGTGTGTCCTTTGATGATGAATAAGATTAAAACTCTGGCTGAAGGCTTTTCCACACTCATTACACTCATAGGGTTTCTCTCCAGTGTGAATTCGCTGATGCTGAATCAGATGTCCCTTCTGACTGAACGTTTTCCCACACTCACTGCATCCATAAGGTTTTTCTCCAGTGTGAATTCTCTGATGCTGGATGAGGGACAGGCGAGCACTGAATGATTTTCCACACTCGTTGCAGACATAAGGCTTCTCTCCAGTATGAGTCCTCTTGTGCTGAATGACTTGGGAGCGCTGACTGAAAGACTTTCCACATTCGTTACACCTATAGGGTTTCTCTCCGGTGTGAATTCTCTGATGAACGGTAAGGGTTCGGTTCAGGGTAAAGGATTTCCCACATTCATTGCATTCATAGGGTTTTTCTCCCGTGTGAGTTCTCTGATGTTGAATGAGAGATAATCGTGCACTGAAGGCTTTGCCGCACTCAGTACAGTTATAAGGTTTCTCTCCAGAATGAGTTCTCTCATGCTGAAGGAGGTGAGAGTGTCTACTGAAAGTCTTCCCACATTCCTTACACTTGTATGGTTTCTCTCCACTATGAATTCTCTGATGATGAATCAGGTTAGAGCTGTGACTAAAGGCTTTCCCACACTGATGACACTCATGAGGTTTCTGCCCAGTATGAATTTTAAGATGTTGACTGTGAGATGAACGTGCACTGAAAGCTTTCCCACATTCACTGCACTCATAAGGTCTTTCTCCAGTGTGAGTGTTATGGTGCTGAATGAAATAGGAATGAGCCCTGAAAGATTTGCCACACTCAGCACAGGTATGGGGCTTCTCTCCATAGTGAAGTCCCTGATGTTGGCTTAGGACAGAGCAAGGCTGGGAAATTTTTCCACATCTGCCACACTCACAGGGGTTCTCTCCAGTGTGACTGCTCTGATGCTGAGAAAGAGCTCTATTCGGGCTGAAAGGTTTTCCATACTCATAACACTCAAAGGATTTCTCTGGATTGTTAACCCTCTGATTTTCACTAAGAACTGAACTCTGCCTGGGCACTTTCACAAACACATCTGTCTGACAGGCTCTTTCTTCTAGATGGAAACACTGGAGATTAATGAGGTCCTGACTTTGTTGAAAGTCATCCATACATGGCACATTCTGGTGGAGACTCTTCTCTCTAGACGCTCTATGAAATCCAAAAAGTTTTGGGTCTGCAGTATAGTTTACCTCCACAGAACTGGATTTCTGGCTTTCCCTTCCAATAGGGGTTTTCATATGTGTCAATGTCACTGGCCTGGAATTGTTCTTCTGGGAGAAGGATTTCTTAAATCCTTCCTCTGCAGATTTTCTCCAGGAGTTTTTAAGTTTTCTTTCAGTTTTACTCATCTCTTCAAAATCAGGTTCCTTGGAAATACTCCTTACACATTCTTCTGATTTTGCTCTCTGGGACCCCACTGCTTTGGAAATTTCCTGTTTTGGAATCAATCTCTTCTTTCCTGTCTGAGACTCAAAACCTGAAAGAACGAAGAAAAATGAGTTACTCTTATTTTACTGTGGGAGAAAGAATTAGAGAATAAATAGGAACATTTATATGAAACAACTATCTCCTAGGAGGATACTGAATTTCCTGAATGCAGAACCAAAAAACTACCTCACTGGGATTGAGAAGAGGAAAGAGGGGAAGAGAAGCATGCTATCAAAGCTAGGAAGGCTGGTGTGGGAAGGAAGTAAGTAAGGAGAGAAGCCCAAGATCAAAGGCTGACATCTGGGCTATAGGCACAGATGGAGCAGGAACAGTGAGGCATGACCTGAGGGAAAAGAGCTCTCAGAAAGGTGACAAGAGTGTTAAGAAGACCACTGCTCATCCTTTGCAAACAAGGTATCTTCTTTTAGCTTACTTATAATAGGTATTCAAATATTTGTTTAAAAACAGATGAATGAAGGGTGCCTGGGTGGCTTAGTCAGTGAAGTGTCTGACTCTTGATTTTGACTCATGTCATGATCTTGGAGGGCTTGAGAGATCTATGCTCTATGCTCAGCACAGAGTCTGCCTCTCCCCCCCTGCCCCTTCCCCCCGAAATAAATGAATAAAGCCTTTTTTAAAAAAAAAAGATTATTTATTTATTTACATGACAGAGACACAGAGAGAAAGGGAACACAAGCAGGGGGAGTGGGAGAGGGAGAAGCAGGCTTCCTGCCAAGCAGGGAGCCTGATGCAGGACTCGATCCCAGGACCCCAGGATCATGACCTGAGTTGAAGGCAGATGCCTAATGACTGAGCCACCCAGGCGCCCCTAAATGAATAAATCTTAAAAAAAATAAATAAATGAATGCTAAATGACTTGTAATGAATAAAAGGCATACAGATTCATGGATATTGGAAGAAATGATCTCGACAATTTGGCTTCACCGAAGCAAATCAGGGTAAAGAGAAAAACAGACACAAAGAGGTAACCTACTCATCCAAATAGCAGGTGCGGCACAAGGCAGAAAAGCTAAATGTGTGCAATAATCCACACCACACATTCCCAGTGGATAAAAATACCTGAATATTTGTAAAAACTGTGATACAGATGAATTCTGAAATCCAGTGAAAGGAAATTTACTAAAAACAAAACAAAACCCAAACCAAACCACTGAATCATGTGGACACAAGGACTGTTGAAAGGACAACCAGGTCAGAATAGTGAGGGGAGCCCTGTTGTGAGACCCATGGAAGCACAATGGAACCTCTCTTCTGTAAACTGCCTATCGTTAGAGCTTCGACAGGCTATGGCTTTCAGACTGTTCAGCCAGACAAGGAAACTGAGCTGAAAATGTTGATTAGATGGGATCTAAAATTGGGCTTAGTCATTTTAACAGACTTCAGTGATCCACTCACAGAACTTCAAAGGGATTTACTTTAGTATTTTTTACTATTTCTGACAAAGGCACAAAGGTAATACAAGTGGAGAAGGGATGGTTTTTTCAACAAATGGTGCTGGAACAACTGGGCATCCACTTGTAAAAAATTTAACTGGGTTCCATAACTCATACCAGACACAAAAATTAACTCAATATGAATCACAGACCCAAATACCTAAAATTTCTAAGTTATAAAATTTTCTTCTGTAAGAAGAAAACCTTTTGAATTAAGCACAGTTTTCTTAGATATGACCCCAAAAGCACAATCCATAAAAGAACAAACTGATTAACTGGACTTCATCAAAATTTAATAAAATTTCTACTCTTCAAAAGACACTGGTAAGAGAACAAAAACACAAGGCAGGGCGCCTGGATGGCTCAGTGGGTTAAAGCCTTTGCCTTCAGCTCAGGTCATGATCTCGGGGTCCTGGGATCGAGCCCCACATCGGGCTCTCTGCTCAGCAGGGAACCTGCTTCCCCCCCCCCCCCCCCCGGCCTGTCTCTCTGCCTACTCGTGATCTCTCTCTCTCTGTCAAATAAATAAATAAAATCTTTAAAAAAAGAAAAACAAAACACAAGGCACACAGAGAAAATCTATGCAAAGCATATATCTGATAAAGGGCCTGTATCTAGAACAGTCCTATATTCAGAAAGCAACTCTTTAAAACTTAAGACAAGAACAAAAACTGAGTTAAAAAATAAGCAAAGATACGAACAGACACTTCACTACTGAAAATACACAGAAGGAAAACAAGATACTTAAAATCTTTAACTATGAGAGAAATTAAAAGTAAAACCACGAGACACCACTACACATTTATCAGAGCAGCTAAAATGAAAAAGACTGAGCACACCAAGTGTTGATGAGGGTGCAGGGAAAACGGAACTCTTATCCATTGCTGGCAGGAATGTCAAATGGTACAACTAGTTTGGGAGACATTCTGGCAGTTTCCTAAAAGTTAAATATACACCTACCATGTAATCTGGCCATGCTATTACTAGGTATTTATCCGAGAGAAAAGGAATATATGGTCCTACAAGGATCTGTACACAAATGTTCACAGCAGCTTTATCTGTATTAACCCTAAACTAGAAACAACCCAAATGCCTGTTAACAGACTTGATAAACAAATTGTGGCATAGCCACACAAACAGATACTAACCAAAATAAATAAATGAGTTATTGATGCATAACACAGATGAATATCCAAAGAATTACGTGGACTCAAAAGATGTCGGACAAAACAAAGGGTACAGTGCTCGCTTCGGCAGCACATATACTAAAATTGGAACGATACAGAGAAGATTAGCATGGCCCCTGCGCAAGGATGACACGCAAATTCGTGAAGCGTTCCATATTTAAAAAAAAACAACAACAACAAAGGGTACACGTTCTATGATTCCAATTATATAAAACTCTAGAAAATGTAATTCATACTGACAGCAAGTAGACCAGTAACTGCTTTATGATAGAGATGGGAAGGGGTGGGAGGGAGGAATTACAGAGACAGCAGAAAACTTTTGGGGGTAATGGATATGTCTGCTATCTTGGCCACAGTGAATGTTTCACATATACAATACATAATACAGAAATGTGACCAAACTGCACATCTGAAATATGCATAGCATATTACATGCTTAATATACCTTAATAAAGCTGTTTCTAAAAGGGAAAAAGGTACACATGGGTTGTGTAGCCAGTATGCCAGAGTCCAACCAGCTCTGTTCCTGACCAGTTGTGTGATCTCAGGCCAGCAACCGAATCTCTCTGTGCCTCAGAGTTTCCTGCGTACCGACTCCGCGAGGGTACTGGAGGACTGCCCAAGTTCATTGTGTCAGGAAAGTGCTAGTCATGCCCCGAACACAGATACCCAGGCATCGTCGGCTGCTGTGGTAGCTGAGGGCTCTGCTTCACTTACTGGTTACTGTTTACATGCCCGTATCCTTTGCTACACAGGAAGAAACCCTAGCTCACGTTTTTTTCCAAGGCCCTGAATCAGCCTGGGAACTGAGTGAGCGACAGCAGGAGTGAGAGGGGGAGAGGGCATGTCTCTGGATGGTCTTTCTAAGCAGCTAAGGCAGAGCTGGCCAGCAAGGCCTGAGAAGGACTGGGTGACACAGAAGCAACTGGGAGGCAGTCAGCTGCCCCAGAGAGATACCTGAGCTCTTTTCTGGGACTGAAAGAGCATTTTGTAGGGTAAGGGAAACAGGAACTCATTTATGGGTATACGACAGAAAGAAAAGAGAGGTAGAAATGGGCAAGAGGGAGAGCAAAGCTCTGGAGTGACCACAGATGCGGTCCAGAGCTCACAGAGGAGGGCCTGGCCAAGGGGCAGCAGCTGCCAGCAGGGCCAGAGAGCACGGCGTCATTCCTGGAGACTCACTTCCACTCCCATGACTCCAGATCCAGCCTTCCTCAATCCTCGGGGAGTACGGGGCCCACGGCTCTTCCCCCTTCTCCAGCCTGCAGATGACATCAGGTTTGGAACCTTGAAGTCCTGCTCCAGAGAAAGGAAGCAAGGCTGATGATTCGCCCAAGTCCAGGGCAGGATGGCCCCACGGGCAGCACCTATGGGGTGCAGGTGCAGGCCCCACGGGGAGCACCCGCTCATGACCTCCCCTGCTGTCTGTAAACCGAGGATACAGATGCAGGCCTCTTCTCCCGCTCAAGTTAAACCCAGCTCTTCTGGGGGCCAAGGGTAAGGGACAGAGTTGGGGCCTAAACACATCACACTAGAAGACTCATAATAGAGTCTTGGTGTTGACTTCCACAAGGACTAAAGGGAAGCAGCATATTCTGGTGTAAGGCAGGGCTTGAAACCAAATGGATTCAAACCCTAGGACTGCCTGTGTGAACTTAAAGTTACGATATGGGACACCTGGGTGGCTCAGTGGGTTTAAGCATGTGCCTTCCGCTCAGGTCATGATCCCAGAGTCCTGGGATCAAGCCCTGCATCGGGCTCCCTGCTCAGTGGAGAGTCTGCTTCTCCCTCTGTGCTCACTCACCCTCTCTCTCTCAAATAAATAAATGAAATCTCTTAAAAAAAAAAAAAAAAAAAAATGGGGCGCCTGGGTGGCTCAGTGGGTCAAATAAAGCCTCTGCCTTCGGCTTGGGTCATGGTCTCAGGGTCCTGGGATTGAGCCCCGTGTCGGCCTCTCTGCTCAGCGGGGAGCCTGCTTCCCCGTCTCTCTCTGCCTGCTTCTGTGCCTACTTGAGATCTGTCTCTCTATCAAATAAATAAGATCTTAAAAAAAAAAAAGAGAGAGAGTTATGGTATGTCAGCCTCAGAGTCAACTATAAACCATTTAACCCAACACCAACCTTGAAGATGCATTATGATTAACTACGGATGTGAATATACTTAGGGTTCAATGAATGATATTCTTCTTCCATATTTCCTACAAGGAAACCAGGGGAATCTGTGGTACTGTTTTTCCTCTCCTCTGTGCAGACCAGGCTTGCCTGAAACCAGGGTCAGAAATGCCTGGTGTTTGGGCCCAGAGGGTAAGATGCCTCTGAGCCATGAGTCTAACCCTAGAAGTTGAACTTCAGAAAGAGCCTTACCCAGTGAGATCAGGTTTCTGTAGGTCTCCAGCATCACATCACTGTAGAGGCCCCTCTGAGCAGGGCCCAGACAGCTCCACTCCTCCCGGGAGAGGAACACGGCCACATCCTCAAAGGAAACCAAGACCTAGAAGGGAAATATCTTGTTGCAACTCCAGGGTCAGGCCCAGGGTGGCTCATGATGGGCAAAACCCCTTTGAATGCATGTACCAGACTGCTGTCCTCACAAGAGTGGGCTCTTTGAGACCAGCACCATTTTGACTTGTCTTTGTCTGCCCAACCACTGCCCTCTATTATGCCTACTGCAGGGATTGGGAAGACAATGTGCAGCACATTTCAGGAACTTGAACTCAGGGACTGAGGACCTTGGTGAAGACAGGCCCTCACAGAGAGTCTTGTGGAGAGACTCTAGCCGAGAAAGGGCTGAGGTATCTCCATGAGGACCACTCACCTGGGGCCCAGGAGGAAGGAGCTGTTTGACGGCCATCATTGGATCTCTTAGCTTGTCCCAAGGAGGCGGGTGAAACTGCAGGGAGAGGGAAGACTGTGATGGAGTGTGACCAGCCTCCTTTTCACAGCAACACTGAGACTTCTGTGCCTGGATCTCAAGAGGTCTATGGCAGCAGAGACCAAGTTTGGGGCTGCCAGAAAGCCCTGGGAAGGGCAAATGAAGTAAACACCCAGTGGTCTCTGAGACTATATCCCCTTGTCCACCATGAGGCTTCTCCAGCAGCCCCTGGTACAACAGCATCCTAAGGGTTCCACATCATGGCCCCAGCAGTGCACCTGGCCAGGGCAGACAACAGGCTGCAACTCAGGTCCACCTTGGAGGTCCTGGAAGTGGGCAAACAGCTGAGGACAAGCAGACCAGGCTCCTACCCTAAGGTGGTACACAAGTAGGAAGGTTGACAAACAAAAGCCTGTGTCAGGTGACAATAAGGGATAGAAAGAATGAACAGCACGAGGGCAGCAGTTGGTGGTAGGAGGTATTTTACACAGGACGGCCAGGGAAGGCAACTTCGATAAAGCAACACCGAAGCAGAGGTCGAGATGGAGTGAGGGCAGGCACTGTGTGGATATTAGGGGAGACAGATCCCAGGAAGGGCAATGCACAAGTGCAAAGGTTGTGAGGTGATGGCCCACTTGATGCGTTCGAGTAAGGGCAAGGTGGCCAGAGGGGCTGAAGTAGGGTAGGCGAGGGCAAGAGAGAGGAGGGAGGGGTGCCTCACAGGCTATAGAGCTTGGGCTTTTACTCTGAGTGAGTTGGGAAGCATCCTAAAGATTTGGGCAGTGACATGACCCGCCATGGGCCTCTCCAGCTGCTGCTTTGAGAACAGACTACGGGTGGAGGTGGGGAGTGCAAGGGTGTAAACAGAAAAACCAGCTGGGAGGCTCCAGCAATAATCCACTAGCGAAGACAGTATCTTGGACCTGAGTGGTGGGAGCAGGTGATAAGTGGTCAGATTCTAGATGCATTTCAGAGGTATAGTCAATAGGGTTTGCTGATGAATTAGATCTGGGATGAGACACCAAGGTTTTTGGCCCAAGCTACTGAGATGATGAAACTTCCATTCGCTCTGAAGGATGAACTTACATCTGAAGGATAAAAATCAAAAGCTGTTTTGGTACATGTTGCATTTAGGATGCCCATGAGATTGACAAGTGGAGAATCAGAGCTTTTGGATACACGGGTCCAGAATTCAAGAGAAAAGCTGAAGCTGGTCGGGTGTATTGGGCACGGGCAGTACACACAGGACATTCAGAACTGACCTGAGGGCAGCCCCTCCCAGGAACCCTTCCCACACAGCTTCCGCGGCAGAGCCAACTCCCGCCTCGCAGCCCCCACCCCAGGCAAACGGAGCGTTTCCACCCGTGCACCCGCACTCTGCCTCTGCTTCCGGACTGCCCGGGAGGCAGGTGCCACCGCCGCTGGAAGCACGGGCTGAATGCCAATCCTGAACACACCACCTGTTGGTGCCAACGCCTCAGGGAAGTGACTGGAGTCTCCACACAGACTTAAACCGAGACTTACCCTAAGTGGCTATTCTGAGAACCTACTGAAAATGTGTAAGTTACTTTGAATAGCGTCGGCAAACCGCCAACAAGGACAGCGTAAGGGAACCTCAGTTCCTACCACGGAGGCACTGCTTCCCGGGCAGCCGCCGAAGGAACGAACGAACGCTCCCGGCGGTGACCTCCCGCGCGTCCGCCTTCAGCCCCGGCGGCCGAGGCCCCTTCGCTGACAGCGCTCACAACCGCGTCCTTTGCCCGCCGCCGCCTCTGCTGCGTGCCAGGCACTGTCCTCCTTCCGAGGAAAGCACGATCTGATTCACCCCTGGGCACGCGCCAACCTCGCCCCGCGCTGAGGCCTTCCCTCGGCGGCCCCGCGCCGGGGCCTCCGCCGCTCCCCCGGCCGCCTCTCACCGCACACTCCACGCCGCCCCGCGCCCACCGCCCCGCACCGCACCAGCTGCGACTCACTCCGCCCGGGTTCGGCGTCGGGGGGAGGCGCGGCTCGCACACGCCGGGCCGCCGGAGCCCGAGCGGCCGGACAGGAAGTGCCCGCCCTGCACTTCCGCCGCGCGCTCCGGCTCGCGTCCCCTCGGGAGCCCGTTTCCGGCGGCCGCTCTAGCCGCTCGGTACAGTCTATGCTCCTGGCCGGTCCGGGTCGTCGTCCCGACCGCAGAGAGGAATGGCCGCGGTGCCGCAGAGAGCTGGGACTCGCTGTCGGGCGGAAGCTCCTAAGGAAGGGAGAAGGAGCAGAGAAGGAATAAGCGGAGGTGAAACAAGGCCGTTCACTTTTCTTACTCCTAAGTAAAAGATTCTTGTTTTACAAAGTAATAATGGCAATAGTGTATTGGGTTATTGGGCGCATGGATGAGCGACACGACCGACGGCGGTGTCCCAAGGGCCGGGAGGGAGGAGCCGGGAGTGCTCGGTTAGGAGTGCCTGTGCTGCCTGGGAAGCAGTGTAGTGTTACTTGAAAGCCGGCTCAGGTCAGCTGTAAATGTGTATTGCAACCATGGAAATATTTTTCAAAGAAGTATAAGTAATATGCTAAATAGAAAAAATTGGAATTAAATTCAATGTTCAGTTAAATCAGAGAAAGCAGAAACACAGGGAAAGATTTTATTTGTCTATCTATACCCAGTATGGGGCTTGAACTCACCACCCTGAGATCAAGGGTGACATGATTTCCCTACTGAACCAGCCAGGCCTCCTGGGAAAGAATTTTTTTTTTTTTTAATATTTTATTTATTTATTTGACAGAGAGAGACACAGCGAGAGAGGGAACACAAGCAGGGGGAGTGGGAGAGGTAGAAGCAGGTTCCCCACAGAGCAGGGAGCCCGACTTGGGGCTCGATCCCAGGACCCTGAGATCATGACCTGAGCTGAAGGCAGAGGCTTAACCCACTGAGCCATCCAGGTGCCCCTGGGAAAGAATTTTTTTGGAGAAACAAATGCAATGAATAAAAAACAGTTACAAACATGGTTTATGTTAATCCACACTCTTCTCAAACTCGCATGGAATGGTCACCAAGATAAAACACATTCTGAGCTATAGAACACAGCACATTTAAAACGATAGAAATCATACAAAACATGGTCTCAGGCCACAATGAAATTAAGCTAGACATCAATAACAGAAAGATAGCTAGATAATCCTAAAATATTTGTTGATTAAACAATACACATGTAATAAACACATGTTCAAAAGGATGTCTCAATACAAATTTAACAATATTTTAAGTAGAGGTTAAAATCCAAGTTATCAAAATTTGTGGATATCAACAAACAGATTTCAAAGTTTGTAAGGAAAGGCAAAAGACCCAGAATAGCTAACGCAATACTGAAGAACAACAAAATCTGAGTACTGATTCTACCCAACTTTAAAACACTCTGTAAAGCTACAGTGATCAAGAGAGTCTGGTATTGGTGAAAGAAGAGACAAATAGATTAATGGAACAGAATGGAGAGCCCAGAAATAGACTCCTCCAAATGCGGTCAATTGATCTTTGATAAAGGAGAAAAGGCAGTTAATGGAGAAAGGATAACCTTTTTCAACGTACTGTACTGGAACAATTGGACATCCACATCAAAGAAAATTTTTAGACCTACACGGTACACTTTTGACAAAAACTAACTCAGAGATATAACTCACTGTATATATATTGTATATATAGTACATATACAATAATATAATGTAGAGATCTACATTACTCTAAGATCTAGTGGATCTTAGAGCTAACTAGGTGTTTAGTTTGTTTTTAATAACACCTAGGAAGACTCAAAGTCCTAATCAAAGTGACCTTGAAATAAAAATCAGAGGGTCTGGCTGAGACATGATTGTAATTTAGTAGCAACTGGGAGCTCTTCTCCAGGCTGCTCCTGTCCATTCCCTGTTCTAGCTGTAGCGTAGGTCATCTTTCCATGGAACTCTGGTTTCTTTTACTGAGAATGGTATTAGAAATCAAGATCTGGGTCCCAAGTATGCTCATTGCCAATGGAGTGTCATTGCTTCTAGGTCATCTCAGCTGAAACAGCAAAGAGTTACATGAGTGTATACTAATCTATATACACACATGTAAATATTTCTATACATATCTATCTGTATTTATATTAAGCTAAGCCTAATTTCCAAATCTAATCCATTGCTACATGGATCATTCTAATCTTTCTCCCTTGCTTGTCTGTGATCTCCCACTTCAACAGTAAGAAATTTGGCTCTTATCTTCTGTCATCCATTTATTTAATTGTTCAATTCCAGTATGTATGTACAGTGGACTCTCACTTTTTATGTATCTCATTCTGTTTTTTTGGATTTCTATCTTTTCTTACTATAGTACTTCTACAAAAGAGTAAGTGATTTCAGAAAAGGCTCACTGTACCTGAGAATATGTTTATTGCACCATCACTGTTTTGTTGTTTTTTTTTAAATACGGCTCGAGCTCATGACACTGAGGTCAAGACCCAAGCTGAGATCAAGAGTCAGAAGCTTAACCTACTGAACCGCCCAGGTGGCCCCCCATCAGTTTTTTTTTAAGTAGATTTTTTAGGGGTGCCTGGGTGGCTCAGTTGGTTAAGTGATTGCCTTCAGCTTAGGTCATGATCCCAGGAAGCTGGGATCGAGCCCTGTATAGGGCTCCCTGCTCAGTGGGGTTCTGCTTCTCCCTCTCCCTCTGTTCCTCTCCCCTGTTTCTTCTCTCCCTCTCTCTCTCTTCCCCCTTTCTCTTTCAGATAAATAAAACAAACAACCCCCCCCAGCTGTTTAGTTTTAAGTTTACAGCAAAATTAAGCAAAAGGTAGGGAGATTTCCCATGTACCCCCTGCTCCTACATATGAACAGCCTTCCCTACTATCAAATTCTCACACTAGAGTAGAATATTTTCATTTATTTATTTTTGTTTATTATTTTTATCATTTTTAAAATATTTTATTTATTTATTTGAGAGAGCATGAGTGAGAGATCACAAGCATGGAGAGCAGCAGAGGGAGAGGGAGAAGCAGATTCCTTGCTAAGCAGGGAGCTAGATGTGGGGCTTGATCCCAGGACTCTGGGATCATGACCTGAGCCAAAGGCAGCCGCTTAACTGACTGAGTCCCTCAGGTGCCCCTATTTATTTATTTATTTATTTATTTTCTATTTATTTTTAAATTCAGTAGGCTACATATCCAACATGGGGCTTGAACGCACAACCTCGAGCTTGAGTCTCGTACTCCACCAACAGAGCCAGTCAGGCACCCTGAGAGTCAAACATTTGTACTATCTATGAACATGCATTGACACATCATTCTCACCGAAAGTCCATAGTTTACATTAGGGTTCACTCTTGCTGTTGTACATTCTAAGAGTTTTAAAAACTGTATAATGGTATGTAGCTACCATTAGAATGTTGTACAGAATAGTTTCACTGCTCTAAAAGATCCTCTGTGCTTCACCTATTCATCTTGTACCATCGCTTTATTTTTTAATTTTTAAATTTATTTTTTTATTTTTTTTGGGGGGGGCGGGAAAGAGAGCATGTGAGCAGTCAGGGAGCAGAGAGAGAGAGGGAGAAAGAGAATCTTAAGCAGGCTCCACACTCAGCACGAGCCTGATGTAGGGCTGGATCTCACCACCTGAGATCATGACCTGAGCCAAAGTCAAGTACACTCAACTATCTGGGCCACCCAGGTGCCTCTCTACCATCACTTTAAATGATGGTGTACCCCAAGTATAAAAATCTAGGTGCAAAATTATTTTCTTTCAACAGTACGGATATATTATTTTATTGTTTTCTTGTTTCCAGTATCATTATTGACAAGTCTGATGTTAAAATATTTTTCTTTTGTAATCTCTAAAAGCTTTTGAGATACCGTTTTTTCTTTTTATAAATTTCAGTACAGTGTGTCTTGTGCATGTATTTTTTCTTTCTTTTTTTTAAAGATTATTTATTTATTTGACAGAGAGAGAGAGAGATATCACAAGTAGGCAAAGGCAGGCAGAAAGAGAAGGGGAAGCAGGCTCCCTGCTGAGCAGAGAGCCCAATGTGGGACTCAATCCCAGGACCCTGAGATCATGACCTGAGCCGAAGGCAGAGGCTTTAACCCACTGAGCCACCCAGGCA
>CM053606.1:853159-875523 GCA_028646535.1 Procyon lotor
AAAAAAAAAAAGAGTTGTACACTTAACTGACTGAGCCATCCAGGCGCACTACAATTTTTAAAATTTCCTTGCCTTTGTTCTTTCCTAATGCTTTCTAGAGAGTTCTTCGACCTGCATCTTCTCACTAATGCGTTTTTAATTACATCATTTCTACTATTTATCCAAGTTACAGGGTTCTTTACTTCAAATGTTAGTTTTCATATTCAGTAGTTCCACTTGGTTTGTTAGAGTGCTTTTTCCTTCTTGTGTCTTTACAGATATTTATTTTGTTTATTTTAAATTCTGGCTTTGCCTTTCTATTAATTTTAGTTCATGTAGTAGAGTTTGTATAGCTTGTTTCTATCTTTTATCATGATTGTGCTTCAAAGATGTCTGAAACTTTTGCCTGTAAGCTTATTTTCCAGGTGGCCAGGGCTCAGTCTCTGTCATACCTGGTGACTTAAAAGGGGAAGAGACATATGTCATAGTAGAGATAACAGCTCACGATCTACCTCTGACTACCTCCTTATTGACCCTCACCAGATGATCATGCCTGTTGGGGGAACCTCCACATATCTTCTCTTGACACTAGTCTTTTTTTTTTTTTTAAAGATTTATTTATTTGAGAGAGAGAGAGAGAGAGAGACAGAGTGAGTGTGAGTGGAGAGAGGGGCAGAGGGAGAGGGAGAGAGTCCTCAAGCAGAATCCCTGCTGAATGTGGAGCCTGGTTTGGGGCTCAATCCCAGGACCCCAAGATCATGACCTGAGCCGAAATCAAGAGTCGGCTGCTCAACCAACTGAGCCTCCCGCTCAACCAACTGAGCCTCCCAGGCTCTCCAGCACTAGTCTTTTGAAAGAACTTATCTCCTAAAGTTGGAATTACCAGATGTTAGGGCTTTGGCCGTCAAGAAGGTGGTATAGAAACCTCAGGGGTTAACTAGGTTCTGGTAACTCCTGACATAACTCCACTGGACTGCATGCTGTAGGATTGTGCTTGCATGTATTAGCCTGTTATGGGCTCAATTGTATCCACACCCCCCACCCCCCACAACCCAAGAAGTCCTAGTCCCAGTACATCAGAATATGACCTAATTTGGAAATAGGGTCATTGCAGATATAATTAGTTAAGATGAGGTCATACTTAAGTAGGGTGGACTCCAATTTGATGTCCTTGTGAGAAGATGGCCATATGAAGACAGACACAGGGAAAAGATCATGGGAAGACCAAAGCAGATATTGGAGTTTTATAAGCCAAGAAATGCCAAAGATTGTAAGCAAACTGCCAGAAATTAGGAAGAGGCAAGGAAGGATTTCCTTATAGGTTTAAGAGGGAGCATGGTCCTGTTAACACCTGGATCTGTATTTTTACCCTCCAGAGTTATGAAAAACATATTCCTGTTGCTTTAAGCACATGGTTTGTGATGCTCTGCTAGGGCAGCCCCAGGTCGCCAATATATATTTTCACAGTGGTGAGGGCATACGTAACGACCTTCCCAAATGTAGTGAGATGAGGGAGCTTCCCTCCATTCCCCTTCTACCAGGGATCACTACCCCAGGGTTTCAGTTCTCCCAGACCTTTCCTCTCCCAAAATAGTTCCCACAGCACTTACTTTTGACTTCCAGTGCTATATTCTTTTTGTTTACTTCTATGGTATGAAAGTAAGATCAAGGACTCAGAATTTAGAATTAGACTGTGTTTCTAACAAAAAATATACATGTAGAAAGGAAGTGTCCCACCAGTCAGACATTAGGAGGCTACCACACCTCAGTTTCTTAGTTAATCAAAATGATGTTTCTTGTACACGCAGCTATGATCTAAGACAAACCCCCTTCCCCAAGAATGCCTTATGGTCAGTAGACGTAGTGTTTTGTGACATTTGTATGGAGAAAAGAATTGCTCAAGTAAGAGGGGATTGGGCTTCCTGATAGTAAGACTGCGAATAGGAGACCTTACCTGACTTGTAGGGCCTGGGGTGGGGATAGGAGGAAACAGTCCTGGTAGGCATAAATTAGCACACTTCAAAAAGACTGTTTGAAAAAGGACCTGATATTATATCTTTAAAAGAGGTAAAAATATATTTTTAAAGATTGTATTTATTTATTTGAGGTGGGGAGTGGCCGAGGAAGAGGGAGAGAGAGTCTTAAGCAGACTGCACACTAAGCGTGGAGCCTAATGCACGGCTTGATCTCATGACCTAAGCTAAAACCAAGAGTCGGATGCTTAATTGACTGTGGCACCCAGGCATTCAGGGGAATTTTTTTTCAGGAAAACATTATAAAAACTTATCACTTGTTGGGAATTTAACTTTCTCTTACTCACAGGTAACATGACATGTTCTACCAATTATGTGGGCAGATCTTACTCACTGACATCTGAGGTAGTTTCCTTCTGTTCCTAGTTTGTTGAGTGTTTTCATCATGAAAATGTGTTAAATTTTGTCAAATGCTTTCTCTGCCTTGCGGTGATTATGTGGTTTTCCCCTTAATTTTGTGTATGGGGTGTGTTACATTGAACATTTTTCATATTTTCATATGTGGAATCAGACTTGCATTCCAGGAATAAATCCCATTGATCATTGTATATAATCTTTTTATTATGGTTTTGAATTCAGTTTGCTAAAACTTTGTTGATGATTTTTGCATAAATGTTCATAAGGGATATTGGCCTATAGTTTTATATTGCTAATGTTTTTTTGTGGCTTTGGTATCAGGGTAATACTGGCTTCAGAATGAGTTAGAAAGTGTAGTGTACCCTCTTCAATTTTTTGTAAAAGTTTGAGGAAGGATTGATATTAGTTTTTCTTTAAATGTTTGGTAGAGTTCACCAGTGACACCAAGAGGTCCAGGACTTTTGTCAGATTTTTATTTTATATTTTATTTAAAAAAATATTTGTTTCTGATTCAGTCTTTATTAGTTATAGGTCTATTCAGATCAGAAAATCTTTATTTAGCCTTGGTAGGGTCTGAGTTTCCAGAAATTTCATCTAGATTGTCCAGTTTGTTGGTATATAATTTTTCATAGTACTCTACTGTAATACTTTTTATTCACGTAGAATTGGTAGTAATGTCCCAATTTTCATTTCTGATTTTAGTAATTTGAGTCTTCTCTCCTTTTTCTTTTTAATTTTTTTTTTTTTAGATTTTATTTATTTGACAGCGAGAAACCCAGTGAGAGAGGGGACACAAGCAGAGGGAATGGTAGCGGGAGAAGCAGGCCTCCCACCGAGCAAGGAGCCCGATGCCGGGCTCCATCCCAGGACTCTGGGATCATGACCTGAGCCGAAGGCAGACGCTTAACGACTGAGCCACCCAGGCGCCCCTTCTCTCCTTTTTCTTTAGTCCATCTACCTAAAGGCTTGTCTCTCCTGTTAATCTTTCAAAGAAACACATTTAATTTTTTTTCCCAAAAATGTTTATTTTAGTTTTTCAGTGTTACAAGACACATTTAATTTTCTTGATTGTTTTTCTACTCTCTGTTTCATTTATCTTCTCTAATTTTTATTATTTCCTTCCTCCAGAGCTAGTTTTGGGTTTAGTTTGTTCTTCTTTGTCTTATTCTTCTGGTTTGTAATTTGGAAACTTTCTTGTTTTCTAATCTAAGCATTTATAGCTATAATTTTCTTCCTTGAGACTGCCTTCATTATGTCCCATAAGTTTTGGTATTCTTTTACATTCATTCATCTTTAAGTATTTGTCCATTTCATGTGTGATTGATTTCTTCTTTTTTTTTTTTTAATTTTATTTATTTATTTGACAGAGAGATCACAAGTAGGCAGAGAGGCAGGCAGAGAGAGAGGGGGAAGCAGGTTCCCCACTGAGCAGAGAGCCCGATGCGGGGCTCGATCCCAGGACCCTGAGACCATGACCTGAGCCAAAGGTAGAGGCTTTGACCCACTGAGCCACCCAGGCGCCCCGTGATTTCTTCTTTTATCTATTGGTTGTTTAACAGTATGTTGTTTAATTTCCACAAATTTGTTAATTTTCCAGTTTTACTTCTGTTACTAATTTCTAACTTCATTCTACTGAGATTAGATAAGATACTTTGAATATCTACTCTTTAAAATCTATTGAGATTTAATTTGTGACCTAACATATAGTCTATCCTGGAAAAATGTCCCATACACACACTTGAGAACATGTAGTTTTGTTGGGTAGAGCGTTCCAAATATGTCTGTTAGATCTAGCTGTTGTTTTGTTTTAAATCCTTTTTTTTTTAAATCCTCTATTTTCTTATCTTCTGTCTGTTCTATCCATTATTGAAAGTAGGGTATTGAAGTCTCCAGCTATTATTGCAGAATTGTCTATTTCTCTCTTTAATTCTGTCAGCGTTTGCTTCATGTATTTGATGGGTCTGTTGTTAGGTCTAGTGGTAACAACCCCCTTAAGCTTTTGTGTATCTGGGAATGTCTTAATTTTACTTCACTTTTGGACTGTTTGCCAGATATAGGGTTGCCGCGGCCTGCGCGACAATCTTGAACCAGGGCTGAGGGTAAGGGAATGAGGAAAAAAAGAGACAAAGAGACAAAGTATGGGGGCGGGAGGAACACAAAGGATGATGTCCAGATTGTGTTCAGCTTTATTCAAGAGTGCACCTTCTTATATAGCGAAAAACAAGTCTAAAAGAATGGCTATACCTAGGAATCACGTAGCATACGTTGTACCTCTAGGAATTTATTATCCTATCAATACAAACTTCCCTTATCACAGGCCCCAGGAAATCAGGGTAATCATCTACTCTTAAGACAACTTAAAACTGGAAAGACTGAGTTACATGCCTATGCCGCAGAGTTTAGTGATATAATCAATGCAGCTTGTCCTTCAAGGAGACAAGGTCAATCACAGACCAGCAGGCTTCAAAGCCCTTTGTTGAGCCCATTCTCCAGCGCCCGCTTTCCGCCCTTTCGGGCAGGGGTCACGAGTCAGGGCACAACAGGTCCCTTTAGCAGCTAGCCAGTGGCTGACCACATAGGGTTCTTTGATGACTCCTTTTTTTTTTTTCTTGTATATATTGGGCCACTGCCTTTTGGCCTCCGAAGTTTCTGGTGAGAAAGCTGCTGGTAATCTTACTGAGGATCTCTTGTATACAGGAAGCCTCTTCTCTTCTGCTCCTTTCAAGATTCTCTTCACCCAGCCAGAATTACTCGATTATTATTTCCCAGCAAACATAGAAGGCATCACAGGGTCCCTGCACAGGGTTGTAGCCCTGACTGCCTCCCTCCCTGAGACCAGTCCCCTTGTTGGGGCGCTGAAACCCATCTCTGCTCCATCCAGTCCACCTGTTCCAGCAACTACCAGGAGGGTTTCTAGAAGTGGGGTGGGAGTGGGGGGAGTTGTCCAATGGAGTGAGGGGTTAGGTAAGATGATTGTCCTAGAACTGACCCGACTGACCAAAATGGGTCATTCGGGTAATGTCGTATTCCTGCCCTTGGAAACAACTGACCTTTCTTTTTGACTTGACTTTTACTTATAGGGGAAACATTCATGGAAGTTCGAAAATATGCAGCCCTTTCCCACTTCCCTTCCTCATTTCAGTCCTTCGCCCACCTACTGGGTGGTGGGAGACCCGGAGGTAGGGCTTAAGTAGGTTACCGCGGCTCCCGACCCGGCGGCGCCCTGACCCTGGCTCCCGAGCCTGGCCAGGCTCCCCGACCCCACGCTTTCCCTCCACGTCCTCTCCGGTGCACTGGGGCTGGGACCTGCGCGGTACTGTCGGAGGTGACCTCGCATCCGCGTCTCCACCCTGGAAGCCTGCCCCATTCTGGCCGCAGCGAGGGAGCCACAACACAGACCTGGGCTGGCCCTACTCGCGTCGGTGTGCGGACGTGGCCGCGACCCCGATTCCTGCGCCGCCCCCAGGGAACCCTAACCCTAGCCCGAACCCGCTCCGCCGGCGAGGGGAACTCGGCCACCCTCCCCTGGGCCCGCTGTCCGCCTCCGGGTCTCCTCCGAGTCTTCTCCGTTCCTGTCTGGTTCTTTCACTGCCTCCAGTAAACAGAGCGGCCGTGGATCTTTGTTCTCCACCCCTCAAAGGTAGCAGCCACTGATCCTGCCTGTCCTGAGGCCCCGGTAAACAAAGTCCCGGGAGTTTCTCTCTGTTCCGTGCCTGCAAGAAACAAGGGCCCCAGACAGCGCCCTATTCTCTGCGGGCTATAAACACGGCTCGCGTTCCAGTCCTCTGCCCCCGACAAACATGGCGGTGTGTGCGCTCGCGCGAGGGCGGGGTGGGTGGGTGCGTCCGTCCTCTGCCCCCAACAAAGATGGCCGTGTGACCCTGTCCGTCCTCTGCCCCCAACAAGCATGGCCCAAAGTCACTTCCGCCGGAAGTCTGGCGTAACGGTTGCTGGGTTAGCTTGCGAGTTTGTGATTTTGGTGGGAGATATTAAAGTTGAACTGACGCCAGTAAAGGTTATCTCCGCAGGTTTTAACCAAGTCACTGTGCTTGGATTGACTGTTTCCAGCCTCCTCAGTTGGAGGCGGCCATACTCGCGAGTTCTAGAGTCTCTATGTCGCCCCTCCGTGCTAACTGCATTTTTAGTGCCGTGATCAGGAACAACCAAGGATAGCCTGAAACATTTAACAATGTACACGGTTACTATCGTGTTGTGCGACAAAAGGGCAAGTGGATTACTGGAATCTTACCTTTGGGCGGCTACGCCACAGCTACGGCAGTTATGTCATGAATTGGCTACCTGGATGGGAAGGACAAACCGGAACGTCCCTGAGGTTCTGGGAAAAGCCCAGAGGCTTCTGGCATGTGGCCCAGGCTCTTCTCTGGCGGCCCTTAGATGAATCCATCAGCTAGACAAGTTAGTGAGCTAGAAGGGAGTGCTCAGATTAGTTTGAAGGAGGTTGGTATTGGTGAGTATTATTGCCCAGGAACATGAGAGGACAGGGGAGATGGGAGGGACCAGGAGGCTGAGGGTTAGGAAAGAGAAATGGGATGAAGGAAGTGCAGGTGCCCTCTTTTCTGTGCTGCCTCACCCACTGGTTCTGATTTACCCTCCAAGCATGTAAACCTGCTTCCTCTTGCTCTGTGCTCCAGGCTGAGATGATCTTTAAAGCCGGTGTCCCTCTCCTTGGAGTGGTGTCTTCTAGGTCCTGTTCAGTGGGGCTTCTACAGGGACATTACGCTAGAGACCTGCAGGAACCCAGTCTTGCGGGGTAAAAATTATCCTGCAAATCTTAACTGCATCTTAGCTTCATCCTCTCCAAGCATAACTGTGGTTTCCGAAGCTGAGTGATGTTTGGACTCAGGATCCATCAAGGCTTAAGACAAGAGAAAGTCTCTTTTGCAGACTGTTTAGTACACTGGGAAGACCATGGATTTGAAGTCAGACCTGGGATGGGGTCAATTCTGTACTTAGAATCTTGTTCAAGACATTTAAATTCTCTGAGCCTTGGTTTGTCTGTTTGTTTCTCTTTTTTTTTTTTTTTTTTTTTAAAGATTTTTATTTGAGAGAGAGAGAGCGAGCGCATGAGTAGGGGTGAGGCAGGTGAAGAAGGATAGGCAGACTTCCCCGCTGAGCAGGGAGCCTGATATGGGGCTCGATCTCAAGACCCTGGGATCATGACCTAAGCTGAAGGCAGATGCTTAACTGACTGAGCCACCCAGGCACGCCTGAGCCTTGGATTTTATTAAGAAGAGAATAATTCCTTTCTTATAGGGTTGTTTAAATTAAATGAGACAAGTGTATTAAGTTCCTAGTTGAATACCTAGTACCTTGTAGTGAATTAAATAACAAAGTTCAGTTTCCTGTTCTCCATTGTTAAGGAAGTTTGAAATGGGCTGTCTTCTTTTGGGATCTCTGGTTTTACACTTTCTTCCTCTTTGAGCTCCTTTAATAACCAGCCTAAACACTCCAATTCCAGGACTCCTCCAAAGATCCAGCATGAAACCCACACCCAGTGTCAGCTGATTTGTAGCATCACCATTATTTTATCTGGGATTCTTGGTTGTGTGGAAATATTGAAGTTGGGAGACTAGCAGAATCAAGGGAGATGATGTAGGAAACAAAGATGCTTGGGAGGAACAGGGGGCAGCAGGCTCCACATAGCCAGAGCTGTCTGCTCTGTCTGCTAAGTGAAATTTCTACCAGTGTTCACTCTGTCTTTCTCAGATTCACATACATAGGTTCCATGTTCTCTCTGACTGGACTGTGGCAGGGAGAGGGAGCAGCTTCCCAAAAGGAAACCTTGAATTAATATCCCTTCAAGAATACATACAGTGGGGCAGAGGCAGTAACCCCAAAAGAAACTGGGTCCTACTAAGAAGGGGGCATGTGTTGGAGAGCCAGAAAACCAGCAAATGCCAACCATGAGAAGCACCTTTATCCAAGCACTGTGCCAAGCTCTTCACATAATCTCACTCAATTCTTGCAACAAACCAATGAGGGCAGGTACATCTACTCCCCCTATTTTACAGATAAAGAACTTGAGGATCAGAGAGGTTAATTACCCTCTTTAAAGTTACACAGTAAATATTGGAGCTGAGATTTGAATGCAGACATTTCCGCCTTCACAGTAGTGCCTTTGACCACTCCAGCATACTCCTTTTCTGCTTTCCCATTGAAGAGAAGAGACACAAGTTATTTCTCTATACCTAAATATTACTCTTAACCCACTGTGTGACCCTGTCCCCTGAACTGTTAAAATTATGGTTTCTCTAGAAGTCCCTGTCTCTAACAACATGCCTTTGTGAACTTAGAGACTGGTACTGGTGCAGGTATATTCTGTGTGCCCAAGATATATCGTTAACTTTCCTATGAGCAGGAATCCCATGTTCTGATCTGGTCATCTCAGCTTGCTACCAAAAACACTGACTGTAAGTAAAAATTATGTCTTATTTGGGAGGTTTAAAAACCAAATAGAAAAAAGTCAAGATAGGAATAGCAGATGAGTCAGGAAGGGGTGAATAGAACTGAAGTATTCAAAGGTCTTTATGTCATTCAAGAGGAAGGTAAAAATATTGACATACCTCAGACTTTTATACATTAAGAATGCATGTTAAAATTTCAAGATTAACCATTAAAGAGTAGAACTAGAGTATGTAGTTTACAAGCTTGTAGAGTAGGAGACATTGAAAGAAAGAAAAAAACCCTTATCATTTCAAAGCAGGATGAGAAATGTCTTCTTCAACACCAGCTAGAGTTCTATAATTCAACTAAATTTTGAAACTAACTACCAGAGGTAGAGCTGACCACTCAGCTTAAGGGCTCACTCACAAGACTGCCCACATTTCAGACACCAGTCACAAGCATCAAGAACCAAGAATACTCACACTTCCGTGTGGCTGAGATATCCAATCAGGGGTTCCCATAACTCCTGCCCCAAATTCAACAATTTGCTAGAAAGACTTTACAGAACTCAGGAAAATACTAACTTAGGATTACAATTTATTATAAAAGATACCAATCAACAGTCAGATGAGGAGGTAAGTAGGGTACGTCTGATAGGGTCCCAAGTACAGAAGCCTCTGTCTCTATGGAGTTGAGGCATCCCAGTACATGGATGTGTTCATTAACCTGAAAGCTCCCCAAATCCCCTCCTTCAGGGTTTTCACGGAGGTTTTAGTATGTAGACATGGTTGTGTTCATTGATGATTAGCTCAATCTCTAGCCCCTCTCCCCTTCCTGGAGGTTGGGAGATGGAGCTGAAAGGTTAAGCTCCTAATCAAGGCTTAGTATTTCTGCTGACCAGCCTCCACCTTGAAGCTATCTAGGGAGCCATGATGCTCCTATCATCCTTATCACTTTGGAAATTTCAAGGGTTTTAGGAGCTCTATGCCATGAACCAGGGACAAAAATCAAATATTTTTCTTACTATATCATATTTTTTAGATGATTTGTGTTCCACTTTGCATCCTAATATCAATTAAGCAATAACATATGCAGGATTAATTACAAAAAATGTGAAAGGTCTTTAGGGGTGAAGGTTTGAAACTTTATTGAAAAATATGGAGAATACCTAAATAAATGAGAGGTATACCAAGTTCATGTTAGATTCATGATTATTTAATATGGCAAGTCAATTCTAACCAAAATCCTCTATAGAATTAATTTTAACAAAATCCCAAAGGAGTTTTTAATGGAAACTGACAAGCCAATTTGAAAATGTATATGGAAAAACAAAGGTTCAAGAATAGTTGAGGTGCCCTTGAAGTAAAGAACAGAGTGAGAGGATTTACTTTATCTGTATTAGACGTATTGTATATTTTTAAAAAATATTTATTTTTTAATTTTAAAATTTAAATTCACTTTAATTAACATATAGTGTATTATTAGTTTCAGAGGTAGAATTTAGTGATTCATCATTTGCATACAAACCAGTGTTCTTTCCATCAAGTGCCCTCCTTAATGCCCACCATCTAGTTACCCCATCCCCCACCCACCTCCCCTCCAGCAACCCTCAGTTTGTTGTCTGTAGTTAAGAGTCTCTGGGGCACCTGGGTGGCTCAGTGGGTTAAAGCCTCTGCCTTCAGCTTGGGTGGTGATCTCAGGGTCTTGAGATTGAGCCCCACGTCACTCGGTGGGGAGCCTGCCTCTCCCCCCCCCCCCCCACTGCCTGACTCTGCCTGCTTGTGATCTCTGTCTCTACCAAATAAATAAAATCTTAAAAAAAAAAAAAAGAGTCTCTTATGGTTTGTCTCCCTCTTTTCATCTTATTTTTCCTTCCTTTCCCCTATGTTCATCTGTTTTGTTCTTAAATTCCACACACATGAAATCATATATTTGCCTTTCTCTGACTGTCTTATTTTACTTAGCATTATACCCTCCACTTCCATCCATGTCATTGCAAATGTCAAGATTTCATTCTTTTTTATGGCTGAGTAGTATCCTATTGTATATATAGACCACATCTTCTTTATCCATTCATCTGTTGATGGACATCTGAATTCTTTCCGGTTTGGCTCTTGTGGACATTGTTGCTATAAACGCGGGTGCATGTGCCCCTATGAATCACTATGTTTATATCCCCCCCTTTTTTTTTTAAAGATTCTATTTGTTTATTTGATAGAGAGAGACAGATAGTGACAGAGATAGCAAGAGAGAGCACAAGCAGGGAGAGCCGCAGGCAGAGGGAGAGGGAGAAGCAGTCTTCCCGCTGAGCAGGGAGTCCGACGAAGGACTCAATCCCAGGACCCTGGGATCATGATCTGAGCTGAAGGCAGATGCTTAACCGACTGAACCACCAGGTGCCCCATGTTTGTACCTTTTGGATAAATACCCAATAGTGCAATTGCTGGGTTGTAGGGTAGCTGTATTTTTAACTTTTTGAGGAGCCTTCATACTGTCTTCCAGAGTGGCTGCACCAGTTTGGGGTTAAGAGGGTTCCCCTTTCTCCTTGCCAACATCTGTTGTTTCCTGAGTTGTTAATTTTAGCCATTCTGACCCATGTCTGGTGGTATATCATTGTGATTTTGTTTTGTAGTTCCCTGATGCCCAGTGATACTGAGCATTTTCCCATGTGTCTATTGGTCATTTGTATGTCTTCTTTGGAGAAATGTCTTTTCATGTCTTCTGCCCATTTCTTGACTGGCTTATTTGCTTTTTGGGTGTTGAGTTTGATTAAGTTTTTATAGATTTTGGATACTAGCTCTTTATCTGATAAGACATTCGCAAATATCTTCTCCCATTCTGTAGGTTGCTTTTAGTTTTGTTGACTGTTTCCTGTGCAAAAGCTTTTTATCTTGATGAAGTCCCAGTAGTACATTTTTGCTTTTCTTTTCTTTGCCTTTGAAGACATGTCTAGCAAGAAGTTGCTGCAGCTGAGGTCAAAGAGGTTCTATTTGTTTTCTCCTCTAGGATTTTGATGAATTCCTGCCTCACATTTAGGTTTTCATCCATTTTGAATTTATTTCGGGGTATGGTGTAAGAAAGTGGTTCAGTTTCATTCTTCTGCATGTGGCTATCCAATCTTCCCAACACCATTTGTTGAAGAGACTGAAGTCTCTTGGACATTCTTTTCCCCTTTATTGAAGATTAGTTGACCATAGAGTCGAGGGTCCCTTTCTGGGTTCTCTATTCCATTCCATTGATCTATGTGTCTTTCTGTCTATTTGTTTGTTTGCCAGTACTATATTGTCTTGATGATTACAGCTTTGTGATACAGTTTAAGTCCAGAATTGTGACGCTTCCCCCTTTGGTTTTTCTTTTTCAACATTCCTTTGGCTATTCAGGGTATTTCCTGGTTCCATACAAATTTTAGTGTTGTTTGTTCCAGCTCTATGAAAAATGTTGATGGCATTTTGATAAGGATGAAAGTATATATTGCTCTAGGTAGCATAGACATTTTAACAATATTTGTTATCCCAATCCATGAGCATGGAATGTTTTTCCATTTCTTTGTGTCTACCTCAATTTCTTTCATAAGTGTTTTTATAGTTTTCAGAGTACAGATCCATTACATCATTGGTTAGGTTTATTCCTAGGACCTTATAGTTTTGGTACAATTGTAAATGGGATTAATTGTTGGATTTCTCTTTCTTCTGTCTCATTCTTAATGTATAGAAATATGACTGACTTCTATGCATTGATTTTATATTCTGCATCTCTGCTGAATTCCTGTATCAGTCCTAGTAATTTTTTGGTAGAGTCTTGTGGGTTTTCTACGTAGAGAATCATGTCATCTGTGAAGAGTGAGAGTTTGACTTCTACTTTGCTGATTTGGATGCCTTTTGTTTCTTTCTGTTGTCTGATTGCTGAGGCTGGGACCTCCAATACTCTGTTGAACAGTGGTGAGAGTGGCCATCCTAGTATATCAGACTTACTGTAAAGACTGGCAGTTAAGCAGAGTGGCATTAGTGTGGGGATATTCAAAATGCCTAATGGAACACAGTGTAGAGCTCTGAAATTCATCCACACATATGTGGAAATGAACTTCAAACAGAGGTGCATGGCAGACTTGAATTTTACAAATGGGGTTAGAAAAGGTGATTATCCATATTTTAAAAAATAAAACTAAAAAAACAAACTAAAAAATAAAAAATAAAACTGACTCCTACTTTATAAAAGACACAAAAATCACTTCAACAAAAAATTTGAAAGATCCCAGGTTAACAAAGGTTCTTAAGACACAAAAGGGGAAAACAAAAAGATTGATACATTTAACAATGTTCAAAATAGGAGTTTCTTTTCATCAAAGTATACCATGATGAAAGTGAAAAAAACCATACAACTTGGCTTTTGCACTCCTAGATATATATCCTAGAGAAATACGTGAACATATGAGAATATGCCCAGTGAGTTGCTTATAATAGCAAAATAAATAAATAAATAAATGTGGAAGAAACAAATGTTTATTGTTGGGTTTCCTTAGATGATAGAATATTATCACCAGTGAAACAGTGAACTACAATGGTATATAGCAACATGTGTAACCCTCACAAACTTATTGAGGAAAGAAGCTTAAGAACACATATCGGATGATTTAATGTATATAAAGTTCAAAACATGCAAAACTAAACAGTATTGTTTAGAGATGCATATTTATGTTATTTTAAAAAAATTCTATTTATTTATTTGTCAGAGAGAGAGCAAGCACAAGCAGGGGGAAGCGGCAGGCAGAGGGAGAAGCAGGCTCCCCACTGAGCAAGGAGACTGATGGGGGGCCTGATTCCAGGACCCTGGGATCATGACCTGAAATGAGGGCAGACGCTTAGCTGACTGAGCCACCCACATGTCCCCATATTTATGTTATGTATGCACATGAAAGTCCTGAAAGACATCGCTAATGTTCTGTTTCTTCAACTAGGTGGTAGTTAACATGCATTTTTGATTTTTGCCTTCAAATATGTTTATTCATACAGTTAATCTTCATTACTGTGGATTCCGTATTTGCAAATTCACCTGGTTGCTAAAATTTACATGTAACCCCCAAAACCTCCCCTCATGCTTTCACAGTCATTCACGGACATGCACAGAGTAATGAAAATTCTGGGTGACTACACTTACACCTTCCTAGCTACGGCTGAACAGGCAACTCTGCTCTCATACTGTAAACCAGTGTCCTTTTCATAATATATTCAATGTTACACTTTTTTACATTCTTGTGCTTTTTGGTGGTGATTTTGCTGTTTAAAATGGCTTTCAAGCATAGTGCTGGGGTGCTGTCTAGTGTTTCTAAGGTGTGCCGTGCCTTACGGAGAAAATACATGTGCTATATAAGCTTTATTCAGGTACTAGTCATCATGCTGTTGGCCATGATGTCAATGTTAATAAATCAATAACGTGTATTAGATCTATATGTTAATATATATTAAATAGAGATACACAATGAGGTGAAGTATCAAGTGGTTAATGAAAACATTGTGACTGGAGGCTCCCAGAACCCAACTGTACTTCCCCTCGGAGCGATGGCTCAGTATTCACAAATTCAGTGTTCTCAGTTACTTTGTAGAACTACCTAGAATGGTAACAAGTGACTGCATATGAATATTGATATTTGCAGACATGAAATTCGTAATATATTTTCTAGAGAAGCTAGGGGAGTAGACAGAGGAAAGATGGTTTTAGTGGGGACTAGTGGAGAATTATCTATTTAAGAAATAGGGAGTAGCTGGGCACCTGGGTGGCTCAGTGAGTTAAAGCCTCTGCCTTTGGCTCAGGTCATGATCTCAGGTCCTGGGATCGAGCCCCGCATCGGGCTCTCTGCTCAGTGGGGAGCCTGCTTCCCCCTCTCTCTCTGTCTGCCTTTCTGCCTACTTGTGATCTCTATCAAATAAATAAATAAAAATCTTAAAAAAAAAAAAAGAAATAGGGAGTAGCTACGGTGATGGAGAGTGCCATGTTAGGGGTTTCTGGGGCGGTTGTGGGGGTGCAGAGGCCAGGGAGAGGAAGCGGAGGACTTGTACTTACTTTTATGAGCCCTTTTTAAATGCCAGGGTGGGAGGCAGTGGAGAGATGTGGAGAGTTATTGACATGGAAGGCTTCGTCCTCTATGCCTCTCTCTAAAGTTCTTCAGGTACCTGCTGTCTGGGTCTGGGGGTTTGAATAGGTGCTAGTACTGCCAGGGAAGGAAAATGAGGCGTCTGTGCAGGGCAGAGGGCAGTGGGGTTGCAGGGACCTGTAAGGAGAAACTCAGAAGGCTGGGAAGTCAGTAGGACCAGAGCAGAGTGAAGTTTGGAAATAGTTGGCTCTGTGTGATTTGTTGGGCACGTGTTGGCTGGAGGATCAGGCAAACAGCTGTCCATGTCGGCTAAGAAGCCTGGACTTCATGATGGAGGAAACAGGAGATTTCTAGGCAAGAGAGTAACATAGTTTTTGTTTTAGAAAGCTCACTTCCACCACAGGATGTTTCAGAATAGACAAGGGAGTGGAAGTGCAGAGATCAGCAAGGCCTGGATTGAGGTTGTTCAGGGCAGAGACGGTGTGTGGGGGGAGGGCTGGAGACCATTTAGGAGATAAACTGATAGACTGCACGACTGATTGCGTACAGGGCTGTGGAAGAGCACAGTCTGGTGCGAGGCTTTTGCTGAGACACAGATGTCTGGGCCGAGAGGGCTTTCTGGAAGAAGCAGTTCTGGGCCAAGTCACACAGGCTGACTCCCAGCCAAACAAGGCAGGAAAAAGCCCTTTTGGATCTGGAACCCACTCACTGGGAAAACCTCCACTTGCCAGGACTGAAACACATCCTAACGTGGTAGTTTAAAAATGTGTCCCAGAGGTTTTGATATTTCTCCCTTCAAGAGGGGTCACCAGAGACCTCAGCTTAGAACCAGACAGCCATGCTGTTGCTAGATTCCTGATCCTCAGAAACTGTACCAGATGTTTCCTGTTTTCGATCTGCTAAGTTTTGTGACAACTTGTTAACGCTGCAATAAATAACACACCAACCACCTGTGATGACCAGACTCTGCCCTTTGGGACCTCCCAGCACTGGCAGCCAACACTTCCCATCCATTGCCTCAGGAAACGACACTTCCTACCCCGACAGCGCTCAGACTCATGTCCTCCTGAAGCCCCTCGTTCCTGCTGAGGTCTGCTGACGCCTCTGACCCGGGGCAGGGAGGAGGCGCCCTGGTCTCCAGACCTATACGGTGGGAGGACTGCCCTGGGCAGAAAGACAAAGGGGGAAGGTGTACTGTGGGATGAAGCTCCCTCTGCCCTCTCCCCTGCGGCGCTCACATCCAGGCCACCAGCCAGTGCGCGGGCTCTTCCCTCGGTTTCTGAACGTCCCCCCCCCCCCATTCCCAGCCTCACCCGCCCCCAGTCCGTCCGGCCCTCGTCCCAAGACGGCAGAGGGCTCTTTAAAACACATCTGAGTAGGGCCACATCACTCCGGATGAACGCGCCTTCCCCTTGCGCTCAGAATCCGAGCGGACAGCAGGCTATCCGACGGCGCTTCCAGGACCGCATGTCGCCCAACTCTCCGACCTCGCCTGGCACCACGGCCCGTGCCCCCGGCCTCCTTCCCGCTGCGCGACCAGTCCCGCCGGCCTGGCACGGGAGGTCTTTGCTGACCACTGGGCGTCCCGTTCGGGCCGCTAATCACGACGCTTCTCAGTGACGGCGTTTCTCTCCCCACGAAGTGAGCTTTGAGAGCGTTCCCTTGTTTAGGGCGTTGTTCTTCCATCCAGAGCGGTTCCTGCGACCTAGTAAGTGCCCGACCCCCCACAAGTCTCAGCTGCCTCGGCCTCGGCCACGCCCGCCGGGCGGCGACCGTGCCTCCGCCCACTGCGCCGTCCGCTCCCCGCCCACTGAGCCCGCGGCCCCGCCCACCGCGGCCCCTGCCACGCCCGCCGCGGTCTCGGCCCCGCCCACTGCGCCGTCCGCTCCCCGCCCACTGAGCCCGCGGCCCCGCCCACCGCGGCCTCGGCCCCGCCCACTGCGCCCTCCACGTCCTGCGGAATTTCCGGAGGAGGGAATTCGGCGTCGGACCTCCGGCCCTACGTAATCGCCGGCGGCGACTGCGGCGCATGGCGGTGAGCTGGGCGGAGAGACCGCGGGGGTGCCGGGGTTTTGGGCCATCGGCGGCCCCCCATGACCCTTGTGCTGCCCCCCTTGCTCCAGGCCCTGGGACAGCCCGCGCGGGAGAGGTCAGCGGCCGAAGGCGCAGGTCCCGCCTGCGCGCCCCGCAGCCCCCGGCCCTCTGGATCGCTCCCCGACGCCCCGAGTCCTTCCGCCGTCAGGTCCCAGCCGGTCGGTCTCTGCTTAGGGCACTCCACGTGCAGTGACGCCGCCCCCGGGGTGCACCCCGAACGCCGTGGGGGCGCCGCAGCCTCCAAGAAGCAAAAGAAGAAAACTCGGAATGGGGCCTCTGTGGCGAATGGAGGCGGGAAGGTCCTCGAAAAGCCGGTGTCAGAGGAAGCGCCCCCAAGCGCGGAGGCCCAGGCAAGGGGGGGCCTCGGTCGGGAAGGGTGGCGAACCCCGGGGCATCCCGGGTGTGAGTGCGCCGGCCGGCGTGTGTGGTCTCGGGAGTTGAGGCAGGGAGGGGATTGGCGCTGGAGGCCGCGGGGTCCTGTTGCGGTCTTATCGCCCCTCTCCCCAATTCATCACAGGCGGAGCAGCTGGCCCGGGAACTGGCGTGGTGCGTGGAACAGCTGGAGTCGGGCCTCAAGATGCAGAGACCCAGTCCGAAACAGAGTGAGGAACCTGTCTGTAGACCTGTGGGGAGGGGAACCTTGATGGTGCTGCTGTGGCCTGCGGGTGGTGTCACGGGATGGCGCTGTCTTGCTGTAGGACGACAGGGTTGAGGGTAGAGGTTACTAGTCATTTTTTTTTTTAAATCCTCAGAAGAGCAGGCTATTGGGGCAATCCGAACCCTGCGCAGCGAAAGAACCCCCCTTCCCCGCAAGAGGCAGCTGATGCACTCCTTGTTTGGGGACTACAGGGCTCAGATGGAAGCCGAGCGGCGCGAGGCCCTTCGGGTTCTCAGAATTGGTGAGGAGTTGCAAATTGGTTGATTCCAGGGGGTAAGGGGTAGGGAGGAAGAGCCTAGGGAGTGACAGGAAGAAACCCAAAGTAACAGGGCTGGCGGGGGTGGGCACGGGGAGATCATCGGCCTGGGAGAGCAGGGACAGAGAAAGCTGGGGCTGTCAGAGAGAGAGAGAGAGAGCGAGCGCTTGGTGGGGAGGGGCAGGGGGAGAGAGAATCTCAAGCAGACTCCCTGTGCAGAGCCCTGTGCTCTATGGGAGACTGGATCTCCTGACCCTTAGATCATGACCTGAGCTGAAATCAGGAGTCAGAAGCTTAACTGACTGAGCCACCCAGGTGCCCTGTCTCTAAGTGGAGTTTGATGACAATACCTTCCCTAAAATTTTGAGGAGTGAGTCAGTTTTCTATCCCAAGGGGTTATGGGCGCAGGTAATGTTAACTGTTCGGACTGTTCTGAGACTGTCTGTCCCCTCCCCCACAGCAGCCCGAACAGCGCAGGTGCGGCCTGTAGGGGAGGCCACCAGGAAGAAGAATGGAAGGGTCTGCAGGCCTCGCCAGGCAGGGGTAGTGAAGGCCACCCTGGACACTCCTGATGAAGAGTTTAGGTTCAATTTTTTTTAGCTTGTTTTCTATCCGGGAGCAGGTCCCCTGCCCGGGTAGTGCGGGGGTTTGTCTTGAGTGCAGAGCCTTTCTGGGAATGCTCTGTCAGACAGATGTGCAGTTGGTCTGTCCATGGCCGGTCAGTGGATCTGGTGCCGTGGCTGTGGGGCAGATGTGAGACCAACCTGTCGGGTACTGTAAACACAAGACCCATTTGTAGGTTTTCAGATGAAATGTCCTTCCTGCCAGAAGACGGAGGTCCGTTTAGAAAAGCTTCCATGATAACCTAAAGTGAGTGTTCGGCATGTTGTAGAATGTTTTATTTAATCTTTAGGCTGAGATTAAGCAGCTCTTTGTAGTGAGGAAGCTACATAATTGTATACTGGTGCTCACTTATAAAAGAATGTCCTGTCAGATGGTGTCGTGCTTTGTCATGGTGTCACGTTGCACTAATAAAACTATTTTTTATAAAAATGGGTTAGCGAATTCATGGGCTCACCGTCTGGGTTAAATGAGTACAGATGGGGTGTCCGGCCTGGTTGGGTTCCAGGCTCACCAGTGCTTGGTCCTTTGTGTTGCCCTCATTCCTGAGCATGTGTCGTCCCCAGGGAGCCAGTGTGGCTCCCAGAAGGCCAGCCTTTGTTCTTAGGAGCGGAGAGCTTCTTGTCCTCACAATCCTGGCTAAAGACCGAGGTTGAGCCTCAGCAGATGACCTCTCCAGACCTTGGCTGCTCCAAGCGATAGTCCCAGGACTTCTGTTGCGTTGAATTGGGTGGCTTCGTCCTCCACAGCGACTGTGATGCCATCTTTGCTGGTGTCTCCCAAGCCTGCGTCCCGACTAGATAGATGCCTGGAGCCCAGCTGCCTACTCCAGCATTTCTACTTTGGCGTTTTGTGGGCATTTCAGACGCGACGGGTCTAAAACATTTGATTGGCCCCTAGATCTCCCTTTGGCTTCTGCTTTTGAGTGATTGGCCCTACTGTCCGCTTAGTTGGTGAGGCCAAAACCCTGCGTCATCCTTCCTTGCTTTCCTTCTCCCACACAGGTGTTGAGTACTTTAGCTGGTGTGTGAGTTTTGTCTTCAAACTATATCTCTAATCTTTTGTGCCTTCTCTTCATTGCTTGGCATTCTGTTCCTGGCCCTGGCTCTTCCTCGACTGCTGTGTGAGCCTCCCGGTGTTAGTGTCAATACGTCGCTCTTGCCTCTTCTACGTTCAGTGCAGCCGGTGGTCCTCCACGTATATCGGGTCCTATTTCTCTGACCAAGTGACTTTATTGTACCCAGGATACAATGTGAGGGCCGATGGACAAGGTCCCACTTAAGGCCTGTGCACATTTTAGCCTCCTGACCACCTCTCTGAAGTGGCCCCCTTTTCTTGTCCCCACCGTGCTGGCTTCTCATCTGCTCCTGACATAACCAACTCAGTTCTGCCTCAAGGGCTTCAGTCCCAATAAGATGTTTGCTGAAAGTCCACTTGTAACAGGTCATGGGGACTGGGAAACCGGAAGCATCTGAAGACAAGATGGGAGGGCACTGTTTAGCTTTTGGGCTGTAAACTCTGCTTCCCTCTTAGGTCATTTTTCTACTCAGGATGCCCCTTCAGCTTGTCCCCAGCCGTGTGCTTGGCAGTGTTTCCTCCGCGGCTTGCATGTTAGGCAACCACAGCCAAGTCACACCCCTTACTGTGGCCACAGCTCACCCATCTATAAGTAGGGTGGGTGTAGGTGGTGCTGGGTGAGGCTAACGGGAGTCCCTGACCTCCCTGCACCCTCTCAGGCCTCGGTGTTCTGGTCTGCGTCACAGGCCCTGCTGTGTGGGGGTCTCGACACCGGCTCCGTGGCTCTGCAGCTCATGTTTGGTTCTTCCCAGTGGCCTTCGCAGCTACACCCACACGTCTGGATGATGACCATTTGTTCTATGCACTTTTTCTCCCTCCAAAGAGAGACAAAGAGGGAGAGGGAACACAAGCAGGGGGAGTGGGAGAGGGAGGAGCAGGCTTCCCGCTGAGCAGGGGGCCTGATGCGGGGCTCGATCCCAGGACCCTGGGATCATGACCTGATCCGAAGGCAGATGCTTAACGACTGAGCTGCCCGGGTGCCCCCACGAGCTGTTTTTTTAAAGGCTATTTATTTGACAGTGCAGAAGCAGGAGGAGGGGTAGAGGGAGAGGGAGGAGCAGACCTCCTTCTGAACAGGGAGTCCCACTGGACTGGATCTCAGGACCCTGGGATCATGCCCAAGCCAAACCCAGATGCTCAACTGACTGAGCCACCCAGGCCCCTGTTAATCAAACTTTTATCAGCACTTGCTGGTTCCCTGTGACCTGTTCCAAGGATTATATTTTTTTCAGCAATTGGGGGTCCTCCCCCTTATTGAGTCCCATTGTCTCCTGAAAAATGGGGGTGTACCACCGACCTTCTGGGTGCTTGGACAGGGTACACCCACACCCCCAAGGTTTTGGAGCCCCTCTCACGCCCACATGCAACTGCACGTGCCCCAGGTACTGGCTCCCCTGAAGCCCCAGCCTACTTTGCCTACTTGCTGTGCCCCTGTGGGTCTCACCAAAAGCTGGGTCCCTGACCTGAAACTCTTTCTAGTTCTGCCTTTCCAGCCCTTGGCTCAGCTCTTCCCCCCACCTCTGGTCACGTGGGCGCCTCACCTGGGGAGCATCAGAAACAGGTGACACTCAGCGCTTTCCCTGTTGTTTTACTTAGAAAGGGAGACAAACCACGAGAGACTCTTGGCTCCGGGAAACAAACTGAGGGTTGCAGAAAGGGAGGTGGGCGGGGGGATGGGGTAACCAGGTGATGGACGTTAAGGGGGCACGTGTGGTGATGAGTACTTGGTGTTGTGCGCAACTAATGAATCACTGAACATTACATCAAAAACTAATGATGTATTATATGTTCGCTAATGAAATTTAAATTAAAAAAAAGGAATGCTAGTTTCTTACAATTCTTGATAATGAATTCCAGAGTCGTAAAAGATATAAAGCTGTAAATTAACCTTTAGGAATGCTGGGAAAAACCTATAAAAACCTGTTCGAGCCTGGACTATGGGAAAGATTTTTGTAATTAAAGACAATAGGAAAGTGAAATAAAGCCTGGTGACAGAGAAGTGGTTCAAGAAATGGAACATAAAATGAGATCACTGCATACCTCGTAAGGACAGATTTGCAGAATTTTGTAAGAGTTTGTATACCTCAGCTCAGAGGGTGTGTCTGTGTCAGTGAAGCCAGGAGACCTTCCTAGCCAGATCAGACTCACTCGCATCAGGGAATGCCAGAATTAGAGGGTTCATGACATTGATCCACCCCTCACGTTCCTTCCAGGTGTGGTGAGCCTGAAAGCCATGACTGCAGTGATGGTTTAGGTCAAAACAGTGGAAAGACCTATGGTAAACACACGAAATGTGGATTGCCAGAGGGTGCAAGTGGCTGTGTTGGGGGCTGGTGAAGAGCAAGGAGCAGAGGAGGCACTGGGTGCAGGAGATGAGGAGGATGGAGCTGAGGGATTGGTTGTTGACCTCAACTCAGAGCTTCACAAAGAACCGCACCCCCCCCAGTCAAAAACCAGAAAGATCACAGCTTTTGTTGGGGGGGGGGGGGGTTGGCAGTCCCTCTTCCCATTTGCATGGTGATCATTTGCACACTTCACACAGTAGTCTGTGCATCGATGAGAAAGCAGAGATGTAATGTCTCAGGTTCGGTAATTCTTCCACATTCCCACTAACAAAACACAGTTGCATTGGAACATGGACATATTTCTCCACACAGCTATAGGGAAGGTCCTTCATGCATAATTTTTGGTTTACATTGCCCATTCCCTGATGATTTTCTGGAAAGAAATATTTCCTTTATTCCTTTTCAGTGTGCAAGGGAGGTATTTACTTTGTCTTTCATGGGGAAATTATAA
>CM053606.1:882982-902874 GCA_028646535.1 Procyon lotor
AGAGCGCCCTCAGGAAGGGCTCCCGGCCTGTCCACTGGGGCTCCCTGTCTCTACCCACAAACTGGGGAGGCTGAGGCAAGATTGGGAAATCGGGCCCGGGGCTCCAGACTCCAGATATCCTGCGTGGAGGGTGGGGAGGGAGTCGGGTGTGGGCACTGACATCTGCCTCCCGCCAGCTGATGGTACTGGACCCGATCCCCCATGCGCCTCCTGTCTTGGCTTGCTTCCTCAGGGTTGACCCCGAGCCTTCCCTAACCCACCAGGCCGATGCGACCTGGGGGGGGGGGGGGAGTGTGCTGCACAGAGTGTGTGAGGCTGCCTGCCCAGGGCCCTGAACCTACCACTTCTTGGCTGAGTAGCCTTGGGGAGTCTCCTTCTGTGAAATGGGAAGGAGAATGAACAAGACAATTAATATGCATCGAGCACCTGCTGTGGGCCAGGCACCCAAGTCTGCGTGGGGCGGGCTCGTCCTGCAGGGTCTGGGTCAGAGCCGAGTCCTCCCGGCAGAGCTCCTCCTCTGTCCGCACCCAAGCAGTCCACCCCCTTCCCAGAACTGGCCTCTTCTTAGCAGCACGAGAAGGTCCCCACTTACCACAGCCAGGTTGTCCTCGGGCTTCCTGGACACCCAGACAGGTGTAGCGGGCCCTTTCGTGCCCTGTGCTCTCACCCTGCCACCCCTGCCGTTTCTGGGTCAGCATCAAGTGACTGATTTTCCTTCCACGGGTCGCATTTTCCTGCTTCCTTGCATGCCCGGTGACTTTTTAATCAGGTGACTAGGACTGTGAACTTTGATGGGTGCTGACTATTTTCAAAAATATTCTTGTACTTTGCTCTGGACATCAGGAAGTCACTTGGAAGAAGTATGGTCCCTTCAGGTCTTGCTTTTAGGCTTTGCTGGGAGACCCAGGGCTAATTTTGCCCCATTTTAAGGTGGCAAGACCCAACTGGTACTCTGCCCCAGTGAGGTGAGGTCTTCCGGACTGAGCGCGGACCGAGCAGGCGCCAGAGCCCCGTGTGAGCTCTGAGCGGGACTCGCCGTGACCCTCTCTGGTTTTCCCGGCCTCAAGCACGTCCCTACGCTCTGCAGATCTCTAGGACTCGCTCTCTCCTCACGTGCTCCCTCCTGCAGACTCTAGCTGCCCTGGCTTCCTCGGACTCCCGGCTCCGTCTCTGCCCTTGAGGGGAACCCCTGGGCCTGCTGGGTCCCCTCCCCACGCCATAGCTAGAGATGCTCGGGGAAGTGAGCTGGGGCCTCGCGGGGACTCCCCCTCCGTCACCACCTGATGTCCAGCATTTTGAGGGCCGTGTTTTCTGTACTTCGTCTGGTGTTTGGGTTGTTTCTGGCAGGCGGGTATGTCTGGCCACTCTGTCTCATCCAAGCTCCTGTCCGTGAGTGTGCCTACAGCGTGCCCCATACCTGGTGCAGGGTTTTGCACACAGGAGGCTCTCAGTGAATGTTTTCTGGGCACGCCTGGCCTGCTTAGGTGACCCCGCTCCACAGCCCATACAACCTCCAGCACAACAGACCCTTGGCCCCATCGCTTGCTGACCCACCACAGCCTGGTAAAGCCAGGGTCACCCTGCGCTTCAGCCCAGGGAGGAGGCATCAGAGGGGGTTCCGTGGCCAGGGGCCCGGGAGCCACAGCTCCCTGAAGCATGCCCAGCCTGGTGTCCACTGGCCACTTGTACCTCCGGGGCCTTTTGGCCAATCCCTGCTGCCTGGGATGACTCGTAGCTTTGCTGTGGGGACCAGGAGGACAGGGAAAGAGGAAACTGGCCACAGCCCATGAGGCGTGAAGGCGCACCTCTGCCTAGAGCAGCGAGAGCTGGGAGTGGGGGCTGAGTCTGCTGCGGGGAGAACCTGGTGGGGCGTGGGCCAGGCGTCCAACCCTCGGCTGGGAGGGCGCCATCGCCGGCGCCCCGGGTGCTACCGCTAGGGCAGGAAATTCAATCTCGGAAGGTCCCTGGGAGTGGAGAGAAGCTTTAAAGACGCCGGCTGTTTTATGACCTGGAAGTGGATGCTCCGCCGGCCGTGTGAACGTGGCTTTGGTCATAAACACACACGCTACACGTGAGTGTACACACGCGACACAGGCAGGAGTGGACCTTGTCTGAAACAGAGGTGGGTTCGGATCTTGGCCTGTCACTGGCCAGGGACTCCAAGGACAGGGGGTTTCTGACACTGGAGCTCGGAAGGCTGGACCTCAGCAGGGCTGGCCCTCCGGCCAGAGCAGCGGCCCCGGGCCGTGGTACCTGGAGGTGGCGGACATCGGACCTGCGGGAGACCAGGGTCCCGGCTCCAGCTCTGCAGCCGGGTGCACAGACAGCATCGGGAGTGGGACATTCCAGAGCAGGGTAGGGGGAAGAATGGGGGGAGTGAGGACATCATCCACCCGAGTCTTGGTCTTGAACCGGGCTCTGCTTCTTCTGTTTGGGGGACGTGTTGGACCCAGAGGCTCCGATGAGCCAGACATTCTTTGAGTGGCAGGTAAACCTCTTCTTTCTCAGGGAGAGAACCTGGTATCGTTCAAAATGCCACCCACTGGAGCACCTGGGGGGCTCAGTCTGTTGAGCGTCTGCCTTCGGCTCAGGTCATGATCCCAAGGTCCCAGGATTGAGTCCCCTGTCGGGCTCCCTGCTCGGTGGAGAGCCTGCGTCTCCCTCTCCCTCTGCCGATCCCCCTGCTTGTGCGCTCTCTCTGTCAGATAAATAAACACATCTTAAAAAAAAGATGCCACCCACCTTCAGGACAGCCAGCATCAAAGTAGAACATCTGAGAAGCCCACGTCAGAGGGTTACACGGGGGGACGATGCTACTCCCAGCCACCCCGGGGAGCTTAGAGGCCAGTGTTATTCTTGGCCTGGGCAGGGACGTCTGGGCCCACAAGGCACTATTTTCAAAGGCAGTAACTATGGAAAGCTCAGTGCGCAAAGAGCACAGATACCACAGACCCTCTGCCCAAGCATTGTCCTCCCAAGCTTGAGCTGTCTGTCTGATGGGACCCCTCCTTCTTGTCCTACCCTGCTCCCCTTTAGAGTCTTTGGTGGCCTTGTGGGCAGCCCTCACAGGGTCCCGCTATTCCCCCCGCCCCCCCCCCCCGTGCTGTCCAGAATGTCCAACCTGTCGTTTCTCATGAGCTCCATGGCCCCACTGTCTGCGAGGTGAGCACACATTGATTATTTCTCTCCAGTTTGTCCCGTCAGCTCGAAGTCTGCCTCTGTGCCAGGCACAGTGTCGCACCCCCAGCGACAAAAGCACATGGTCCCCACTCGTGGGGACCGGAAGAAGACGCAGTCTGGACCGCCCACATTCCAGGGCATGGTCCCTACTCGTGGGGGACCGGAAGAGGACGCAGGCTGGACCGCCCACATTCCAGGGCAGCACTTTGGCAGCAGTCCCCTCTGTCCGGTTCTACTCATCCTTCCACGCCGATTTCAAATGCTGTCGCCTCTTTGAAGCTTCCTGGATCTCTCTGGGCCGAATGCATCCATTGTCCCTTGAACTCCTGGGCTCACTTCCCTGCATTTCCAGCACTCTGACTCTGGATCGGACTTGCACAGGAATCTGATATTTCTACCTGAACACTGTGAGCCCCAGAGGGGTGTCCCCTCTACTCCAGGGGCGAGCCAGCCCTCAGGAGGCCTTGGAAACAAGTGTCACACTGGCTCAGCTTTTCACAAGCATAACCTCAGGGGCCCTGGGACCAACCTGTGTGTTGAGAAGTGCTCTTTACACCTCCTCTCACAGATGACAGCTGACAGGGGGCAGGGGAGCTTTGGGGTCTGGTCCTCTGTGCTTTAGCAAAGGAGCCCACAGCTGCTCTGGGCCAAGGCCTGCCCCTGAGCTCATGGTTCTGATTATTAATTAACCCTTTCGTTATCAGCTAAGGAGTTCTCATGGATTCCTGGGCTGCAAGTGGAAGAAGGCAGGGGACCCGGAAGGATCCAGAAGAGCCGTTAGATATCATCCTGCTGCCTGGGGCTGTGAGTTGCCTGACCTCTGGATGCCTAAAGGTCCAGAGGCTCCAGTTAGTATGGGCAAGGGTTCCTCTGACTTCTGAAGCTGCTGGAGGCTGCTTCAGGGGGCTCACCTGCAGCTCCACGGTCACTGGTCATCCGGCCTCCTGCTCATGAGCTGCCCGCTTCCTTCTTTCAGCACCGGCCCCTCCTCCTGCTTGCCCAGCACCCCATTCCACGGCTCACCACAGTTCTCTGGTCCCTCCAGCCCCTTCCCCTGGGGATACTGCCTCTTCTCTCTACAGCCCTGCCTGGACGCTGAATCCCAGTTGCTTCTAGGCTCCACCCCTACCCCCACCCCACCATCAGCCCTCTGCGGGGCAGACAGGCTGGCCCAGCACACACAGACCCGGAATCACACGCACACGTCTTTGTACCGAGAGTACGCAGTAGGGTACACAAATCTACTAACTTGGTCCTCGCCAGGCTATGTGCCAACAGAGGGACAATTCACCTGGGTTTCCCTCACCCGAGCCCAGAAACCCTGAGTGGGCCACCCCGCCCCCACTCCGTGGTCGCCTCTAGACTGATTTCATTTATCACCGGCTGAGGATGAGTAATTTTATCGTGAAACACAGTTCGGGGTGATAGATGAGGGAGTGGGACAGGTGATCGCCTCACTGCCTCCTTCCCCTTGGAGAGGGGAGTCTGGCCCTTTTATGGGAGGACAGCAGCCTCAGGGGGTGAGGAGGGAGGAGCCTACGCATGTGGCTGGTGGGGGGCGGGTAGGGAGGCAGAGGATGAAGACTAGGTCCAGGTCCCTCGTGAGGAAAAGGAGGCAAGCCCCAAGTAAGGAAGTGGAGATGTCCTTCCCCCAAATCTTGCTGAGGGCTGAGGCCCACAGGGTCCTCCTGGGGTGGTGCAGGTATGTGGCTCGTGTCCAGACAGAGAAAGTAGAGAAAATTTGTCTTTGAAAACCTCCATAACCTTTTCCTCATCTTAGTCTTTTTTTTTTTTTTAAGATGTCATTTATTTATTTGAGAGAGAGAGTGAGCGAGAGCACGAGAGGGGAGAAGGTCAGAGGGAGAAGCAGACTCCCTGCGGAGCTGGGAGCCCGATGCAGGACTCGATCCCGGGACCCTGGGATCATGACCTGAGCCGAAGGGAGCCGCTTAACCAACCGAGCCGCCCAGGCGCCCTCTCCTCTTAGTCCTAACCTTGTCTTCTATTTGCACCGAAATTCTCTGAATGGAGACCCTTCCCAACAGTGTGCATCTCACTAGCACGAGGACCACACACGGGTTAGAACAGCAGCCAAGACGACCAACACTTGTCGTTTCCATGTGGAGCCTATAGCTTTGGGTTTTCTGGAGCAGCTTCCAGCTCCAACTAGGGTTCTGGCTTGAATGGCCACCAGCGGTGGTAGAGGGAGAGCCCTGGCCTGCCCCACAGCAAGGTCTCTGGCCATGGGGGGTGGTTGAGGGCTCCCCAGAAGGGTGCTGGCAGGCACAGGGTGGCCAGGGAACAACCCACCCCTATTTGTATGGTATGAGAAGCTGGGAAGGGGAAGGAGAGCATCCAGACCCAGCTTTTCCCTAGGAGTGATCCGCCGAAGGACCGGCTCCTACCCCCAGCTTCGTGGGACCTGGCAGATTGCCCCCTGGCTGGACATCAGGCCAGAGCTATGCGGCCCTACAGGAGTCTGCGGGGAGGGGTGGCGCCCTTACTAGTGGCACGCGTCGCAGCGCGCTGACAACCTCGCTGTCACCACGGTTGACAAGACCAAGAAAGACAGTCCCCGCCGCCCCCCAGCGGGGGTGGGAGACTTGGGGGAAGGGAGGGGGGCTGGCGCAGGAGCGGAGCTGTCCCCAGGCAGCCGGGCAGCGCGTCCCCGGAGGCCGCCGGCGGCGCAGCGGAGGCGCCAGGCGCGTCCGGGAAGTCTGGGCGGCTGTCCGCCCGCAGCTGCCCCCGGGTCCCACAGCCGAGCCAATCGCGACGACTCGCCGGCGGCGGCGGCAGCTCCCCCTTCCAACCCCCAACTCGGCGTGTGGTAGCTTAACCCTTCCCGTTCCGTCCCTTCCAGGTCGGGCTGCGGGCCAGGGTGATTCAGATCGGATCCCCGGTGATTCAGCCTGGTGCTTGGCGCGGTGCTGCGGTGGCGGAGGGCCCAGTCCGGCCTCCGGAGCCTGGAGTGTCCCTGGGGCCTGACTGTGCTGCCCAGAGACCCTGGTGGGCAGCCTCAGCAAGCTGCTGGTGCAGGACCAGCCCAGCTGGGTCCTCTGGCCCTGCCTGTGGTCAGTGCCATCTCCCCGGTCACTAAGGAGACCACCGCTCATTCCTTGCCATACACCGCCTGCCCCACCCCCCAGGTTCTCTGCAGCCTTGCCTGCTCTCCTGTCCTTGCTCCCAACGTCACAGGGATAGCAGGAATGACGTACCAAAAACGATGGCTATTTGTACTAGTGTTATTAGCGTGGCAGGCACTGTGCTGTTCCTCCAAATCATGAAGCCAACAATCACTGTGTTGCGAAGGTTATGGATGAGGAAACGGAGGTCAGGGAAACTGAGGACCTGGCCAAAGTCACAGGGAAGGATGCTGAAGAGGATCCTATCTCCTGCTCAGGACTCACGTCCCCTTCACTCCCCTTCCTGCACCTTCCTCCCCTCCCTCCAACCCATTTCTGTTGTGTGGATCTACCGCAGTGTGTTTATCCATTCATCAGTGGATGGGTACTTGGGTTGTCACCATATTTTGGCCGTTGTGGGTAGTGAACACACGTGTATATGTATTTGAGTACCAGTTTTCAGGTTTTGGGAGGTCGATGCCTAGGAGTGGAATTGCTGGATCACATGGCAATTCAGTGTTTAACTTTTTGAGGAACCACCAAATTGTTTTAATTATCTCTGTTCTCGTGGATGTGAAGTGGTACCTGGTTTATTTATGTATTTGTTTTCTCAGCTGAATGGGGGTTTCAGGGGACAGTGATTTACCGGTAGGGTGGGAGAGGGTCAAGCTGCCTGGTGATGGGGTGAGGACTGCACATATTGCCTCTGATGGTTCTAACAACCCTTCTGGGAGGCACTGTTATCGCTATGACAAAAGGGCCTTACAGAGAGTGGGCGACTTGCTCAGGGACATTCAGCTTCTTACTGGGGAAAATTGCTGATTCCAAAGCTGCCTTTTCCTCTGTTCCCTGCTGTCCCTATAAGTCTTAGGAATTAGGCTGGTCCCCAGATGAATTCAAATGGCCAAACATGCACACCGTGGCAATAAAATTCCAGCCCAGAAGTGGGGGCTCTGGTTAGATGTCAGAACCGAATTTAGGCAGATACTTTCTGGAACGTGAGCCCCTTTTTTGTGGATTTGAGGACTAGAATAAGACCAGGATTTTGGGAACCTGGCCCCCCGCCCCCCAGCTTCCTTTTTGCTCACCTTCATTTGCACATGCTTGTGTTTGGGACCCTCAGCAGTGTGCGGGGAAATCCAGGGAAGGCTGGACTGGCATTTCAAGGGGGAGCAGCGCCCCCTCGTGGCCCTGCTGTGCTCCTTCGCGGAGGACCCACATCAGGGTCCCCCCTGGGAAAGCAGGACCGGGGATGGGGACCCGTTCCCTCTCAGGGACAGTAGGCAAGCGCCTGTGGTATCTAAGGACAGACAGCACACGGATGCGAGGAGGGTGGGAGCGGGCAGCCCCTCAGCCTACCGTGAGCAGGCACTTGGGCCCAGCACTCCAAGCCCCAGGGGCCCTGGTTTCCTGGGCGATGGGAAGGCCTATCAGGTGGCCCCGGAGCCTCACCAAACTCCGGGGAGCAGGGGCCTCTTTGGACCTCGCAGGTTTGAGGGTGGGAAGGGGCCTCCACACTCACATTTCCAAGGCTCTGGCTCTAGAGAAGTAGTGACCCAGTTGTAGGCCCAGTGTAGGCCCTTCTGCTTGCTCTTCCTGGGGCTGCCGACACAGCACACGAAGCTCTGAGGGGTTGGAGGCCTTGTTTCAAATCGCAAAACCCAAGACCAGGGTCTGGGGCCACTGGGGTTTGTACCGTCCTGTGTGGCCGGCATAGAGTGCAGCCATGAGGCCCGGTGGCTGTGTGCTATTCTCACTGCTTGGGGGAACATCGCACTGCCAGAGGGGCTCGGGCTGCACTGCTCTAGTCCAGAGTTACAGCTGGCTCGTTGAGAGACCCGTCCTCTGAGCTAAATTCCAGGTCCCCCTAGCCCAGATCCAAGCTCTTTCTTGGGCTTGGTCACTGGTGATGCTGCCTGTGGCTTGTTGCCGCCCCATCTAGTGTCTGTTCTTTCCTCACCAGCAGAGGAAAGGCCTTGCAACGTCCTTCTCTTTGGACCTCTCTCTGGCTTGGACTCTCCCCCATGTCCCTATGCAGCACAAGTCTCATATTCAGCCTTGTCTTTGGCATTTAGAACATGTTAGAAATCTTTCTTTCTTGATTTTATTTTTATTTATATGAGAGAGAGAGAGAGAGAGAGAGAGAGAGAGAGAGAGAGAGAAGGAGCAGAAGAAGAGGGACAAGCAGACTCCATGCTGAGCTGGGAGCCTGATGTGGGGCTCGATCTCACAACCCTGAGATCATGACCTGAGCCAAAACTAAGAGTTGGTCGCTTAAATGACTGAGCCACCCAGGCACCCCTAGAAATGTTGTGTAGCTAAAGATCCAACTTTGGTGAATTATTCTCCACGACAGTATTGATTTACATAAATTAACAGAAAATGATGTAGGGCCTCATGAGGAGGCTGAGCTAGGGTCCAAAGAGCATTAGCTTCTGGACTCCTTTCCGATGACAGGCCCTGGGGTCTCTGATGAGGGTCTTGAAGCTGAACTGGTGAGCCGTATGTGGGAGTGGGGGAAACAGTCTAGAGGAGGGAGATGAACATGTGGCAGCAGAAGTGTGTATATGTGGGGTGTTCATTTATTCATAGCTCCTAAGTGCCCAGTGTGGATAGATGCTAAGGGCAGCTCAGAGGCAGGACTTAGAATAGAGCGTGAAGGAAGATGAGAGCCTGTGAAAGCCTCTAAACTGCCCCAGTGTCCCCCTCTTGGTGCCCACGCTCTGCACAATGGGATGGAGCATCACTTCTGAGATGAAGTTATGAAAATATTTTGGCAAGCAGAAAGGATGAACACAGTGAGAACCTCAAAAAAGAGAGAAACTGTCAAATAGAAGTTGTGGAAGTGAAGACTATAATAACCGAAAAATACACCAGAGAGGTTCAATGACAGACCAGATGAAGCAGAAGAAAGGTTCAGTGAATTTAAGGACAGGGCAGTGGTGGGGCACCTGAGTGGCTCAGTTGGTTAAGCATCTGACTCTTGATTTTGGCTTAGGCCATGATTTCAGGGTCATGAGATTGTGCCCGGCTCTGGGCTTGGTGTTGGGCATGGAGTCTGCTTAAGATTCTCTCTCTCCCTCCCTCTGTCCCTCCCCCTCCCTCTCTTAGGGGGAAAAAAAAGGACAGGACAGTGGAACTCACCCAATCAGAGCAGCAAAAAGAAAATTAGTGCAGAAAAGAAAAAGTAAAGATAGCTTGAGGGACTTCTAGGACAATATCAAGTGCACTAACGTGCATGTTATATGGCTGCTAGAAGAAAGAGAGAGAGAAAGCGACAAGAAATAAATCTCACTGGAAACATAAAGATAGTGGATTAATCACTTATAAAACAAAAGTGATAAAAATAGCTGTAACTGTAACAATTAGTTAAGGGACGCAGAAGATAAAAAGATGTAAAATGTGACATCAAAAACATAAACTCTGTATGTGGGAGAGTTAAAATGTGGAGCTTTATTTTTTAAAAAGATTTATGTGTTGGGGCACCTGGGTGGCTCAGTCGGTTAAGTGTCTGCCTTCAACTGAAGTCATGGTCCCGGGGTCCTGGGATTGAGCCCTGCATTGAGATCCCTGCTCAGTGGGGAGACTGCTTCTCCCTCTGCTGCTCCCCCTGCTTATACTCTTTTGTGCTCCCTCTGTCAAATAAATAAAATCTAAGAATTTATTTGAGAGAGAGAGAGAGAGAGAGGGAGGGAGGGAGGAGGTCCAGAGGGAGAGAATCTTTCAAGCAGATTCCCTGCTGAGCACAGAGCCTGACTTGGGGCTTGATCCCATGATCCATGAGGTCAATGCCTGAGCCAAAACCAAGCGTTGGATGCTTAACTGACTGAGTCGCACAGGTGCCCCTAAAAATGTAGAGCTTTAGAATGCATTCAAACTTAAGTTGCGATCAAGTTAAAATAGACTGTTAAAATATAAGCTATTATATGTAAGCCTCATGGTAATTACAACCCAGAAACCTATAGGAAGTACACAAAAGATAAGGAGAAATGAATCTAAGCATAGCACTAATGAAATTCATCAAACAACAAAGGAAGAGAGCAAGAGAATGAAGAAACAGAGAAGAACTAAAAAGACAGCCACAAAGCAATTAATAAAATGGAAATAAGACACACCTATCAAATAATTAGTTTATGTATAAATGGACTAAATTCTCCAATCAAAAGACATAGCATGACTAAATGTATAAAAAAACAAGACCCATCTATATACTACGTACAAGACCCATTTTAGATATAAGGACACACACACACACACACACACACACACTCTGAAAGTGAAGGGATGGACAGAGGTGTTCTGTGCAAATGGAACCCAAAAGAAATATGGGCTAGCTAAACTTATAACAGACAAAACAGGCTTTTTTTTTTTTTAAGATTTTATTTATTTGAGAGAGAGAGAAAGAGAAAATGAGGGGAGGAGCAAGGGAGAGGGAGAGGGACAAGCAGACTCTGTGATAAACATAGATGCAAAAATCCCAAACAAAATGTTAGCAGACTGAATTCAGTAATACATTAAAAGGATTATACACCGTGATCAAGCAGGATTTATTCCAGGGATTGCAGGGATTCAATATTCACAAATCAATCAAATGATATATCATATTAACAAAATGAAGGATAAAAATTATATGATCATCCCAGTAGATGCAGAAAAAGCATTTCACAAATTTCAACATGCATTTAAGATTAAAAGAAAGACCTCTCAACAAAGTGGGTGTAGAGGGAACGCACGTCAACATAATAAAGGCCATACATGACAAGCCCACAGCTAACATCATACAAAACAATGAAAAGCAGAAAATTTTTCCTCTAAGATCATGAACAAGACAAGGATGCCCACTCTCACCATTTTTATTCAACACAGTATTGGAAGTCTTATGCAGAACAATTAGGCAATAAAAACAAATAAAAACATCCAAATTGGAAAGAAAGAAGTAAAATTGTCACTGTCCGCAGATGACATATTATATATAGAAAATCCACTAAAAAACTGTTACAACTAATAATGAATTCAGTTAAGTTGCAGTATATAAAATCAGTATGAAAATTCTGTTGCATTTCTGTACACTAATAATGAAGTATCAGAAAGAGAAACTAAGAAAATAATTCCATTTACAATTCTATCAAAAAGAATAAAATACCTAGGAATAAATTTAACCAAGGAGGTGAAAGAGTTGTACTTTGAAAGCTATAAAAACACTGATGAAAGATATTAAGGATGACACAACCAAATGGAAAGATATTTCATGCTCATGGAATCTGTTTTGGATTTGAAGATGAAAACTATAAGACAGTAATGAAAGAAATTGAAGAAGATGCAAATAAATGGAGAGATATTTTGTGCTTATAGACTGAGTTAATATTATTTTTTTAAAAAAATATTTTATTTATTTATCTGAGAGAGAGAGAGAGCATGAGTGGGGGAAGGGGCAGAGGGAGAGGGAGAAGCAGACTCCCCACTGAGCAGGAAGCCGGATATGGGGCTCTATCCCAGGAACCTGAGAACATGATCCAAGCTGAAGGCAGACACTTAACTGACTGAGCCACCCAGGTGCCCCAGGAATTAATATTGTTAAAATGTCCCTACTACCCAAGGTAACCTACAGATTCGTACAATCCCTATCCAAATTCCAGTGATATTTTCCCAATAGAGCAAACAACCCTAAAATGTGTATGGGACCACAAAAGACCCTAGATAGCCAAAGCAAACTTGAGATAGAAAAACCTGGAGGCATCATACTCCCTGATTTCAAATTATATTGCAGAACTACAGTAACCAAAACGGTATGATATTGGAATGAAAATAGTCTCATAGATCAATAGAGGAAAATAGAGAGCCCAGAATTAAATTGATGCATATATGCTTAATCAATTTACTATAAAGGAGGCAAGAATATACAATGGGGAAAGGACAGTCTCTGCAATAGATGGTGTTGGGTAACCTGGACAGCTAACATGCAAAGAATGAAACCATTTTCATACACCATGCAAAAAAAATTTTTTTTTTTTTTTACCATGCAAAAAAATTAACGAAGTATGGAATAAAGACTTGAATGTAAGAGCTGATACCATAAAAAAAGAAGAAACTATAGATAGAAAGCTCCTACTCATTGGTCTTGGTGATGATTTTTTAAAAAAATTTGACAACAGAAGCAAAGGGATCAAAAGTAAAGATAAATAAGCTGGACAACTTCTGCACAGCAAAGGCAACCAACAGCATAATGAAAAGGCAACCTATGGAGTTGGAGAGAATATTTACAAATCATATATCTGATAAGGGGTTAGTATCCAAAATATATGAAGAACTCATGCAAATCAATAGCAAACACAAAAAATCAATGAAAAAAATGGGCAGAGGACCTGAATAGATTTTTCCAAAGAAGACATACAGATGGCCAACAGACACATGAAAAGATGCTCAGCATCACTCATCATCAGGGAAATGCAAATCAAAATGAAATATGACCTCATACATGATAAGTGTTGGCTAGAATGTAGAGAAAGGGGAACATTTATACACTGTTGTGAGAATGTAAAATGGTGCAACCAACTGTGGAAAAAAGTATGGATGTTCCTTAAAAAGGCAAAAATAGAAATGCCACATGATCTAGGAATTCTACTTCTGGGTATTCATCCAAAGAAAGTAGAAACACTAATTTGAAAAAAATATATGCACACACCGCCCCATGTTCACTGCAACATTATTTACAATAGCCAAGACATGAAAAACAACCTCGGAAAGAAAAATGGATAAAGAGGATGTGGGAGATCACACACACACACACACACACACACACACACACACACACACACACACAATGGGCTATTACTCAGCCCCAGAAACAGATGAAGTCTTGCCATGTGCAATAACATGGATGGACCTTGAGAGAATTATGCTAAGTGAAGTAAGTCAAAGAAAGACAAATACTGTATGATCTCACTTATATTTGAAATCTAAAAACAAAGCAAAACAGAAAACTCCTGAGCTCATATATAGAGAGAACAGATTGGTGTGGTTGTCAGAGGTGGAGTGTGGGGGAGGTGAAATGAGTGAAGGGTGTCAAAAGGTACAAATTTCCAGTTATAAAATAAGTAAGTCATGGGGATGTAATATATAGCATGATGGCTATAGTTAATAATACAGTATTGCATATTTGAGGGAGTAGATTCAAGAGAGTAGATCTTAAAAGTTCTCATCACAAGAAAAAATTGTAACTATATATGGTGACAGGTGTTAACTAGACTTGTGGTGATCATTTCACAACACACACAAATATGAAATCATTACCTTGTATGCCTGAAACTAAGATAGTGTTTTATGCCAATTATACCTCAATAAAAAAAAAAAAAAAAAGACTATGGCTTCCATCTTGGCCCCACGCTCACCCCCTGAGCAAGCTGGTTACCATGTTGTGAGGCAACCTCATGAAGAGGCCGTGAGTTTGGAAGAGAAGTTCTTTGGGTCAAGCCTTCAGATGAGACCTTAACCCTGACCAATGGCTTGACAGAAAGAGGGCTGGGGAGGTGGGATGATTTAGGTTGTAAGGTTAGGCTTTGTGAGAAGTGACGTTTGAGTTGAGCTTCGATGATGAAGAGTCAGCCATTGGAAGGTGGAAGGGGGTTGGCGGAAGAGACTGTGAATCAGAACAAGCTTGCTATGTCTCAGGGACAGAGAAAGTTGGTGTGGCTGGAGCATAGAGAGTGAAAGGGAGAGAAATGGCAGGGGGAGAATTTCACTGGACTGGGTGAGGGAGGATGGGTTCTGAGTAGGGAAGGTGCAAGTGAACAGTGTGGCTTGAGACTTCAGCTTGGGGCCCAAGAACACCCCCAGGTTCAACGATTTGGTGGAAGCCCTCACAGACTGAGAGAAGCTGCTGCGCTCATGGTTATAGTTTATTACAGGGAGAGGATGTGCACTAAAAGCTGCCCGTTCTGTTTCCTGTGGGGCATCCAAGCAGAGATGTTGAGTGGGAAGTTTGAATATGTGTGTTTGGCGTTTAGAACATGAGTCTGGTGCGTAGATGCATATTTGGGGGGTTGGTATGAGCACATTGAAGCTACAAGTGGTTGAAGCCATGGGTGTATTCTCTTGTGGGGTGTGTGTGTGTGTGTGTGTTCAAAGCTCTGAAGGTAGCCAGGGAAGTTTTCCCTGTGTGGGCAGTGGCCTGTGGGCAGAGGAGGAAAGCCAGAGGGACATTTGGAAGAGTATCCCGCAAGGACTGTGTTGTCAGCAAAGGTCGAGGCCCTTGCCCAGAAGTCAGGGAGGAAGGTTGCCTGTCCGGCTGCATGAGGGCTGCCACTCACCAGACCCTGACTGCAGTGCTGAGAGGTGGGAGAGGTGGGGGGGTGGAAGCCACTTTTCCAGAAAAGGGATGTATGGAGCGGGCTGCGGGAAAGGCACTGGACTTTCCCACTCTTGGATACAAGAGCCACCAGAAGAAGTCTGCTGTATTGAAACGCTTGAAGGTAGAGACCAAATAGATGGTCCTTGTGGAGGAGAGCTAGCAGGCAGGGAGTCTGTCCCAGCTGAGTCCCACCCACTGCACGTTCTCAGATGTCCCCAGAGATTCCCAGGGGTTCCTCTCTAATTCACATTCCCATCAGGATCTTGACAGTGTGGCAGGGCTGACGGCTGCCCCAGTTCTTTTGATCAGGGGCAGAGTCATGAGGGGCTTACATCCCCTAGAACTGATGCCCCCTTCTGTGCCCAGAGGCTCTCAAAGGTTCCACGAAGCAGCTCCCTCTGTTTCTTACCTGCCGAGACTGTCGAATGCTGCGTAAATGCCAGACCACTCTCTCCTTGTTTCCACGTCCCCTCTCTGCTCTCCCTAGACTCCCCTGCCACCAAACTCACCTTTCCTCCTTTGGAAAGAACTACATTCCTTTCCTTATACAGGTGAAGTGTCTGAGCTCCAATGGTGCCCAAAGTCACCGAGTACACAGTCTACAGGGCCGTGCTCACGGCTGAGTCCTCAGCTCCCACACTGCCCTGCGGGGGTGGCAGTGCCTGAGGTAGCCATGTCCCGATTCCCAGCAGGACAGGCCTCATGAGGCCTGGCTGCCCTTGGGCGCTGTCTGCAGTGTACCTGCTTCAGCTGTCCCAGCTGTGGCATGCCCTCCCCCCACAGTACCCCTACGCCCTTGGTACCCTCCTCACCTGGGCTTTTCCTTACCTGCTGTCCTCTCATTGAGAGTGTCGCCTGGGGGGGGCATTACACTCTCCTTCCACTTTTCAACCCCTCCTCCTTCCCCTTCTCTCAATGACTCACCTCCAGGAGGGCTGTTGGGAAGAAAATGAAAGGGGGCCTTCGGAGCTCCGACCTGGGGGGGGGTGTTAGGGGCTCAGGGAAGGAGAAGAGGGCTTGGGGCTCAGGGGCATTAGCTGACAGTGGCTTTAGCCTGGTGTCTGTTGAAAACAGATGAAGTACCCTGCTCATCTGGGGGTGCTGGCAGGACATCCATCTGCTTTTTCAGAGAGTGGAAGCTACAGCCTCACCAAATCATGGTCATGCTTCTCCTGTGGGGGTGGGGGACCCTGGCCAGAGGGTCACACCCCACCTGGGTCTTGTCTCTTGCTCCCTCCTTTCTCTCCAAGTTAGAACCCCTTGCTTTTGAACAAGTGTCCAGTGTACCGATGGACCTGCCAGGCAGAGGCGGACCCGTGGGCAAGTGCGGTAGTGCTTCTGAGGATGAGTCCATGGAGGGGTGCCCTCAGGACGCTGTGCTGCACAGCCCACACATGGCCTCACTGACCCTGTCCCCGCTGGCCTTCCCGAGGTTCCATCTCCAGCCCCACATCTGGAGGCTGGAGACACCCAGGCTTGGCCTGTCCCAAATGAAGCTGCCCCCCGATGTGCTCAGATAGCCTCTCTGCAGGGGCCACTTGTCCCCCTACCTCTCCTCCCTTAAAGGCAGGACAGCCATCTAGACAGCATCCCTGCTGAACCTTCTTGAGAGAAGGCTTGGGGTCTCCCAGTGGGGGTGGGGACTCTGCTGCTCGGAGACCCAAAGGTTAAATGTGACTCCTGGTTAGCCAGTGTTCCAAGTGGAACTCGTGTTCTCAGTGGCTTGGGCTGCCATAAGCAAACACCATAGGCTGGGTGACGTGAATAACAGAAATGGACTCCTAGCTTCTAGAATTGTGAGAAAGTAATTTCTGTTTTGAAGCCACACAATCTGTGGTATTTGTGACAGCAGCCCGGCAAACGAATACGGTGAGTAACACTCAGCAGCCCATAAAAACCTGGAGCCCACCACATGCACACCACTTCCTGCAAACCAGCGGTGCCTTTCAAAGGGGATCCTGGCTGACTTCCCAGAAGCAGGTGAGAAGGGGTTGCCACCGACTGCTCTCAATAACCTTCTCCTCTCCCCTCTGGGAGGCCCGCACACTTCTGACAGGGAGTGTAGGGGAGCACGGTTCTCAGGGGCGAGCAGGTGGACGAGCATGATCACCAAGCCCACGAACCTCCGTCATCCAGGATGAGGCCTTGCCCAGCCGCAGCTCAGGACCCCGGGCCAGTGGAGAACCAAGTACTCCTCCCGTCTGCTACCCATGGAACCCCAAGGACTAAGTCACTCTCTTGGGGATGCGGGTGGCCGGGTGTTACAGCCACGCCGAAACTCCTCCCCTCGAGGATGAAACACAGACGGCTCCGGGGCCAGCGCACAAGTGCAGATCCTACACAGGGGAGCATGCCAAGATGGAGCTCCTTCCCACGCACAGGAGGGACCCCCACAATGACATTCGTAGAAAATAATATTACCTGACCAGTGCCAAACTGCTCAGTGACACACATGTGTCCCCTTAGAGATCTCGCAAAGACACAATATTCTACATGCCTGATAATAAGGGGCATCACTTTAACCCCTAAAGAAAAACCTAACCCTAACCTCCAACCGGAATCCTAACCCTCTAATCCGTAACCTTAACCCAACTGTAACCCCTAGCCCCAACCCTAGAATTCCTAAATCTAACCTAACCCTGACCCCTAGCCCCTAACCCAACACTAAACCCAAACTATAGCCCTCTCCCTAACCCTCTAATCCCTAACTCTAACCCAACCCTAACCCTAACCCCTAAACCAACCCTAACCCCAACCTATAGCCCTGACCCTAACCCTAAACCTAATCCCTAACCCAACCCTCACCCCTAACCCAACCCTAACCCCAACCTATAGCCCTAACCCTAACCCTCTAACCCTCTAATCCCTAACCCTAACCCAACCCATCCTTGGTTGTCTGTGCAGACTCCCCTTTCACATAGATTCTTCCCCACACACTCAGAGGGAAGAAAGGGGTTTTCCAAGTGCATCTCTTCCTTGGGATCCTTTCCAGAGACTCCGGACCAGTGAGGGTGGACAGAGTGCTCTTTGTAGGCCTCATGGCAGTCTGGGGGCATTTCCTTCACAGAAAAATGGTCCTAGCCCCTCCCTGCTGGGCCCAGGAGACTTGGGGGCCTTGTTTGTCCTGCAGGCCACAAAGGCAGCAACTAATTGGGCACCCAGTTCAGGAACCTGAGGCCAGCACTTGTCCCCATTCCCCTTCCTGACTTCCAGATGTGGCCTCTGAGGTCTTGGTCACCGAGGCTCACGTGGTGTCGTCTGAAAAGGCATTTGACACGGCAGAGAGGGCAGGTGAGGTCAGGCCACAGAGACGCGAATCCGGCTGCGGGAGGACCCGGAGGAGGCTTTCACCCCTTCATTATTACCCGGCTCTCCTAGTCACTTCTCTACATTCAAATTTCAGTGTTTAAATTACTAGTGTGATTTTAATGAGAGCAGCCATTAAAAGAAAGAAGAATGAGCCCCCTCTAGTCAGGCTTCTCCACGGAATCCCCCACAATCGTTCCTGCAAGGTCATCACTGACAGCCACACCGGTAAGTGGCACCTTCTTCAGTCCCTGCTTTACGCTGGGGTTCCAGGACGCCACGGGCTCCGGGCTTTCCTCCTGCCCCCCTGGTTGTGCTTCTCAGTGTCCTTCCCTGATTCTCCTTTCCTCTGTTCACACTGACTGCGATGCTCTCCGGGGTCGGACACCCGCCGGGGGGCTGCGCACGCGCCTCTCCCGCCCTCCTTCCCCGGGCTTGTAACTTGGACTCAGACCCCGCGCGGAGGTGCGAGCCCCCCACCTTTCCTCCACACCCATCTCTGGCTTTTCACCGCAAGCTGCTGCTCTCTACTCAGGGCTTTCTCTGGTCACAGGAACGTGCCCGCCCGAGGTGCCGGAGAATTCCTGCCCCAGGAGATGGATGGGGGTCGGCGAACAAGCTCCCCGCCCTCCGCGTGGCGTGCAAATCTGGGGCGCGTTCCCCGGCTCCCTGAGGCCCCCGAAAGGACTGAGTCCAGTTGCCCACGCTGACACCCTGCCTGCCCACCGAGGATCCTCCGCCCGGTGAACGACCCCCGCCCCAGCACAGCCTAAAGCCCATTCTCGACCCTAGGGTTCCGCACCTGACGGGTTTACACCTCCCGGTCGTGGAACTGAATGCTGCGCAGGGCCACCTTCCGGCTTCCCGCTAACCCTTCTCTCCTGTCGCATCTACACCCTCCACCGGAATCTGACCCCTGTGTCCACTGCCACCGCCCGGGACCCCGCTGCCGCGGCCCCCGCCGCAGGGTGACCTTGACCCCGTCCGCGCGCCGGTGGGCTCGGGCCGGGCGACTGTCCTCTCAGCCCCGCCCGCCGCGCCCGCCCCCTCTGCCAGGAGCCTCGCCTCCGCCTCGGGGCGTCCGGGGGGCCGGGAGCGGCCTCCCCCCCCAGGACCGCCCTCCGCCCGCCCCCTCTCCTCTTTCAGGGCGTCACCCCGCCTCCGCGCAGCGCCCGCTTCCGGAGCGCGGGCCTCGCGGGGAGCACGACACGTACCTGTCGGACGCCTTTCCCGCAACCCGCGGCCCCCCGCCACCCGGTGACCAGCTCTGAGAACCCCTGCCAGCTGGGGCGACCCACCCCAGGAGGAGAATGCGCTTTCTTTGTCCCAGGGCTCGCTCAGGCTCGCCGGCCCCCGGACTACAAATCCCAGAACACGTCGCGCCTCCTGCGTCGTTCGAGTCCTCTTCGAGATGGCACTGAGCCTTCTGGGAGGTGTAGTCCATGCCGCTCCGTCTTTTTTGCCGAGCCCTGGGGAGCCACCGAAGTTGGGCGTCCACTTTTTGGCTGTTTGGCTTTTGCCAGTGGTGTACCCACTCGCGAAACAGGTTTCCGCGTTCTTCGCTTGGTTGGGGGGAAAGTCTTTGGACTCCCTCCCTCCAGAGGTGGGCCAGGCGCCCTTGGCAGGTGCACCTTCAGGTGTGGGAACGTTTACATTAGGTGTCCGTCACCTAAATGACGGGCGGCGTGTCGCCCCCCTCTACGTGGACACCAGCCCACGGAGGGCCGGCTCGCACCATTTCATTCATCGGCTCAACAGCATTTGAGCGCCAGCTGCGTGCTAGGCTGCATAGGCAGATAACAGACATTCACGCGGTGTAGTTCTAACTGGGAAGACTCCGGTTATTGCATGTAAAATGGCCGAGAGAGGGGCAAGGGCTGAAGAGGGCGACCCGGTAAGAAACAAAAAGAAAACCACAGGCCCTCAGTGGTGTCACT
>CM053606.1:919632-965860 GCA_028646535.1 Procyon lotor
CTCGGCTGGGTCAGGCTGGGCCACCCGCACCGCACAAGCACACCCACACACCTTCTTGCGCGTGGTCATGGCGTTGCGCAGGTGGATGGCAAGCTGGCGGATGTAGAGGAAGGCGTGCTGGTAGGCGACACCAGTGTCCAGGGCGAGCAGCTCGGTCAGGGTCCGCTGCATAAAGCTGATGAAGGGCAAGGTGCTGGGGGAGGTGAACTTGCAGTTCCTCACGTACATGATGTACATTTGCTGCCAGAAAAGACCCCAATCAGAGCCACCTGAGCTCCCAGGGCCCCCACCACCCAGCTCCGAGCCACCGCCAGACGCCCGGGCCTGTCCCTCAGAGCTGCTGCCTCGGCGGGAGCCACAGGCTGGCCATGTCTGCCGCAGACCCCTCCGCCTACACGGCGCCTGCTCCTTGGGCCCCCTCGTGAGACAGCCATCAACCTCACACAAAGTCTGCAGTGCCGGGGCGGGGGGGCCTACAGGTGAGGGGGGGGGCCAAGGAAGCTGCAGCGTGAATAACTGCAGAAGAGGCAAGGACAGCACGGAGGGACCGGGAAGCAGGGAGGTAAAAGAGCCCCACCATGTGCCAGGCCTACGCGGGGGTTTCTAGAGGGACCCCGTGTGGGACAGGCCATCCAAGCTTGAGGCTGGGCAGCCCTGTCCCCGTCCCCTCCACACCCGATGTCCTCATCCACTGAGGGAGAGCGCAGCGCAGAGTAGCCCGTGTGAAGCCCCGGGGGTCCAAGAGCTCCCACCCCTGTCACAGTCCCCAACTTCTCAAGGAGGAAACTGTGATGGTGGTGTGGTCAGCCAGAGCCGCAATGCCAACAAGGGGCACCAACCACAAAGGCAGCTCCCCAGCCCTCAGGCCAACACTCTCAACCCAGACCCTGACGCACCCAGACTCGGGGGCACTAGAGGCAGGAGCCCTGGGCCCACACTACCTTGAGGACCGGACTCAGGAAGACGTCCTTCTTATGCCGGCAGACCCTGATGAGGACCAGGAAGGCCAGGACACGCACTGTCTCCTCCCCTGTGCTCCACAGGACCACCATCCTCTGCGGAAGGCAAGATGTCACAGCCCACCCCAGCCTCCAAGCCCAGCCGAAGGGCCTCATGGTCGCTGCCGGGAGACAGCCCTTCCCAAAGCATCCAGAAGAGAACCACGCCGAACTCAACTCGGGAGTAACAAAAACGTAAAACCCCGTGAAGGCAGTACCACGACACCCATATCCAGAAGCGCACATGAGAAGACAACAAAAGTACGTCTCGCTTCGCTTCTCATCAGACACGGCGGAAAGCCCCCAGCTCACACGACCGGTCTTGCAGCCCCAGGAGCAGAGAGCTCACGGTCACAGAACCCAAGCAGGGGAGGGTGGGGACGAGCGACGCCGCACACCCCCACTGCGCCGGAGCGGGGAGCGGCCAGCTCACCTTGAGCAGCAGGCGGCACTGCTTGGGGAAGGTCAGGTAGTACGGCACCGAGCTGCTGATGTGCCGGAGCACGGCTGCTGCCACCGTCGCCTCAGCCACGCAGGCCACCAGCTGGGGAAGCACGCGAGCGCCGTGAGGCCCCAGACCCACTCCCGTCTGGGAAACAAGGACGGACTGGCCCAAAGGACGTGGCCAGGCCCCAGGGAACACGGCAGGCCCTCGCCCCGCGGGAACCGCACCTGTATAACTGAGCTCAGGTAAACCTTGATGTCCAGCCGGAGCTTCCCCCACAGCGGGCTGCCGGCTGGGTGCAGCACCCTGCAGAGAGACCGAACCCACAGCCATCTGAGTGAACCCCCCACCGCACACTCTCTCCCCAAACCCGCCACCCTTCCTGGTGACTGCTCTCCCAGTGCGGCGGCCCCCTTCATGCAGGAGTCCACGCCTGGCCAGGGCCGGCACCACCCACCTGCCCCTCAGCTTCCCGGCCCCCTTCCGACAGGGCCACCTCCGCAAAGCCACACCCTCCTGATCACAAGACCCACCCTGGCAACTTCCACCAGACCCAGACACTCCGGTCTCCAGGTCTGCCTCCGCCCCCTGCCTCCCTTTCAGGTGGTAAAGCAGGAGGCTTTCCTGGAGCCTTCTTTATTCCTCTGGAAGGCATCTAGGGGTAGTCGTGCCCTGACTACCTCCTAGATGTGGCTGCATGACTCTCCCAGGCAAACATGCCTCCCCTTTTGCCAAAGGTCTGCTGCTCTTCTCCCCTCTGAAGACTTCACAACCTCTCCCACTTGATCTACCTCTAACATGGAACTTAAGGTTCTGAAAATCAGCTTTGAAGAGGCATCTGCCTATGGGCACACACACCTCCCCAAGCAAACAACAAAGACGTGGACGAGATATTCATTTAAAAGAAAGAAAAAAAGATCAAAAATGAGAGAATCCTGACCTAGAAAACTAGTGGCGTAAAACCAAGCACACACTCTGGACCTCCTAAAAAATTCTGGGTAGAGAATGTACATTCTTAGAAGAAAAGAGAAAGAAGAAAGGAAAGAGCAACCCAACTGGCCCAGGAGCCCAGCCTCTCCCAGGAACCCCGCAAAGGGCCTGGCTCTGTCTGCAACATTCCTCTGTCCTGGCTGGGTCTAGAGAGGACCCCTAGATAACAAGGCCTCTGCCTTCTCTAATGCAGGGGCCTGACCACACCTCCCTACCTCCCCTCTTCCCTTTCACCTGCTACTGTCCTTTGGGACTTTTCCAAACAGCAACTTCTGGAGATAGCCAAAGAGATCTCGAATACAGAAGGTGACCAGGGCGTTGAACACTGCAATGAGGGGACCACAGATGCCATTCACAGGACAGAACATGGAACAGAGCCTGTACCCCACGTCTCCTCACGCCAGCTCACCAGCACTGTCCGTGACCTGGAACTTGCTGGCTTCGGCACCTTCTTGGTCTCCTTGGGTGGTGACCACAGCAGCTCGGAATGCCTGCACAACTTCGTGGAACAGCTTTGGAGTAAGGTGATGCTAAAGGGGTTAAGAGGACGCAAAATGTCAGCGGGAAAATGAGCTGTGTCTGACAGAGCATGAGGCGACCAGAGCTCCAGAAACCTGCCCTGAGACAGAAAGGCGCCCCTTGCCCACATTCTGAGACGCAGAGCAGAGGCAGAACCACTGTTATGGAGACACATGCAGGGCAAAAAGAGAGGAGTCTGGAATGCTCCTGGAAGGGAAGGGAGCCTGGCTCAGGGTCATGGGGGAGAGGCTGAGGGTCCCAGATCTGGATGGTGACCTATGCCAGGTGACACCTAGAACTCTCCCTCTGTCCTTCCCTCTTCCTGCAGAAAGCAATGCAAAACCCTTGGAAGAAGGGCTCTGGCTCCACTGACTGACAAAGGCACAGAGACTGTGTCCTGCCCACAGTGGATTTCAGGCAACAGGGAACCTGAGAAACTAGGGGAAGAAAGCAGGAAGAGCCCCTAGAACCTCTGACCGAAGGACAGAATGCAATCCTGGAGCCTCTTAGCATAAAGAAAGAAACAGGTGAGATTCTTTGGTGCTAAGTAGGACTCCAGGGCCAGTGCTCAGAGAAGGGCTCCTCCCACCTACGTCCTCCCAACTGCACAGATCCAAGTCACTGAAATGAGGCCAGGGCGGACCCCTCAAGCAGTGGGTGGTGGTATCCAACTGCCCGCCCATCCCACATCTCACCTTGGCTGCCCGCTTCCATCTCTCAACCATCGCAAGGGTCACGGGAGCAGAATCCCTCTTCTTCCCCTTCAGTCCTCGGGGGGTCCCACCCTCATCCGCATCGTCCTCCTCCACGCTGGCTTCCTGCACCAGGCAGAGGGCCAGGCTAGAGCGGGACGCAGAGGCCGTACGTGTGCCCCTGCCCCCCGCCGTCCGACCTAGGCCCTCACTTCCAGCGTGTCCGGCAGAGAGTGGAGCTGCTCCTCTTCATCCTCAGTGCTGTCTGAGTCACTGAAGTCCAGCAGGCTCTGGTCGTTCTCCTGCAGGAACTTGTAGAACTCGGGGTCTTTGTCCTTCAGCCGAGAGAGCTGGTCCTTATGCTCAGCTGCTCGACCTTTATGCCGGCTGAGAAGGTGGGGGTCATCAAGTACAATGGACAGGCACAGCCCACAGGGGTGGGGGAAGTGGGATGAGGCTTCCTGTCCTCCACACTGTGGAGGCTTGCCAGCCTCCACAGAGAAGCTACAGGGCCTGACCTGCTCCCCCACAACTGCCACCGACAACCAACGCAGGGCACTTTCCGGGGTTGTGTTTTCAGCAGATACCCCTCTCCCCTAATCTCCAGACTCACATATCCAACGGCCTCTCTATATGCTCTTCAACACCCACATTTCAGACCCACCGCCTACAGCACTGAACTTGTGATCCTCCCAAACTGCACTCTGCTCGTCTCCGGTGTCAGTAACCCTCCCTTTCCAGGCACTCAAGTCAAAGACAACCTCTCTCTCTCTCTCTCGTACTCAGCATGCAAAGGGCCACGAGCGCTCATCAGCAAAACCCCTTCAAAGCCTCTCACGCCTCCTCTCAAACCAGCACCATCTCGCAATTCTCCCAACTACCATAGTGGTCTCCCCCTATCTCCGTGCCCACCACGTCCAAGCCATTCTCAACGCAGCAACCCAAGTGACCCTTTGTGTTATGGGTCATGTGACATTACGGCACAGCTCAAAACACTGAGCTAACTTCCCGTTTTACCGGCCTTAGAAACGGCCCGCGAGTCTGCCCCATCCCCGTTTCTCAGGGTCACCTACTACTTCCCTGTCACTCCTCCGCGGATACTCACCAGTGTGAGACCTGCCCCCACCTCAGGAGCTCTGCTGTTCCCAATACCTGAGACACCACAGCGTTCTTCCCCCGTCTGCATGGCTTCCTCCCTCAGGTCTCTGCTCAATCACCACCTCCTCCAAGGTCCTTCTCCACCGAACACAACAGGAGCCCGGGCAGTATGCTCCTACTCATCTAACCCCTTGTGTTTTTCTTCACCGTTTACCACACTTATCTTTTCTAAGCCAACCACACATCTGGTTCAGCTGGGCTGCGGGAGCTCTTCTAGGCCAGAAAAGGACCCTTTGCTTACGCGCCAGGGCCGCCCACCACCTAAGGTACGGTTTGTCCAGCGCCGGGGCGCTCAGTCAGGTACTGACTCCGGCCGGGGTCATGGTCCCGGAGCCCTGGAATCGAGCCCCGCATCGGGCTCCCTGCTCAGCGGGGAGCCTGCTTCTCCCTCTCCAACGCCCCCTGCTTCTGTTCCCTCTCCCGCTGTCTCTCCCTAATAAATAAAATCTTTTTTAAAAGATAAAAATGTAAAAATATAAGTGAATACAATGAGGCTCGTCACCGCAAGGCCTCAGCAAACTCCGGAAGAAAGAACGAACGAGCCGAAGGGTCTGGGGGCGGGGTCGGAGGTCCCCTCAGTCCTGAGGCCCCAGCATCCACGTGATGGGCCAGGACCGGGAAAAGGGTTGGGCTTTACAGACGTCCCGTGGGGGGCTCCCCTCACCTGGACAAGGGGCTCCCGCCGGGCCCATCCAGTCTCCGGTCGGCCCCACGCACCGCCCGCGCCTCGGCCCCTGGGGCTCCTTCGGGCTCCGATTCAGACTCGGAATCAAAGCCCGAAGCCAAGAACTCGTCCACTGTCAGTTCTGCCAGGCGCCTGCGGGTGACGACGTCCGAGTCAGGACTCCCCGCCGGCCCGGTCTGCCCCAGCCCTCCTGCACCAGGAACACCGACATGCTCCAGGAAGCACCCACGGGAGGGCCCAGTCGGTCCTCGGACCCTCAACTCACCGCTTGCCACCCCGCGCCGCCGCCATTACCGCTGCCAGCAGCGTGCGCCCCACTTCCGGCCCCAGAATGCAGTCCGTTAGCCGCACTTCCTCTGGGCAGGCCCCGCCCTCGGCCCCGCCCCGCCGCGCCCCACTGGTGGCTCTAAGTTTCTCCAACGGAGGCTCCGGTGGCATCCAGGCGGGAGGGCAGGTTCACATCCTCCGGGCTCCGGATGCGGGCTAATGGCGCAGGCCTGATTCAGTCGGGGCGCCCGCACACATCAATGAGTGTCGGGCTGTACATCTCGAACATCGGGCAGGACTGCATAGGATGAAACGCTGACCTGCTGCTCACAAATCACCTATCCCAGGGAAGATGAGCCCCGGGACCGGGGGCACCCTCTCCCCCGCTGCCCACAGCGTCCCCAGTGCTCCTGAAGCACGTGCCTGGGAGGCCGTCAATGCACAGACGCCGGACAAAAAGCATCCCGGTGAAAACATTTGACAGACAAGACTTCTATGCAAAGAGCTCTTACAAATCAATAATAAAGAGCCCAGCTTAGCAGGGAAGGCAGGCTAACCAAGTTGGCAATGCCATAGGTGGGCAATTCGCCGAGAAAAGGACGCTCTGACGGCCAGGCCAGTCTCGCCTGGATCAAATGAGGGTCAGAATGATGAGGGTCACTTCTACTTCACCGGACAGTCACAGCAGGGGTGGTGGACAGTCGACAGATCCCCGAGCTATTACTGAAGCCTCTTTAGCCAAATCTTCCCGAAAGTACTGCACTTGATACTTGGGTCCACACAGTCCTCTGCTGGGAATTTGCCTAAATCCACAATGTGGGGCTGGGCAGGAATGGCCACTTTTCCTTTGCCCTGTCTGCGGGAAGGGCAGGTGCAGAGGCCCAGAGGCTGGAAGGTTGCCTTGCTAGAAGAAAGGAGGTGGGAAAACCAGATTACGCCCTCCTATCCCCACCCCCACCAAGGGCACGGGTTTGTGGGCCTGGGACGCCAGATCCCACGGGCTTCTTGGAAGCAGGCGCGGCTCCCGGCGAGTCCCCCAGGCCCTGCGCCCCGCCCCCGCCCACCCCTACCCCCGCAGCTAGCGCCCAGTTCAAGGCCTGGTACTTGCAGGGGTTCATGGAGCGAAACCAGCGAAGGCCAGCCGGGCAAACTGGCCCGCCTGGGGTCACAAAGCGAGCGAGCAGAATGCGGTCCCGAGCTGCCTCAGGCCCCTGGGGCAGCAGGGCCTTCCAAGCTGCGGACCCAGGGCGCTTACGGGGGCGGGGCTTCTTAAATGAATTGGCGGGGATGGATGGTCCGGGAGGCTTCTCAGAGGCTGGCGGCGGGCGGGGCCCGGGGGCTTCCTGGAGGAGAAAGCGGGCGGGGCTCCCGGGCATTGGGAAGACTGGAGGGCTGTGTTCAGTCCCCGAAGACGCGGGCAGCGCGGGAGGCGGGGCGGGCGGCGCCGAGAAACAGCGGCTGCGGGCGGGCGGCGGGAGCGAGGGACGCTGAGCCTGCCGCCACCGCCTAGCAGCCCTCCAGCAGTCAGTACGTCCGTTCGTCCGTGCGTTCTCCGCGGGTCGCGGCGGGTCCGGCAGCCGAGCCCATGCAGCCGCGCAGCGAGCGCCCGGCTGGCAGGACGCAAAGCCCGGAGCACGGCAGCCCGGGCCCCGGGCCGGAGGCGCCGCCGCCGCCGCCGCCGCCGCAGCCGCCGGCGTAAGTGGGCCGAGGGGCTGGGGACCGTAAGCCCGACCGGGGCCTGAGTGGGTCCGGGGAGGAGACGAGGAGGGGCGTGCGCCCACCCTGGCTGGCTGCCGGGAGGAGGCGGCCTCGGCCCCCCGCAGGCTCGGCCCGCCCATGGAGGATACAACTCCCTCTCTGTTTATCGCGCACACTGCGACCTGGGACAGGGCGTCCAGAGGTGGCTGCTTCCCGGAGGCTCTGTCCTCTCTCGCCGCCCTTGAATTCCGGCTGCGCCGCTTAGACTTGGACGACTTGTCTGCAGGATGGGGGGAAGGGGGGGCGGGTGGAGCCGCTCCGCAGGGTCAGGTGAGGTTAGACCTGCTGGTGGGCGTGGGGCCCGTCTTCAGAGCTGTCATGAAGCATTAGCCACTTGCACTTGGTGCACATCCTGTGTGCCCAGCCCGTGCTGAGGACACTGGAGTCTGATAGGGAGCGGGCCACCGCCAGTGACAGAGGAGCGCCTGGTCCCAACCAGGGCAAAAGGAACCTGGTTCTTAGGAGTTACAGGCAGAGAGGTGCTATTCTATGGGGACACCTGGGCAGAGGGGAGCATGGTGCCAGGAGGGGTCCTGGCAAAGGCAGCTGGCATCAGGGTTGCAACTGGACCTCCTGGGAGGAGCAGGAGTGGAGCAGTTCAAGGAGGCTCCCTGCAAGTGAGGGAGAAGAGTTGGGGGGGTTCCCTGATGGAAGCCAGGTACTGGCCGTCAGGGAAAGGGGCGGCCCCCCAGGTGCCCTGGCCCTGCCTGCGGTTTCAGGGGTGGGGTGAGCAGCTCCCTGCAGCGCGCCTCTGACCTGGCCCTGGCTCTGCCCGTCTGCAGCCCGGAGGCAGAGCGCGCGCGCCCTCGGCAGGCCCGGCCCACAGCCCCGATGGAGGGTGCAATGCAGCTGCTGAGCCGTGAGGGCCACACTGTGTCCCACAACTCCAAACGACACTACCACGACGCCTTCGTGGCCATGAGCCGCATGCGGCAGCGTGGCCTCCTCTGTGACATCGTCCTGCACGTGGCGGCCAAGGAGATCCGAGCACACAAGGTGGTGCTGGCCTCCTGCAGCCCCTACTTCCACGCCATGTTCACAAGCAAGTACCCCTCCATGCAGTCTGGGCACGTGGGGGGCTCCGCAGATCTCCCCGGGCAGGGATCGGCCTGACCCGCTGTCCCCACAGATGAGATGAGTGAGAGCCGCCAGACACACGTGACACTGCATGACATTGACCCTCAGGCCTTGGACCAGCTGGTGCAGTTTGCGTACACTGCTGAGATTGTGGTGGGCGAAGGCAATGTGCAGGTGAGGCTGCCTGTCTCGTGTCGCACAGCTCTGCCGGGCCCCGTCCCTCAGTCCCTCATGACCCGTTTCCACGTCCCTGCTCCCCTGGCTCTGTCTCTCATGTCACCCCACAGACGCTGCTCCCAGCCGCCAGCCTCCTGCAGCTGAATGGCGTCCGCGATGCCTGCTGCAAGTTCCTGCTGAGTCAGCTCGACCCCTCCAACTGCCTGGGCATCCGGGGCTTTGCTGACACGCACTCGTGCAGCGACCTGCTCAAGGCCGCTCACAGGTACGCGCTGCAGCACTTCGTGGATGTGGCCAAGACCGAGGAGTTCATGCTGTTGCCACTAAAGCAGGTAACGGGCTCGCTGGGGCACTGCCTCGACCCTGACCTAGTCCCTAGACCCTGGCCCCCAGCCCCAGCCCCAGGACTCCCTTCATCTTGGCCCTTCAGACCTTGGCCCTTTGCACCCCAACCCTTATTTCTAGCCTCTGACCCAGTGGAATCCAGCCATTCCACTACCCATCCCCTGCCCTCTCCCCACCCCACCCCCACCTCACCCCCTTCTCCTGACCCACCCAGACCTTCAGCTTTTGACTTCTGATCCCATCCTGTCCTGACCGCATCCCTGCCTCCAGCCTGCAGGCCCTGGGTCTACGTCCCTGGGATCGTTCTGGGCCTGGGCCCCTGGGAGTCGAGTCTGTGGTTCCTGACCCTGCTTGGTCCCTTCTCATAGGAACACGGGGCTCCCCATTGGACTCTCCCTCCTGGGCACCTTCAGGGCTCCATGGGCCCCCAAGATCCTCCCTAGATCTCAGGTGCGAGGGTCCCCACCCCCAGGTGCTGGAACTGGTCTCTAGCGACAGCCTGAACGTGCCTTCAGAGGAGGACGTCTACCGTGCCGTCCTGAGCTGGGTCAAACATGACGTGGATGCTCGGAGACAGCACGTCCCAAGGGTGAGGCCAGCGCCTAGGGGCCCCCGTACTTAGGAGGGGACACACAGTGGCTGAGGGCCCGGGTGCCCCTGGGCTTTGGCATGTCCAGAGACCCCTCACAGGAATGATGCAGAGACGTGTTTCAAGAAGGGGCCGGCACGTCTGAGAGGGACTGTTGCCACCTGACTGTGGCACCCCTGCCTCCCAGCTGATGAAGTGTGTGCGCCTGCCCCTGCTGAGCCGGGACTTCCTGCTGGGCCACGTGGATGCTGAGAGCCTGGTGAGGCACCATCCTGACTGCAAGGACCTGCTTATCGAGGCCCTCAAATTCCACCTGCTGCCTGAGCAGAGGGGTGTTCTGGGCACCAGCCGTACGCGGCCCCGGCGCTGTGAGGGCGCCGGCCCTGTGCTCTTTGCCGTGGGTATGTTCACCTGCCATGTCCCCTCTGGTCCATTCCCCTCCCCGACATGCCCTCCCTTCCCTGACCTGTGCTTCTGTCCCTGACCCCAGCACAAGCCTACCTCATACCACGATGGTCACATCCTGTACCCACCACACACCTGCTCCTCTGTCCACCCATGGAGGACCTCATGTGACCCACTCACCAATCTCCATCCCCACCCAACCTTGGAGCCCCCATACTGTTGACCTTGAGCTGCGCTAGAGGCCCCCAGCCACTGCCTCCCTGGGTCCCTTGTCCTGCCCCGTCACCTCCCCATTCCTAGGTGGTGGGAGCCTGTTCGCCATCCACGGGGACTGTGAAGCATACGACACACGCACTGACCGCTGGCACGTGGTGGCCTCCATGTCCACGCGCCGGGCCCGGGTGGGCGTGGCAGCAGTTGGGAACCGGCTATATGCTGTGGGTGGGTAAGTGTGGAGGCTGGTTTTGGGTCAGGGGCTTAGCATGTGCCCACTGGGCCAGTCCTGACCGGCAGCGGACCCCTCCCCTAGTTACGATGGGACTTCAGACCTGGCCACCGTAGAGTCGTACGACCCTGTGACCAACACCTGGCAGCCCGAGGTGTCCATGGGCACGAGGCGCAGCTGCCTGGGTGTGGCTGCCCTGCACGGGCTCCTGTATGCAGCTGGTGGCTACGATGGGGCCTCCTGCCTCAACAGGTAGTGGCCGGGGTCAGGGCCGGGTGGCCTCTTGGGGTTGGTTCGGCTGCAGGTATGGCTGCATCAGGACTGCAGAGATCATGCCTGAGGGGAGCAAAGAGGGAACCAACCTGACTCAAGTCACCAGGGCACCCTGGGCCTCTTCATCTGCACCAGCCCAGCTGCCCCTTCTTTTCCTCTCAAGTTCCTTCCCCAGCCAAGGGGCTGGACACCACAAGGACACGTGCCCAGGATCATGCAGACAGCCAGCTAGGGGCCCCTGTCCCCACCCAGAGGGCCTGCTACTTGCTCCAGTGGGATTCTGGGGTCAGTCTCTGTGACTGCCCAGAATGGGATTTTAATCATTCCATGGGGGAGGGCAGGTCCTGGGACCAGGGCAGCCTTTCTGCCACTGCTCAAGGTCAGCGGCAGGCCTGGTGTCCACAGTGCTGAGCGCTATGACCCTCTGACGGGAACATGGACATCCATCGCTGCCATGAGCACCCGGAGGCGATACGTGCGTGTGGCCATGCTTGGTGGGTGACAGGGCCTGCTCTGTGTAGTGTCCACCCCACCCCCACCTGCCCCCACCCCAGGGACCCCACACAGAGCAGGCACACCACGGCCACGTTGACTCTCTGCAGATGGGAACCTGTACGCTGTGGGTGGTTACGACAGTTCCTCACACCTGGCCACCGTGGAGAAGTATGAGCCCCAGGTAGGAAATGTACCCCAATCGCATGAATTCCCCTTCCCAAGAGTGACTTGAGGTCATCGCTCTGGTCACCCACATCACCCAAATGATCAGCTCTCTAGGTCCCACCCGGTCCCACAGATGCCCTATCCTGGAGTAGGGTTCCCGCACTGTGGAGGAGGAGGGAGGCTGGCGATGGGTCTGCCCCCAGCTGGTCCCCTCAACCTCAGGTAAACGCATGGACCCCTGTGGCCTCCATGTTGAGCCGACGAAGCTCAGCAGGGGTGGCGGTGCTGGAGGGGGCCCTCTACGTGGCTGGCGGCAACGATGGCACCAGCTGCCTCAACTCCGTGGAGAGATACAGCCCTAAGGCCGGTGCCTGGGAGAGTGTGGCACCCATGAACATCCGAAGGTACGCCGGCCCCTCCCCCCCAGGCCTGGAGTGTCCCCCTGTCACCACTGCCCACCAGAGACTGGCAGATCTGCCTTAAGGTCTCCTGCCTGCCTGGTGTGTCCACGCCTCCTGTCCATGTATATGTACCGCCCAGTTCCCCGGGTCCCGCCCACTCCCAGGTCCGCCCACGTCCAGGGCCCGCCCAGCTCCCCCGGGGCCCCGCCCCGCTCCCTGCGTCCCGCCCACGTCCAGGGCCCGCCCAGCCCCGGGGCCCCGCCCCCAGGGGCTTCTCCCTTGGCCCCGGTCCTGGGAGGCTTTTGTAGTTCTCCCCCGCGGCTCGCCTCCCCACACCAACCCTCCCCACACCACCCCCAGGAGTACGCATGACCTGGTGGCCATGGACGGCTGGCTGTATGCCGTGGGGGGCAACGATGGCAGCTCCAGCCTCAACTCCATCGAGAAGTACAACCCGAGGACCAACAAGTGGGTGGCCGCGTCCTGCATGTTCACGCGGCGCAGCAGCGTGGGCGTGGCAGTGCTCGAGCTGCTCAACTTCCCGCCGCCCTCCTCGCCCACACTGTCCGTGTCGTCCACCAGCCTCTGACCGCGGCACGGACTGCACAGAGGCCCCGCCCCGTGGCCTCCCACATGCCTTAAGCCCCACAGGGTGTCGGGGGCAGGATACTCGGCCCCCACCAGGAAAGTCATGCCCTGTCTGTCCTTGTCTCTGCGTCGAGGCCGTCCACTCAGTGTGTGTTTGTGTGTGTGTGCCATTTATTTACTTACTGGTTTATTTATTTATTATTTATTGATGGATGAGCAGCGCAGCACCCACTAGTTTACACGTTTCCCCTTGAAGTGTCCTGAGTCTCTGGGACCAAGCTGCCTTCCCAGGTGTCCTGCCCCACTGGGGGCACCAAGGAGTGATGGGGGTGGACACTTGCACTGCACGTGGGTCAGAGGTGAGCTCAACTCTAGACCTGGAGGGACTGAGGGGGCAGGTGCAGAGCAGCAGGCCAGGGTTAGTGGGGCGCGCAGTTTCTGAGCAGGTGCACACCCTTTCAGCCTGGGCTTTGCACGCCACCCCTACCTTGCCCAGCCAGGCACGCTCCCAAGAAGGGCATGACGCAAGCTTCCTTCTCGTGGGCATGGTCTCTTCTGGATCCTGCACTGAGCTGAGCGCAGTGTGCCACAGACCCCACACAGCAATATGAGCCAACTTGAACAATAAACATGTTTCTCGGGCTCTGTGGGCTTGAGGCTGAGTGTACGACTCCACCCTTTGGGGTCCTATCTGGGGTGACCAGGAGGCCCTGGGGACAGGTGTGCAGCTGGGCTGAGGCTCCGCTTTGGCATCTGGGGCCTTTGAGGCAGCAGCCTCATGCCCGGGTGGGTCAGGGCTATGATGTGGTGCATGGGCACCCAACCAGGAGTGGGTCAGGGCTGTGATGTGGTGCATGGGCACCCAACCAGGAGCAGTTCGCGGTCAGCCTGGCCCTGGAAGGCCCTCGTGGTCCCATCTCATCCTAGGCTCTGGGGACAGTGGGGTGCATGGTACTAATGCTACCTCACTGTGATGGCTCTGGGTGCATCCAGGAGGTTTGGGGCCTCCTTGGACTTTGGCCTGGAGTGAGGTTTGGGCTAAAGCAGGAGAGGTTGGGGGAGGGTCGTGGCTTCCCCTTCCCCAAAGTCACAAACTCTTGTTTCGGCAGCTGAGAACAAGCACACACCCCCTTACAGTCAGTGGTGACTCAGAACGTGGCCTTTAGGTGGAAACAGGATGTGTGCTCTCCACGGGGAGGGGTGTTATTGGGGGGAAGGAGCTCTGGGCTCCCAGAGCCCCGACCCCGGGCAACCCCAGGCAACCCTAGCCTGAGTGCGGACAGGCCGAGTACTCACAAACCAGGCTTCTGAGGCTCCTCCCATACAGAGAGGAGGCTGAGATGGTGCCCTTGGGTGGACCAGGGGAGAAGACTCCCCCACCCACACTCCAGTCTGGCCTGCATGTTTGGAGGACCCAGGTCAGAGAACTGAAAGCCTTGGGCCAGGTGAGGGCCCGGTCCTTCCCAGAGAGGCTCCACCTGCATCCGGCCCTTGGGACTTCCCAGAGCTCCGCCTCGGAGGCGGGACAGGAGGCTCAGTACAGAGGGACCCAGACCTGTCGACCTGCTCCACTCGGGCCTGCCGCCACTGCCGCCCATGGGGAACAGCCACTGCGTCCCTCAGGCCCCTAGGAGGCTCCGGGCCTCCTTCTCCAGGAAGCCCTCGCTGAAGGGAAATAGGTGAGGGCGCGGGGGGGGGGGGGGGGGGGGGGTGCGGAGCACAGCCTTGGTCCCCAGGTCACGGGGGTGTCCCTCCGGCTGCCCCGGGGGCCAGGTTGTGAGCCCCCCTTCCCTGGTTCCCAGAGAGGATGGCGCAAGGAAGCTGGCTAGCCTATTTGGCACCGAGGCGGGTCCTGACCTGGACACCACCGCCGACAGGATCTTCAGCTACATCCCCGGGACGGTGAGCAGGCGGGTGGGCGTGTCCCGGCTCTGCTCCCAGGGTGCCGAGGCGGTGGTCTCTGTGGGGCTGCGGGTCCCAGTCCTCCGTCCTGCAGCTCAGGGTCTTCCCCCGTCAGCCTGGGGGGAGCCAGACCCAGAACGGAGTGAGGACGGAGACACCGCCCCGCCCTGGGGAGCTCACCTGGCCGAAAGCCTGAGTGGAGAGCGAAACTGAGACACTGAGTCAGTGGGGTGAGGGAGCAAACGGCAGGGGCGGGCCGCAGGCGGGGCCTCCGGGAGTCTCTGCTCCGCCAGAGGGTGGCACCGTGGCCAGGCTTTCCTCCCAGAGCCTTACCTGGGGTGTCTGCCCCAGCCCCCCCCCCACAGACTTAGGTGTGGGACAGCAGGTCCGGGCACATTCGAGCTGGACCAGCATGTGTTGCTGCGTGGGCCCAGGTGTCATGTTGGTGTGGCCGCCGTCACTCTGCGAGAGTAAGGGGCTTCAGGTGCACACTGAGCCAGCCTCGCACCTACTCCAGGCCTCAGTTTCTCCCAGGGGGTGTCTTGGCACCCACCCTGCCTCATTGCACAGCAGCCCGCTGGGACTACCCCCTACCAAGGCCACACAGCAAGGACGTGGCTTCCACACCCTAGGCCACCTCTGAGCTGACTACCGCCTCTCTCACCCTGTCCAGCTCCCGAGGGGCCAAGGGTTAGCTGAGAGGGGAGAGACACCCAGCCTTTTTCCCTAACCTGGATAGCATCGGGTATGGTGGGGGGCTCTGCTATGTGCAAAAGCCCCAGAATGCAAGGGAAATGATACCCCCGAATCTTACTGCAGGCCAAAGAAGGGGGAACGTCTGTCATTCTGGGTCAGGGCCCCCACCCTGCACTCTTTACTGTTCCTTTGAGGCCCAACAAATGGCGGGGGCTTCCAGAGCCCATCTTTCCAAGTTGTCCCCGTCAGGCTGGGAAGTCCAGGTCTGTCCCTTTCCTGCTCCCTGAGGTCCCAGGGCTCCTTGCAGGCAAGTGTGGGCTTGAGAAACCATGCTGCCTCAGAGAAGTGGACAGGGCCCTTCTGTCCAGGGTCTGGCTGGGCCTCGACAGAGTTCCTCCGTGTGATTGTATCCCAGACCTCAACTCTGTCCAAGCCTGGGACACATCATGTGTCCCTGGTGGAAGCAGGTGAGATGTGGTGGCCCTGTGGTCCTCACTTGCCAGAACCCAGTAGCAGGAGAGGGGGGTGGGCCTGTTGGACCCGGGCAGTGGGGCTGGGGGAGGACCCACCTCTTAGGCCCTGCCCTGTGGGGGTTCTGCCCCCTGCCAAGGCTCTGAGCGGACTCCTCCCTAGGCCCTAAGGCTGAGCCTGGGCCACAGGGACAGCTGCATGGCCCTTCCTGTTCGTGGCCTATTTTTCATGGGTCCCATCCCCGCGTTGTTCCCCACACTGGGTGTGGGCACGCGAGGCCCCACCCAGAGGCAGGGAGGCCTCACATTCCTGGGCTTGCCCAAGGGGCAATTTAGTGTGGCCAGGGCTCAAAAGCCCTCAGGGCAGCCCCTGCCAGCACCCTGGAGTGGATGGAGCACGGCCCCTCCCCAGCTCACCCCTGAGCCCCTAGACCTCGGCCCTTCTAGCCAGGGTGTCAGGTCAGTGCCCATCCCTCTCTGACCTCCAGTCGGGTGATGAAGTCCCTGGTCAGACAGGGTTCTCTGTGCGGCAGGACTGGCTGGGTGTTTGTGCCCCGACGCTCCCTCCCATCAGCGGACGAGCGGGGGACCCCCCAGCACCTTTCAGTCCTGGCCTACTTCTGGGGATAGAGCAGTGGGCAAGAAAAAAGGCTGCTCAGACAAAGACCCTGTTCTGTTGGTGTCCCCATCCCCATGGCAGAACCATAAGGCAAGTGAAAGACACTGTAAGCCCGACGTGGCTGGTGCTGAGGAGAGGAAAGGTGTGCAGAGGAGTCAGAAAGGCTACCGTGTGAGGTTCCCAGACGGGGCCGCACGGAGAAGGGGACACCTGCGCCGAGTCCTGATGGGTGGGGGTAGCAAGTACTCGTGTCAGCCTGTGCCTGATGTGGGAGAAGAGGACGGGGGAGGGGGCGGATGGCAGAGGACCCCGAGGGCCAGCGCCGGGACCTCGGCCTTCTCTGCGGCTGAGGTCCTGGGCCCGCTGCAGCAGGCGGACACATTGGCACGGACGGGTGAGGGCCGCGGGGATGCCCCTCTTTCCAGCTCCCCATTAGCGGACGTGCTGCGAGCTGGGAATGGGACCCCAGCTCCCGGAACCCAGTGGTAAACACTAGAGGCCTGGGGGAGTTTTGAGCATCGGCTCCCCAGACACCCGAAAACCACTCTGACCCACGAGTCTGGGAGGCCCAATAATCAAAACAAAGGTGCACAGGTTAGGAAATATCAAACATAAGGGCTGAATGTCCGCGGCTTCAGACTCACGGTCCCTACAGCAGCCCGCGGGACGTCACGCGTGTGTGCCGCGCCTCCTCCATGCTCACCAGCCGTGAGCATGCGTTGGGCTTCTGTACCTATGTGTGGTGGCGCGTGTGTGTTCCTGCCTTCGTGTCATGTACCCACGGGCGTGGGCATGGGTGGGGCCGCGGGTCCCAGGCCGGCACTCTCTCCTGAGCTCTGCTCCCCACAGGACCTGCAGGGCCTGGAGAGCCAGCCCGAAAACTTAGAGCAGCCGTTCCTGAGTGTGTTCAAGAAGGGGCGGCGGAGGGTGCCCGTGAGGGATCTGGGCAAGGTCGTGCACTACGCCAAGGTCCAGCTACGATTCCAACACAGCCAGGTGGGGCCGGCCGGGCCGGGCGGCGGGGGCTCGGGTCCCGGTCTGGGGCCTGTCCCCCGGCCCCTCAGACCAGCCGCCCTGCCCCCCCCAGGACGTCAGCGACTGCTATCTGGAGCTCTTCCCCTCCCACCTCTACTTCCAGGCCCACGGCGCCCAGGGACTCACCTTCCAGGTGAGGGGACTAGGCCGAGGGAGGCGGCCAGGGCTAGAGGGAGAGAGCGGCCTCTCAGGAGGCGGGGAGCCAAGTCCCACCAGGGGTCCCCAAGCCCTCCCCTCCCTCCGTGTGCTCTGGCAGGGTCTGTTACCACTGATGGAGCTGAGCGTCAGCCCACTCGAGGGGGCCAGAGAGCATGCCTTCCAGATCACAGGTGTGTGGGGGGCACAAGTGGGCCTGACCCCCGGGGGGGGGCCTCTAGCTGGGGCTGCTCAGCGACCTTGGCCTCTGGCTGAGCTCCAGAACCCTGGAGGGACCCCAAGTGCCCCGGGGGACCCCAGCTCTTCCTCCGGGGGGGCACATGAGTGTTTGCCAAACTGGGGTGTGGGACAGCAGGCAGGGGACGTCCAGAGCTGTGAATGCAGCCCTGTTTGTGGCCAGTGGTCCCGGGTGATGCCAGAGGCCCCTCCCGTCCCAAGCCCTGCGGTGCCCAGGGGACCCTGGGGTGGGGGCCTTTCCTGTGGGCTGCTGGCCCAGCCCACTCCCCGCCTCTACCCCCAGGCCCGCTGCCTGCTCCCCTTCATGTGCTCTGCCCCAGCCAGGCTGAGCTGGGCCACTGGCTGTACCACCTGGAAAAGCAGATAGCCCTCGTGGGAGGGCTGCAGCGCTGCCACTCGGTGCCCCCGCAGGTCAGTGCTGGGGACCCCCAGGCCGCTTTCCTCTCCCCTCTGTGCCCACGCCCTCCGCTGCCCCTGACCCCCCTTCACCAGGGCCCCGCCGAGGACGAGCTGCCCTGGACTCTGCAGTACAGGCTGGCCCGGCTCCGGGCAGCATCAGGGCACCGGACAGTGGGCGGTGCCATCTGCGCCTCGAGGGTCCAGCTGCAGCATCTGCCCTCACAGGTGCGTGGAGGGTGGCGGTGCCCGGTGGGGGAAGGAGGTGGGGGCCGAGGGGTGAGAGGGGATGGAGGGGTGAGGAGACAGGGGAGGGGGTGAGAACATAGGGGCACAGGGCTGAGGACATGGAGGCACGGGGTGGGTAGGAAGGGATGGGGGAGGGCGCAGAGATGGGGAGGGGTGAGGAGAGAGAGTGGGGGGAAGAAGATTAGGGAGGGGTTCAGGAGGCAGGTGGGGGCCCGGCCCTCGCACACACGGGTCCAGCCCCCACTCTGCCCTCTGACCCCTCACAGGAGCAATGGGACCGGCTCCTGGTCCTGTACCCGGCATCCCTGGCTATCTTCTCGGAAGAAGCAGATGGGCTCTGCTTTAAGGTGGGTCCCTCCCCACTGTGGACGCGCCCCAGGAGACGCCCTGTGTGCGTGGGGGTGGGAGAGGGCAGCAGCTCAGGAGGAACCTGTATTTCGGGGCCTGTTGAGACAGAGGCTGCTGGCTCCACCCACCGGCCCGCTGCCCTGGTCAGTCTGGTCTCAGCTGGGATGTGGCCAAGGAGGCGTCCCTGCATGAGTACCCTGATGGTTCTGGAGGCTCGTCCACCACCAACAGGATCATCGCCCAGGGCCGGTGGCACGGGGGCAGAACCACTCCAGGGAGACAGTCCTGTGCCAGGCCCCAGGATCCCTGAGGGGGCCCTAGACCTCTGAGCGGCCACTTGCCTGGTGCCTGGGGGGGCGTGTGTGTGTGCATGCGTGTGTAGGAGGGTCCTCTGGGGCTGGGGTGTGTCTGCTGTGCACTCAGGGGGTGACCACGGCCCTCGGTCACTGAGAAAAATACAGGGGTCTTCCCCATGACCCACCCCCAGCCTACCCCCAGCCTTCATAGGTGACCCGGGGGACCGGTCCCCGGGGCATCCATCTGTGCCTGCCATCGGCTGATGAAGGCCCCAGCCTGAGTCCAGGGGCACAGAGATCCCTCTGGACCTCCCTCGGGGATGCAGCCTCAGCCCTGTCTTGCCCTGACTGCCATCTGAGGGCCCAGCCCAGCTCGGGAGGGTGAGACAGAAGTATGGGCCCCGGCAGAGACACAGGGCTCCCCCTGAGACTCGGGGCCCATCTTCCATCGCTGCCCCCACAGGGGGAGCTCCCCCTCAGTACCATCCACATCAACCTGGAGGAGAAGGAGAAGCAGATCCGCTCTTTCCTGATCGAAGGTGGGCAGAGGCCTGGCCTGGGAGGGAGGGCAGGAGCCTGGTGTGTGCCCCAGCTCCTCAGCGGGGCCTTGCCGGGGGCTCTCTGCTGGCCAGGCCCCCCTCACGGAGTCTGTGCGCTAGGCCCTCTCATCAACACCATCCGCGTGCTGTGTGCCAGCTATGAGGACTACAGCCGCTGGCTGCTCTGTCTGCAGACCGTGTTGCCCCCGGCTGGAGCCCCCCCGCTGGCTGGCCCCGAGAGCCTCCCGGGGCTGCGGGGGTCCACACAGGTGAGGGGTCCACAGGGGCACATGCTGCCCCTGAATCTCACGTTCCGGGCCGAGGCGGAGGTCTGGGGTGTGGGTGGTTAGGGAGAGGGGTCCTGCTCTCCGTCTCACCGCCCCGCTCCCTGCCGCCGGCCTTCCAGGTCACGGGTGGCGGCGGAGGCTCCCTTTCCTCAGATGGACGAACCAGCTGGGACTCGGTGTGCCCCGCGCCCCCCCCCACCCACACCAGCTACTCTCTCCCTGAGTCCTCAGTGCCGTCCACCGCAGGCTGCCCTGCCCAGCCTGTACCTGTGAGTATCGGGGGTGGGGAGGGATAAGCAGGAGAGAAGCACGAGAGGTTGTGAGGACAGTTTGTGCGGGGGAACCTGGGTCCCCAGGACACTCCACCCCAAGCGGGACCTGGAGGGAACTTAGTGCAGCCTCAGAAGACCGAGTGGGTGAGGGCCTTTGAGAACCTTCTGGAAGGTCTTTGGTCCCTACAGGACCAGGCCAACCCTGGCTGCACCAGCATCCGCAGGCAGAGGCCCGAGCTGAGACGGGGCAGCCACAGCCGGTCACCCAGGAGTAATGCCCGGGGAGAGGGGCCCAGCCTGGCCACCTCGCTGTACCTGGACCTGACCGAGGTGGGCCCAGCACACTGACCCAGTTCTCCCTCCCACCCCCACCCCCCCGGCCTCCATCTCGTAGGCCCAGGTGGTCCTGGGGCCACCTGGAGGCCTTCTTGCACCGAGAAGGGAGGGCTCGGGCCACCTCAAGTCCAAGACACCTGTCTCTTCTGCCTCTTGCCCGCAGCTGAGCAGGCAGAGCCTCGAGGACAACCCCGAGGCCCCAGACCACCCTCTGAAGACCCCACACTCCCCACTCTATGCCGATCCCTACACGCCACCTGCTACCTCCCATCACAAGATCACGGCCGTCCGGGGCCTGGATGAGGTCAGCTCCCTGTGGGTGACGGAAAGGGCTAGACATGTCCACAGCCGGGGGTCTGCTCCGTCATGCTGAGTGGCCAAGGGGCTCGGGGGCCGGGGTCCCCTCAGCTCCAGGAGGCTCTGCTCCCAGGTCTCAGGCCCCCGCCCCTCCCCTGGCAGTTGCTCAGCGCCGTGCAGAGCTCACCTGGACCTGAGGCCTCGAGCCCATTCCCCTCGGTCCCCGTGTCTGTGCCTGTCTCGGGCCCCAGCTCTGGACTCTCCGGTCCCCGCTTGCTCTCCAAGAAGGGAGCCCTGCAGCCCAGAGCCTCTCAGCGGCACCGAGGCTTCATCAAGGGCTGGGGGCCACCCGCCCCAGACCCCCCTCCGCTTGTGAGTAGCAGCCCTCACCCCTGCTGGGTAACGGGTGCTGTGGAGCGGTGGAAATAGTGTGGGGGCCTGGGACCCTGGGGGAGCAGGAGAGATGGAGGCAGGAAGAAAGGGCAAGCTGAGACCAAAGACAGGAAGCGGAGGGGGTAGGGGGTGGAGGCGGGAAGGGAGGCTACGCACCCAGAAGGAAAAGGTGGGGCTGGGATCCGGCAGATTCGTGGGCTGCTCTCCAAGGCTCCTCCCCCAGGAATCAGCTCTCAGACTTGTGGTTGGGATCCCCAGGTCTCCCCTGCGAAGCAAGTCTCGCCCGACCCCCTGCCACCTCCCTCAGGTGAGTGGGGACCCTTGCCTCTTTCTGAGGGGAGCTCTGGGTGTGGCTTCCTAAAGGCACTGGCACCTCTGTCCTCCCCACCAGGTGGTCATCCCCCCAAGAGCTGTGGCAACACGGGGGACAACGCCTCCTCTCCCTCCCACAAGCGGCGGCCCCGAGGAGGACCTGAGACTCGGGGGGGGCTCATCCAGTGGATCTGATGGCCTCTGGCGGCTGGTTCTCAGGACCACCTGCCAGCATGGGCCCCCCAGGGGGTCTATGGCAGAGCCTGGGGCTTTCTTTGTGGGGCCACAGGCTGGCCCGCAGCTGACACCTGAACCCCACCCGGTGCTGAGTCCGCATCTGATCCCAGCCGGGTGAAGGGGGCTCCCGAACTCTGAGTTTCCCTGGGCTCTGGAGGGGCCAGGAGGAGGGCCTCATCCTGAAGATGGCCCGGCGACGTGGCTGCACCACAGACAAGAGCAGGCCTCACAGAGGGACCAAACGGCAGCCTTTTCCTGCAGGGAAGCAATGAGGGAGGCCACCTGGCGCAGGCTTTAGCCGGCGGTGGGAGAACCGTGCAAGTGTGAAGGTCAGAGGGCTGAGAACGTCAGGTTAGTGCGGGTCAGAGCACGTGAGATCAGAAGGCGCGACAGTAGGAGGTCAGCAGAGTCTCAGAAGTGACAAGCAGAGGTAGAGGGTATTGCGGGCGGACGTCAGGGGGCTGGGGCTCGTGGGGAGAAACTGACAAGAGACTAAGAAAGAAAGAGAAGGTTTTATTTGTGCTGTGTGTCCGTGCGTTTTCTGCTCCGCAGTCAGGAGTCCCCATCCTGGGGACCCTGTGCACGAGCCCAGCCGGCACCCAGCCTGGCGGGCCCCACTGCTCTGCCGCCACCAGCCTCCCACCAACCTTCCCGCTCCATCTCCGACGCCTCAAAGCCTTGGGACAATCCCGAATGTCCAATCCCTTTATCCGACACGCCATCTTCTGTCTCTGGACCTCGTCCAGGGTTCCCCAGAGGAGGGCTCTGGCTTGGGCCCCACAGACCCCCACCCGGCAGGGGCTGCTGGGGCTGCCGTCCCGCACGCCTTTGTCTCAGGCAGGAGCCACGGAGGCCTCGGCCACAGGCCCTGGGTGTTAGGGGTCCCGGAGGCTCCCCCTTCCCCAGCCCACCTGTCAACAGGGCAGGGTGTCCCTGGGACGCCCCCTCCAGCCTGAAGGCCGTCTAGTCTCCTCACCCTCGCCCCCTCCCAGATCTCCCGCTGGGGCTTTGCTGCTGCTCGGACACCTTCTAGTTTCCAGTGCCTTATCCTGCCTCTCCCCCCGACTAGATAACCCCATAAAATATAGGACATGCAGTTATGCTGGATTTCAGATAAACCACACATAACTTAGTGCAAGGGATCAAATCCTGCGTGTCTGAAGTCCAAGTTTCACTGGCACCCTCTGTTTTTATTAGCTAATCTGGTCACCTTGCTAACCAGCTCCTTGCTCAACACCGACCCACCCAGCCTTCCGGAATCTCCCTCCCCCAGGTGTGAAGCCCAGCCTTGGCCTTAGCCGGCCTCAGACCTTTGGGTGGAACCCAAGGGAGCAGGACCAAGAATACTGGCTCCTTCCTCGATGCCACCGAACGCAGGGGTCAAAGGGCAAGACCTGAGGGCAGCACCTCGTCCTCAGCACCCGTGGCCATTTCTTTGTCCTGTGTCTTCCTGGACCAAGCCTGGGCTCCAAGAGCTGGGGCTGCGGCCACGGCGTCCCTTCCCCACCTGCCGGCGGAAGTAGTGGATGGCAGAGATGGTGCCGATGTTGGCCAGCAAGACTACGGGAGAAACACAAACCCTCCTGAGTGCCGGCTCCATCCCGGCCTGGTCACCACCTCCTACCCACATGGCCTGGCCCTCAAAGGGCAAGAGGAGGCCAGCGGGGCGAGGAGCGGGTCAGCTGTGAGAGGCGCAAGGTCACGGTCACGGGAGGAACCTTGTGCTCCGCCAAGCACCTCTCATCCCTGCTGGCCCAGCGAGTGAGACTGGGCAGCACTGGCCCTCCCGGGCAGCAGCCCGACCCTCCCCAGGGCCCCCACACCTGTTTTCCAGGCATCTGGGGTATGCAGATCTGAGGTTCTCACAGCCCAGGTGGCAAAGGCCACAAACACCAGGCACATGTCGTTGTGGCTGAAGGTCAATGAGGCGAGAGGATCTCGGAGCTCCCCTGGGAGAGAGAAGCGGGCTCTGTGTTCGGCCTGCTCCACTGAGACTCCTCCGCCCCAGAGATGCTGCCCGGGTCCCATCTTCCCTGCGGTACCCTGTCCCAACACACAGGGTGGTGTGTGGCACCGCTGAGTCAAGCTGACTCGAGCGGGCTGCCTCTGGGGTACCATTTCCTGGTTTGTAAAGCATCTTCCACGGGGAACGTGAGAGGAGGTCTCCTGAGTGCCTGACCAGGCAGCAAGGCCTGAGCGGGCCCGGTGCCCACCGTGCTAGAGGCTGGGGGCCGGGCACCGCTGTCGCCTGGGCCTGGATGCGGAGCGATGGTGGGTGTGGACACGAATCCCCGAGCGGCGGCTGCGTCCACCCCACCTGGACAATGTCCTGCGATGGCCAGGAGCTAGGGCGCCCTCCTCAGGTCACCCCCAAGCATCCCCAGCAGCTCATGACTCGGGGTCCCAGCCTGCCCCTCCCCAACGGCCCTCCTGGCTGGACTCCCCGGACAGAATGTTCCCGGGACCTGGACGGCCCAGGGGGCCCACGCGACACGCACCTGCTCGCCGGACTGCCACACTGAACTGCTCCGCTGTGGCCGGGCTGGGCTCTGGGGGGGCACCAGGCCCCACAGCCCAGGGCCCCAAGCTGGGGGGCTCCGTGGCCGGGAGCAGGGCAGCCAGCTCCGGTGTACCCCCCGGCGCGTCCTCCCCGAGGAAGTGTTCATAGGCCTCAGGGATGGAGATGGGCACGGGGTCCCCAGGTGGAGAGGCCCGTACGGCCTCGGCTCGTGGGGGCCGGGCCACAGGGTGGCTCCCCCGCTGCCCCGGCCTCTGGGCCCAGTGGTCCTGGAAGAAGAATTCACACACGTCTGGCCACCGGACTTCAGCCAGGGCCTGGTCGGCTTTGGCCGCCTCCTCGGCATCTTCCTCCTCCTCCTCAATAGTGTCACAAAAGAAGAACTCATAGGCCTCTGGCAGGGTCACTGCAAAGCTGCTCCCGGGCCTGGGCCCCACTGAAGCAGAGGGGAAAGGGGGAGACAGGTGTTTGAGGATCCGAGGCTGTGGAGACCGGGGCCCAACCGCCATGGCGTCCCAGCCTCCGGGCCCCCCTCGGCCCCTGACTGCCGTCCTGGGGGGCGAGGGCCGGGCTGCAGCTGGTGAGGGGGTGCTCGAGGTCTCTCCTGAACCCGGCCCCTCGGGACTGGGCACAGCCTCGGAAAATCGCACTTTTTTCTTCTTGGGGGCTTGGACCTGGCCTGGGGGGGGCTCCCCTGAGTGACGTCCAGGGGCACCTGCCGAAGGCTCCTCTCTGGGCTCCTCTCGGTGTCCTCCCGGAGACACAACAGGGCTCCGGCGTGGGCCAGCCCCTGGGCCAGCCTCCACCGTCACCACGTTCAGCCCGGCCGGGGCAACGGGAGCCGGTGTCGACACACCCACGTCAGGCTGGGCCGGGGACACGCGGCGAGGTGGAGCAAGTGTGGATGAGTCCACTTCCTGCTTGAGCACCGGGCCCGGCACGGGCAGGGGCACGTCCAGTCTAGACTCGGAGCCAGGTGTAGACAGAAGCGTGTCAGGCTGAAGCTTGGAGGCAGGTGTAGACAGAGCCACACCTGACTCAGCCATCGAGACGTGTGGACGAGCGTCCAGGGCAGGTGAGGGTACGGCGTGCAGCTCAGCTCCAGGGGCCATTCTGAGCAGGTCTGTACCCTCCTCGGTCACAGACACAGGTGTCGACGGGTCCGGATCTGCTCCTTGCCGGGTCCCCTGCGCTGGGGCTCCTGCAGACTCGGGGCCCCGTTCTTCCGGCCCGGCTCCTGCGGTCTGCTCTGCCACCCCCGCGGAGAGACCCTGCCCCCTGGACGCAGCCAGGCCCAGGCCCTCCTTGGGCCTGACCTCAGCAGGCAGCGGGGAACCCCGCTGGAGGGGAGCCGAGCCAGGGGTGCCCGAGCGCCCACCCCCCTTGGCTCCGGCAGCGTACCTCTTCTTTTGGGTAGGGCTGCGTGCTGGGGCTCCGGGGCTGCCCGGGGGCCTCTGGGGAGCCGGGCTGCAGCCAGGAGACTCAGAGTTCTGGGGAGGCTCACCGGGGGGAGGGCCCGGGGGCGCTGGCCCCTGCAGAAGCCTCTGCATCTCGTCTCTGGAAGACACTGGCCCTCGAAGGGACGAGCTCTGGCCTCGGGGGTCGGCGGCAGATCTGAGGGACAGCAGAGTTTCTGACCGTGTGGACGTGCCGGGCGTCTGCTGATCGGGCCCCGGGGCCAAGATAGGCTCACGCCAAGACCTGCTGACCAGTGGCCGGGGAGCCGCCTCGTCCTCCTCCTTGAAGCCGGGCCAGCCCCTCCCCCCGGAAGCTGGCTGCCCCTTGAGAAGGGGGGGAGGCCCAGGGGGGTTGCTGCCACTGCTGTCCCCTTGGTCACTGTCACCGGACAGGAGCTCATCCGCCGGGGCCAGGCTGGCCTGCAGGCGGCCGCACTCTTCCACTGTGGCCGCAAACTCAGCCCAGTCCTGGTCGCTCAGCTGGATGCTGTACTGGAAGTTTTCCATTTCAGGTCAGCGGAGGCACTGGGGCCGCGGAGCCGGAGGCTGGGCGGGGTCCTCACGGGCCCAGGTCCTGGGCACTGGCTGGCGGATGCTCGTTGCGGGGCCCCCCGCCTCCTTGGCTCGGGGGCCAGCACCCCATCTGCTTCCTGAAAGAAACCCAAGCAGGGAAAGCCAAGGGAAGCCAAGCGACTGTCAACCCCGCCCGCTCCGACTCCTCCAGAAGCGCAGCTACCGAGGTCCGTCAGCTCCGTACAGCAAAGCCCAATTCAAGGGTCACCCACTGGGAGTCAGCTCACCTGGGCGACGGTCAGCCCTGGTCTGGCCCAGCACGCCTCGGGGGCAGCTGGCCACGGAGGAGGGGCCGCGGGGTCCAGCAGGTGACCAGCCTTGGCTGGGACAGGCTTCTGGGCTTCCACTGAGATCATCAAGGTCACACTAGTACTGGCTAGAGCCCACTCAGGGGTCATCGGGGAGTGCCTGGCTCTGCCCCCTGCCTAGGCAGGAGGTCACTGAACAGAAATGGGCCTCCTAGCTCCCAGGGGACCACGAGGGCCATCCTCCCGGTCTCTGCCCCTCGCCCAGGCCTGCCCAGCTGGCAGAGCTCCCTCCTTCTGCCTCCTCTCAGTGAACAGAGGTAGCCCTAACTGGCAGCTGTGTCTCAGCCTCCTGCGGGAAGTGCTCTCTGGCCTTTGGTCTGCTACCCCCCCGCCCGCCCCGGGGCCAGGAGCCAGGAGCCCACTCTGGCCAGGCCAGTGCTGAGATGCGGGTGCCTTGTGACCGGAGCACTGTGCCTTCCTGACCCCTGAAATTTGCCCTCCTCACTGGCCCTGGGGAAGTCCCTCTGCCTGACTTCGGGGCTTCTTGGGGGGGATGAGGGACTGACAGTGTCATACCTGGGACCCCGTGGCCAGCATGGGCAGCGGAGCTGGGCGTCCGACCTGCCTGTCCCAGTGGCTGGTGATGGGCTCACTGCGAGGGCCCCACCCCCACCGCCAAAAATACCCCATCACTGTGGTCACATGTCTCCTGCCCGCCGCCAGGGCCCAGGACACAAATAGATGGCATTTGAGGAGCCTCCAGCTGGTGCGAGAGACGCCTTCCCGGTCGGGTCGGACACTGGCCAGAGAGCGCTGACCTGCAGTCAGTCCTGCACGGGGCTCCTCTGCCCGAGCTGAAGGCCACTCTGCACTTGATCGCTTGGCCCAGGCTGACCTTCCCTCTCAAAGCGGCCCCACCCGCTGCAAAACCTCAGGCCCTGGGCCAGCAGCTCCATCTTCCAACCCCCACCAACCGAGGCCCCTCTGGGTCTTAGGGCTTTACTCCGTCACCTGTGGGAACAGAGTGGTAAGTGGGGAATTACCATTCCAGAATGTTCCTAGAGGCCCTTTGGAGGTGGGCTGCTGCTGACTGGGGTGGAGCAGGAGAGCAAGGTCTGCACCCCTCTCCTCTGGCCTCAAGAGGCTCACTGGCCCCTCACCCGCAGCACTACTGAACCTGCCAGTAGGGCTCAAGGGACAAGTGGGGTCACTGAGGGATCTTGGTGGCAGGAACCCCAAGGGGTACGGGCCTTGGGCCTCCACAGAGGGTTGGGAGGATTCAAGGTGGAAAGCTGGTTACTCCCCACCAGCTGACCCCCCACCCCTGACCTGGGCTCCTACAGTCGGTCCCCAGAGGTGGCAGCACAGAGTCTGACCATCCAAGAAAGGGGCCTGGAGCCACCAGCCCCCCGCTGAACCAGTCCCCGAGAGTAGGCCGGCAGGCATGACGGGCCTCAGGGACGGGTCTTGGAGTAACCCCTCCTATTTCCAGCTCCTCTCCCCTCTCTGGAAGAGGGGGCCTGGGGCTGAAAATTCCAAGCTTCTAATCATGGCTGGTCTCTCTGAGGACCATCCCCAGCCAGGAGCCTACCCGGAGTCCCCTCAGTAGAACAAAAGATGGAAATAGTACGTTATAGTTTAAAATAAACAAATAAACAAACATGGTTAAAAAAATAAAAAGAACAGAAGATGGTCCTGGTACTCTGATCACTTGGGAATTTTCAAGGATTTCAAGAGCTCTGTGGTCTCCTTCCAGTCTCGACGAGCGTTGGAGTTGGGCACCCGGGGGCTGCGCCGGTCAGCTCCCCCCGAAGAGTGGTCCCCCGTGGGGACGTTCCCAATCCTGCAGCATTTTTCTGTGCACGGACATCTGGGTTGCCTCTACTCGGCAGCTATTACAAATACCGACGCTGTGAACTTTCCAGAACATTTCTTTTGGAAACCCTGTGTCCTTGGTTTCAGAGGGGTCGGAGGCGCGCTTGTCCAGCGGTTTTGCCGAGCGTCTGCACACTTGCTCTGACAGGTGGACACACTCGGGGGCCCGTGTGCCGCGTGTCCCCACCGGCCGTCGGCGTCCCCTCGCCCCCTGGAGGCTCGGGGCGGGGGACACGCGGCAGCTTTCATTCATGTTTCCTGTGGTGTTGGCCACAGCATTTCTCTTCCTGTGAAGCTCTGTGTCTTCTTAGTGCTTCCGCCACTTTTACGAGTCTTTCCTTATTGATTTATAGGGCGTGTGCATTCTGGATAAGAATTACTTATTGATGTCTGTGCTATCAATATCTTCACCCTCAGTTTTGTCGTCACTCTCTTCACAGTGCCTTTTGATAAACAGAAATTTTAAATTTTAATGTAGTCTAGGTTACCAACAACTTCCTTTACATTATCACCTTTTCTGTTCTTTTTTTAAAGATTTATTTCAGGGCGCCTGGGTGGCTCACTCAGTGAAGTGTCTGCCTTCAGCTCAGGTCAAGATCCTGGGTCCTGGGATCGAGCCCCCCATCGGGCTCTCTGCTTGGCAGGGAGCCTGCTTCTCTCTCTCCCACTCCCCCTCCTTGTGTTCCTCTCTCGTTGTCTCTCTCGGTGTCAAATAAATAAATGGAATCTTTGAAAAAAATGAGTAAAATGGGATTAAAGTGTGATTAACCCACTTTTTAAAAATATTTATTTCATTTTATTTATTTATTTATTTATTTACTTACTTACTTACTTACTTATTTGACAGAGAAAGACAGCAAGAGAGGAATCACAAGCCGGGCAGTGGGGAGGGAGAAACAGGCTCCCCGCCAAGCAGGGAGCCCAATGCGGGGCTCAATCCCAGGACCCAGGATCATGACCTGAGCCATAATGACTGAGCCACCCAGGTGCCCCTTATTTATTTTTAAAGATTTGTGTATGTACTTGAGAGGATGAGAGAGCACACGTGAGCGGAGGGAGGGGCAGAGGGAGAGAATCCCAGCCGCCTCTTCGCTGAGCACGGAGCCTGACGCGGGGCTCGGTCACACCACCCTGGGATCGTGGCCTGGGCCGAAATGCAGAGCCGAAGGCTCAGCCACCTACACCACCCGCGCTCCCCCCCTTTTGGCGCACTCTTTGCCTGCGCCAAAGTCATAAAGATTCCATGAAGGTGCCCTTGCATATTTGCTTAAAGCTGTGTTGTTTTACCTTTCACATTGGATGTGCAACCCACCTGGTGTTGACTTTGGGGGACGGTGGGTGATGGGGTCCCGTCATCCTTTCTTGTCTCCATGTGGACGCCTAGTGGGCCCGGTGCCATGTGAAGGGTCGGGGGCACACATGTGTGGGTCTCTGCAGGGGCTCAGCGGCACAGCCCCGCCCGCGGTTGGAACCCTACAAAGGGAGAAGTTCGCAAGGTTCAGGGCAAGGGCTTTTCAACAGTGCCCAGGCTGCCCTGGGAGAAGAGGGTACAGAGCTTGAAGGGAGGCAGGGAGACCAGCTCTGAGGCTGTGGGGAGAGGGCAGGTATACTAGGGGGTGGGGGGAGGGTCTTACCTGAGGCCAGATGAGGGCTGAGCTCCACCCAGAGGCTCCCACTTCCTCCTGTCCCCCTCAGCCAGGGAGGACTCCTTGCTGGGGGCCGCGGAGGTTCGTGTGCTGTAAGATGCGGAAATCAGGGTCAGGATGTGCTCCCCAGTGACGTTCAGTCTTGGAGGAGACCTGGGCCAGGGGAACAAGTGGACGGACAGACGGGCAGTCAGACACACATCCCACCCGGTGGGGAGCAGAGGCCCAAGCAGGGGGAGGTGTGGAGGGAGAGAGAGGCTAACGGAGAAGGCGGCCTGCTGTACCCCTGGGGCCACCAGAGGGCACCAGGACTCCACCGGAAGCAGAGCTCTGCGGGCCCCCTGCGCCCACTCTGGGGACGGACCCTCCGGGGGTTCTGGGCCTCCTTTCCTGAAGCCGGGATTCCTTGGAGCCCGTGACCTTGCCACAGCAAGCACTCAAAAATAAGGGAGTAAGAGCCAACTTGTAGCGAGTAGCTATAATATGCCCAGCAGTATTTTACACAGATCACAGGCTTTTAACTTAAAAAAAAAAAATTTTATTGAGGTATAATTTACATACAATAAACTGCACATATTTGAATGTGAAATTTGCTAGGTTTTGACGTTCGTGCTGCCCAGGAAGCTGTCACCACAGTGCAGACGGCAAACATGCCCATCGGCAGCTCCCGTGCCCTCGCGGCCGCCGCCGGCCCGCTCCCAGGCTAACCGAGAGCTTGCTTTGGTCACTGTGGTTCGCTGACGTTGTCTAGATCTGCAGGTAACTGGGATTATGAAGGGTGTACTTGTCTGCAAAAGAGTACAGGGTGTCTGGGGTTCTGTCGCTAAGCATCGTTTGAGATTCGTCCTTTATACTGTATACACCAATAGTTCTTTTTTTTTTTTAAGATTTTATTTATTTATTTATGTATTTGTCAGAGAGCACAAGCAGGGGGAGCAGCAGGCAGAGGGGGAAGGAGGCTTCCACTGAGCAGGGAGCCCCATGCAGGACCTGATCCTAGGACCCTGGGATTGGGACCCGAGCTGAAGGCAGATGCTTAACCGCTTAACCAACCGAGCCACTCTTGAGTCCCGCAATGAGCATTTTTAAAAGTCAACATTTTATTTTTTTATGTAAATGCAATTAATTAACATGCAGTGTATTACCAGTGTCAGAGGAAGAGCTCAGGGACCCATCAGTCTTACACGACGCCCGGTGCTCTTCACATCCTGGGCCCTTTAATGTCCATCACCCAGGTACCCATCCCTCATCCCTTAATTTCATTTTCAAATTATTGTCGGTGTGTAGAAATACCACCGATTTTTAAAATATCGATCTTGCACCCTGAATCCTTGCTTAATTCATTTATCAGTTTTAATAGTTTTCTTATCATGTCACTTGAACCTAGTTTTACTTCTTCCTTCCCAACCTGGGTGCCTTTTGTTTCGTGTCCTGGCCGCACTGGCCCGACTAGAGCTCCCTGCAGCGCCGGGCGGAAGCGTCACCGGGGGGCACCATTGCTTTATCCCTGTACTGTAGCAATTCGATTAGCCGGTCCCTTGAGGGGGTTCTCTCCAAACTGCTTATGCTTGAGTTTCATTGAGCTTCTTGGATCTGTGGGTTTACAGTCTGCATCAAGACTGGGAAAATGCCGGTCACTGTTTCTCTCGGTGTCCCCCTCCTCCCTCCGGGACTCCAACTGCACGGGCACTAAAGCCACAACCAGTAGCTCTCCCGCACCTAACCGGTGCTCTTCTCTTGTCTTTCCTTCTTTTCTAGTTTTTAAATCTGTTTCAATTTGAATCGTTTTTATTGTTATGTTTGCAGTATTTTAGCTTCTTGAACACGTGGAGTGTGACTACCACGACCACCTTAATGTCCTTGTCTACCGATTCTATTATCTGTGACATTTCTACGGTTCATTCCAATTGACTGATTTTTTTTCTATTATGAGTCGTATTTTCCTGCTTCTTTGTATTCCTGGTAATTTTTTACTGGCTGCCAGACATCATGAATTTTAATGTGTTGGGTGCTGGATATTTCTGTGTTCCTATAAATATTCTGTGGCTTTGTTCTGGGGCGCAGTTCAGTTACTTGAAGACAGTTTGATCCTTTAGGGTCTTGTTCGTAACCCCTGTTAAACAACACCAGCACTTACTGTAAGGGTAATTACCCCTCACGCCGGGGACAAGGTCCTTCTCAATACTCTACCACGTGCCCTCTGAACTACGGGCTTTTCCAATCTGGCTGGAGGTGACCCTGGGTGAACTCAAAGGATTTTTCTCTCTAATCTCTTCGGGTGGTTCTTCTCTTGGCCTCGAGGAGTTTCTTCCAGCATGTTCTAATCAGCCTGGACAGAGACCCTCTACCACTGTCCGTAGTTCTCCTTTCTTGCCGACCCGATGGGCCCTGGCTCCCCACCCTAACCCACGGAAGTCTGCTCAGCCGCCTGGCTTCCTGCTTCCTGGCTTCCTTCTGGCAGTCTGCGGGGGACGATGAGCGCTCACTTCACTGGTTTCCCACTTCTCAGGGACCACTGTCTTCCAAGCCTGCTATTTTGTATCTTCTGTCCAGTTTTTTTACTTGTTTTGGGCAAGAGGGTAAATCTGGTCCTTGCTGCTCCATCTGTGGTAGAAGCAACTGTCACTATGCAGATTAGTTATTTTATTTAATTCCTTCAACCACACAGCCCTAAGGACAAATAGTATTTGAATCCTATTCCACAATTGAGATTTTGTGACTTGCCCAAGGTCACACAACTAAGTGACAGCAGAAGTAAAGTTTCATCCCAGTCTGCGCTAGAACCTTCCCTGAACCACTCCTGTGCTGACAAGACCTCGAGGGGGTGCCCAACACGGGAGCCCCACGCGGGGACTGTGAGTGAAGGCAGCGAGTCTGCGCTTCCCAGACACAGAGGCGACGGAAGGAAGTCCAGAGACGCGGAGAGGAGGTCTGAGTCTGTCTTTGTGCGAGAGGCCCCGGCCGCCCCTGAGGGGTTCTCTCTCTGTGCCGGCTCAGTCTCCATCTCGGACCATGGGACTGTGTGTCTCGGGCTCTGCGGGTTCATCCTCTCCATTACGGCCCAGGTGGAGCCGGTTTCCAGGTGGGACATTCCGGGAAGCCCAGAGGCAGATGCTGCTCTGGGAAGAGCTGGTAACTGCTTCCCTCCCCGTTCCCCTCCCCAAACCTGCCCGACGCCGGCCTGAGGGGACTGCGCACCCCAGACTCCAGTGCATGGCGGCCGTCAAACCCACAGCCTGGTCATACGAGCACCCGCAGTTGTAGCCATGGGCCCTGGAGTTACACGGCCGCCAGCTCTAAGCGCCTCTTGGGGTCTGGAACATTCCAGCACTACCTCATTCACTCCACACAACCCTCCCGAGTTCCCGGCTGGGGTGGCCCAGGCAGGCCCCAGTGTTCTGGGCTTCACGCTGGGCGTGTAGATCTCCCCACCCAGGAAGGAGCTGCCTTGCTGCATTTGGGCAAGAGGTCAAATTGAGGCTGAGGCTGAGGCTCACGGGGAGGCGGGGGGGGCATCTGAGGAAGCCCACCGACCCTCAGACTCCATCCTCCCCCCACCTGTGCCCGTACACCAGGGACGGTCCCTGTGTGTCCATGTGGGGAGGGTCCCTGGTGCGCTCTTGTGCCGGGGAGCAGCCACATCCACAAATGAGGGTCAGCCCTGACACCTGAAGCTCAGTTTCTGCCCTCCAGAGGGGCAGGTGTTTGCCCCTGTGACTTCTGGAAAGCCAACAACAGCCTCCTGCCACCAACCTACTGGGTAACAGGAAACTCTGATATTTTAGCCTCTCGTGGTTACTAGAACCAAATACCACAGACTGGGTGGCTTGTCAACACCAGAAACATACTCCTCACGGTTCTGGAGGCTGGAAGTCCGAGATCAGGGTGCCGACAGGGACTGATCTGGGTGACGGAGCCCTCCAGCTTGTGGACTCCCACCCTCCCACTGTCTTGACATGCCTGTGTCCTTTTATAAGGGCACCGATCCCATTCCATCATGGAGAACACTACCCTTATGAACTAATCATCTCCAAAAGGCCCCATTTCCAACCAACCACCACCACCTTGGGGGTAGGTTTCTACATACGTGGGCAAGCATGGGGCAGGGGGTGGGATGTCCTGCCGGCTTCCAGTCAGGTCAGGGATTGGTGAGGGCCAAGCACAGGGCCTCCGCCTCCCAACACTGACCTTCTACTCCCTGATGGGCTTTCTCCCCACACAGACGTGGGACTCCCCACTCACCGCTGAGGCCCAGGAGGGAAGCCCAAAGCCATGGGGAGGGGGGGGCTGTCAGGGTCAGGGGCGGTACCAGGAGGGGGACACATGGTTACCGGCCGCAGAAAGGGGCACGCGGGACAGGGCAGTGTGGCCCAGGAGTCTGACAGCGCCGGCTAACGCCAGGCCCACCGAGGATGGGGGTGCCACGGCTCTCGGCAGGAGGCATCTCTCACGCTTGTCCTTGTTGCAAACCTGCAGCCTGTGACTCCCCAACCCCGTGCTTTGACCCAGGCGCCCCATCAGTCCTGCCCCAGAAACAACCCCCAGCTCCGCCCAGAGCCCAGGGGTGGACCTGGACCGTGGCTGCACAGCACCACGGCCTGGCCCCGGGGCCTGGCCCTGCTTCCATCTAGCAGGGGCTTGCTAGGAAACCACTTCCGGGTCAAAGTCAGGCCAATCCACTCTCCGCTTACGACAAGAGCCGAAGGGACTATTTCCGGGTCCCCCCCCCCCTTGCGCCAGGAGTCCTGTCCACCCAACCCCTTCCACAATTCCACTGTCAGGAAGGTGGGCGGGGGGGCGACTGCTGGGTGACCACAGGTAGTTAATTGTTTATTGCTATTGTTATTTAAGTTTTACAACTTACATTGTTATTTTACAACTTATTGTTATTGCTGCGGAACGAATTAACCTAGAGTTTAGCAGCTTCAAATGACAAATGCTGTTTATCTCACAGTTCCCGAGAAATCCGGGCTCAGCTAGGCAGTTCTGGCTCAGGGCCTCTCCTGAAGCTGCCGGCAAGATGCTGGCCGAGCAGGGACCTCATCCGAAGGCTCACGGAGTCGGAGAATCTGCTGCTACGCTCCTCCCCCTCGGGTCCATGCCGTCGGCGGCTCCAGAGCAAGGGACAGCTGGCCTCCCCAGAGCAACGGTGTGAGAGACACAGCGAGATGTACTTGCAAACATCACAGTCACCTCCTCACCCCCACAGGCCCCACTGCTCACGGGAGCCAACCTGAGCACGCCCACGAGGCTGCAGGCCGGGGGGAGGGGGGGGATCCCTGGTGGCCTTCTAGGAAGCTGCAGACCCCGGGGCCTGTCTCCAGGACCGAGGTAGGTCCCGGGACGGATCTAGTCCCCAGGACTCCAGGGCGTGGAGACAGAGCAGCCGGGCCAGCTGGGCGACCCTTTAGGGTCAGCTTCCTGCTCTGGAAAGCTTGCCAGGTGATGGGAGGAGGCTGCTGAGGCCTGGAGATCATCAAGGGACCTGGAGCTCTGTCGGGGGAGCGCAGGCCTCTCCTCTCACAAACCAGGGCTCCTGACGGCCCAGACACTCCCCCGCTCTGAATTTCCAACCGACCGCAGCTTCCTGGGCCGACTTCTGTCACCATAGGGACCGATTCTTTCTCCGGATTTCTAACACCCATGATTCGCAGTCATTGTCCAGTCCCCAAGCCCTGGCCCCACAGGCAGATAGGACCCAAACACGCGGGGATCCTACACCCGCAGAGGCAGAGAGTTCTGCTGACCGGGCGCATGAATTTAGCAATGATTGGCTCTTGGTCTTCGCCAGGGCGAAGAGTGGGACCCTCACCGGGAAGGGAACCGGTCAGCCAGCCTCCCAGCCTCCTCCTCCCCGGGAGGAGGTCCTGATTTCTCCCCTACCCCTGCCACACCACCAAGACAGGAGAAGGGGTTTCCTCCATTATTCACCAGGAAGCGTCTGCAAGACAAAAGCCAAGATAAAGATAGCAGGGGCGGCGGCTAGGAGGTCAGGGAAAGCGAAATAACCCGGAGACCATCTGAGGGCAGGGAAGGAGGGGGCCTGGGCAGGAACTGGGTGGAAGAGTGGGGAGGGTATGGGGAGGGTAGGAAGAACCCCTGGTGTGAGGGGATCACTCCCCGTTTCAGGCCATCGTTCTCCCCACAAGGCCTGTAGAAGAGCACTGGAGGGGTTCCCTGCACTGGGCAGGTGTCCACGCTGGGTGTGGGGGGGTGGGGTTCCTTCCACAGCCAGAGGCAAAGACGCTGTGCGTTTGTTTTTTTTTTTTTTTAAAGACTTTGTTCATTTATTTGACAGAGCAAGAGAGCACAAGCCGGGCAATAGTAGACGGAGAGGGGGAAGCAGGCTCCCCGCTGAGCAGGGACTGATCCCCGGACCCTGGGTTCATGAGCCTAAGGCAGATGCTTAACAACTGAGGCCCCCAGGTGCAGAGGAAGCTGTTAGGCCCCAGGTGCCCTCGGCTGCTGAAAAGGGGCAGCCTGGGGAGGAGGCCAGCTCCAGCCCGAGCAGTGTTCCCTCAGACCCCCCTGATCCAGGCGAGAACGACAGCCCTCTTGGCCCCGCTGTGCTGGCCCGGCCGGCTGGTGGTGAAGCATCTGGCTTGAGGCCAGTTCACCATCTCGGGGTCCTGGGACGGAGCAACCCGTCCAGCCTCCCCCGCGAGCGAGCCCCGAGTCAGGGGTCAGCTTGTCCCGCTGCCCCCTTCCCACAGCCACGTGCTGCGCACACTCTCTCAAATAACTAAAATAAAATCTTAAAGAATGACACCCCTCTCAGCCATAAAAAAGCATGAGATCTTGCCATTTATGACAACATGGATAGACCTAGAAGGTATTACACTAAGTGAAATAATTCAGACAGAAAAAGATAAATACCACGTTTTCACTTGTATGTGGAATCCGTAAAACAAGACCAACGAACAAACATAAAATACTCTTGAGGAGCCTGGCTGACTCCCCAGGCTGGTGGAGCATGGGACTCTTGATCTCAGGGCTGTGAGTTCGAGCCCCATGCTGGGTGTAGAGATGACTTAAAAATAACATCTTAAAGAAAAAGTACTCCTAAATACAGAAAACAAACCGGTGGTTCTCAGAGGAAAGGTGTGGGGAGGGCTTGAAACAGGCAAAGGGGATCAGGAGGTACAAGCTTGCAGGGATGTAATAAATAAGTCACAAAGATGAAAAGTACAGAATAGGGAATACGGTCAATAACGCTACGGTAATTCTGCGCTGCCGGGTGGCGGCTCCTCACGGCGGCGAGCACCCCCCACCGTACCAAGTGCCGGCTCTGTTGCGCACCTGGAATTCACAGAACACTGGGTGTCAGCCGTTCGTCAGACCCCTCCCGAGCCTCCTGCCTCATTCAGTCAGGTCAGTATGGATGGAACTGTTCCAAGCAGGTGCTGGGGACGTCGTGAGGCACAGGCAGCCCCTGGGGCCCTCGGGGCCTGGGCTGGCTGCCTCCAGCGGGGACTGAGGAGAGAAGTCCAGGGGGGAGGCTGAGAGCAGGAGGGCCTGCCTGAGGAACTGTGTGTGGTCCCCACGGAGCCGGAGAGGTCCTCGGTGGGTCCTCGCTCCAAAGCTCCCTTGGGCAACAGTGTTGAGAAGAGATTACCAGAAATGGGAAGCAGAATGTGGCGCGGGAGTGCGGGTGGGAAGGACAGGAGGAGCGGGAGGCAGGACCTACCGGGGAGTTATCCCTGCCCTCCCGTGGGAGGAGGGTGAGCGTGATGTGACGGCCCAAGTTCCAGGTGATTTCCCCAGGTGACCTTTTTCCTTTGGCCACACAGGTAAGGAGGTCCCTCTTTTTCCTGCAGGATGTGTGGGCCCCTAACCCCCCCACCCCACCGGGCTTCAGGTCCCATATCGCCTCCCTCCCCCAGCTTCTGCCCTGAGGCCCTGAGCAGCTCCCCTCCCCCAACCAGGCCAAGCTCCCCGCTTCAGCCACAGACCCTGTGCTAGTCTCCGGCCCAAGAGGGCTTCCCGGGTGTGACCAACTCTCCCTCCCTCTGTCCTGCTGATGCCACAGCTCTGAAGGAAGAGGAACTACTCTGAAGGCCCCGGGGGCCAGGGTCACGGTGTGCGTATTTGTCCAAGGGTGCAGAACTTGGCCGTGTGGCTCCCACCGTCTGGGACACGGACGCAGGCCCTTGACTCTTGGGAAGATGGGCAACGAAACCAGAGGGTGACTGGCTTGGTGGGGATTCGGTGGTCCCTGCTGGGTGAGTACGGTTACCGTGCCCTGCTGGTGACACGGCCACGGAAGCCGCTGGAGTTCTCAGAAGCAGGCTAAGCTCCGGCAGTGACTCACCCTCCTTCTTGACGGGCCCTGGCCAGGCCGGCGGCTGGCAACCATCTGATGAACTCAGCTGCAGTTGGGAAGCGAGTCTTGGCTCGGCCTCCGATGGGCTCAGGATGAGACGCCGCGGTCCCAGCTGGTATGACTCACGTCACCCCCGCGTTGCAACTGGAGCACAGACCCCCGCCGCAGCTTGGGGAGACCTGGGGCCACAGGACAGTGACCCCTGGGCTGACTTCCAGGGCCGCCTACCATTGCTGCCGGGCAGGGGCTCAGAACAGAGGCGCCGCAGGCCCCCCGTCCAGGCTTTTCCCACTAGTGGGGAGGCCTCCCCTCCCAGGGCACACAGCAGGCTGGACTCTGGTCGCAGAGTACCCCAAACCCTGGCACTCGGTGCTCTTGGCCAGTCTGGCCCCGGTACCCTGCCCTCGGGACTCAGGCAGCCTCTCCTGCCCACCCGGCCTGGGACAGGCTCAGCCCCGCAGCCTCGTGTTGAACCACGAGAACAAAGTAGGAAGTGGACCAAGCCAGGACTGAAGCTTCAGGACACAATCACCTCTCACCACAGCTCAGGGGTGACCCCCAGGACAAGTGGATGACAATGTCTCCACCTTCCAAGGTCCACAGCGGTGGGAGTGGGGTAAGGTACCTTAAAAAAACCAACAAACAAAAATCCTTGCCGAATGATGCAGCGGGACTGGTTCCCAAAACTGGGATACGCTGTGGAGAATGTGCCGCCCGTGACACTGCGGGGCGGCCTCTCGCAGGGGCCACACGGCCGCGAGGGTGCCGGGCTCCCGCTCCAAGCCCGGGGCTAGAGAAGGGCGCCCCGGGGTACGAGCCCGGGGAAGGGCCACCCGCAGCCCCGCTCCAGAAGCCAGCACAAAGCAACCGGCAGACCCCCTCCACCGCCCCCACCCCAGGACTAAGGGCTGAAAGAAACTCCAGACGAGAATCTCCGCGAAGACAAGAAAAGATCCGAACTGTCCGGACGCCTCTGAAAACAAATCCCTGGCACACTCAGAGGCCACGGCCCTGGAACGGGGCGCTGCCTCCGCCGCAGTGAGGGTCGAGGCCTCACCGCAGCCACGGCCTCCAGGGCGCGCCCCGGTTCTGCAGGCCCGCCCTGGGGCCGTTGGGGGGCGCCCCAGTCAGGCCTGGCGGGAGCCGCAGCGCGAAGGCGGACCCCGGGCGCAGCAGCGGGAAGGGGCGGTCGAATGCGGGGAGCGGCGGGCGAGCGGCGTAGACCTCGGGCGCCCGGGCCTCCGCAGCGGAGGGCGGCGGGGCCGGGCGGCGCGAGGGCCCCAGCTGGCCCAGGCAGGCCGCCAGATGGCCAAGCAGCCGCGATCGCACGTCGGCCGGGACGCCCTCGCAGCCGGCCAAGAAGCGATTCACCTCCGCGAGACACTCACTGAAGCCCGCGCGGTACTTGCCCAGGACGGCGGGGTCAGCGCTGAGCGCGGCTGCGGGGGCGGCAGGGGACAGGCGGTCGGTTCCCGCCGCGGGGTCCCGTGCGCCTCCCCGTCACCCCCCCCCCCCACGCCGCTGCCGCCCGCGCCTCACCTGTCACCTGCACCCGCCGCAGGCTCTGCAGGTGCCTCACGGTCATCTCCAGGATGTCTGCTTTCTCCAGCTTCGAATGGCGGGAGCTCTGAGGGTACGGCAGGTGTGGGAGGCTTGCAACCCGGTGGTGCGCCAAGACCTCCGAGCTCCGCACCTCCCGACCCCGACTTACATCCTTCCTGAAGGCGTCCAGGATGAGGGTCTTGAGCTGCGCGAGGCTTTCATTGATGCGCGCGCGGCGCCGCTTCTCCATGACCGGCTTGGAGGACTGTGGGTCGGGCCGTGGCTGAGTCCCGCGTCCGTCCGTCCCACCCACGCCTCCCAACCCGCGCCCCGCCAGTCCCCACCTTGCGGTGCTCCGCCGCGCTTCGGGGCTTATTCGGGGTTCTGTGGGCGCCGGCCGGCGCTCCTGCCAGCGGCGCGGCTCCGGGCGTCCCCGGGGTGTCCGCAGGCATGGTGCGCCCCCGCGCCCCCGGAGCCGGGCGGAGGGCGCCGCCAGGGGCTGGCGGGCGCGTGGCGCGCCCCGTCCTCCGCGGTCGGGCCCCAGGCTGCAGGCCCGCGCCGAGAGGTGCCGGCCGCTCGGCTATTTAAGGCAGCGCGGCCGCGGGCTGTGTGAACCCGGCTCCGCATTCTTTCCCACACTCTCGCCAGCCAATGAGGGGCTGCGCTCGCCGCCCCCCGCCCCCCGGGCCCCGCGCGGGGCCGCCCACCCCCGGCCGCCGCCCCCGCCCAACGTCAGTCTCGCCCAGGCGCCCAGCCCCCCGGCCCGGCCGGCGACAAAGGCACGCGGAGCGCTCTGCCCGCGCCCCCTCCTCTGCCGCTGCGTCCCGAGCTGTGCGCCAGGACCCGGCCCCTTCCGACTGCGCGGGGCGGCGAATCCCCCGGGCTCGGCGCGAGGCTCCCATTCAGGCGCAGCCGGGCCGCGGGTGGGGACGGCGCGCAGAGTTCGCGGCGGGCGGCGCGGGAAATCTGAAAGTAGAAGGCGCGAGGTGAGATGGGTCAGGCGTCCCGGAGGAGGCGGCGAGCCTCGGCCCACGCGCCTCTTCCGTTTCGCTCCGCCATCCCGGGTCCGCGCCCGGGGCGAGAGTCTCTGCACAGCCTCATCTGCCCTGCCGCGTGCTCGGCCTCCCAGGAGGCCCCCGCCCCACACCTACTCGGGGCCCGAACCACAGTGAACCACAGTGAACGTGGAGCACCGGCCCTGGGCCGCAGAGAGGTCGGCTGGCTGAAGTCTGGAGGCACGCAGGGTGGCGTCACGGGACGATTAAGTTCTAGCTTAGAACCACGAGGGTGACGCTGCCCGACAGGGAGAGTGACGTCACCAATCAGGCAGAAGGATGTCGTGCAACAGAATGGAAAGTTGTCACTGCCCACGCTGGCAGTGCCACCAGATTATTAGAGGTGATATCTCAGGGTGAAGGTCCGTGATGATACAAGCCAGAGGACGGGATGTCAAGGGATGGTGATGTCACACTCTTCTAGATTATGCGGCACTAGGCTAAGCACCAGCAAAGTAGGGCTCACAAAAAATGAGTTTGGATTTTTTTAAGCTTTTATTTGTTTGACAGAGAGACACACATCCAGAGAGGGGACACAAGCAGAGGGAGTGGGAGAGGGAGAAGTAGGCTTCCTGCTGAGCAGGGAGCCCGATGCAGGGCTAGATCCCAGGACTCTGGGATCGTGACCTGAGCGAAGGCAGAAGCTCTAACCCACTGAGCCCCCCAGGCGCCCCGTCAGGAGCAATTGTTAAAATCTGTTTATCTCAAAGTGACACAGTGGGAAAAACGGGACTGTATTATTTTCCTGTTCAATATTGTTTTTGTTTTGCCTTATGTCGCAGGCCATACATATAGTCTTTTGAGTACTTGGGGTCCCCAGTCCAGTGTGGCCTGGCAGCAGTGTGGTATCCATCCCATAGACGTTTCCAGAGGCCCACTGTGGGCCTGGCCAGCCGCTGGGGCTGGGGAAGCCTCTCCCGGGGCTTCTAATCTGGTGCTGGCGGGATTGGCAAGCAAAAAATACCGTTCCGTTGTAAGTGATAGAAGTAGGTGGGTTGCTGGGGGAGAGGACACCCTGCTTCTGACGGAGTGTCTGTAGGTCCTCTCTGCGGTGGAATCTTCTAGGAAGAAGGCAGCTCCGCAAAGCCCCAGGGGGAGGGAATGGCATCCCTAGGATGGGACAGGGGCCACAGGGACCGAGGGAGGAGGTGAAGGGGCAGGCAGAGGCACAGGGACCTGGAGGCTTCTGGCCCCACGAGGGGTCTGGGAGAGCCTTGGGGGGGGGCTTTTCTGAGCAATGGAGTGAGCCAAATGGCGGGCCTGGAAGGGTCAGTCCAACTGCTGGGGGTCTACATAGTAGGTGTCCACGGCCGGCCCCTGCCCCAGCACCCATTTCCGGGTCCCACTCTGGGGCCCCATCCAGAGGCCTTCTTTCCTTTCTGGGGCTGACCGTAGTCTAGTGTCAGGCAAAGTCCCCGCCTGCCCTCCACAGTGCCCCCCTCCCCTGTCGGCCCGGGGCGGGGGCGGGGCAGGGAGCAGCTCCGTCCGCCCCCCACGCGCAATGGTCGCTGCCCAGGCACCTAGATGAGGCTACCCTTTTCCCGCTTTCCCGCCTAGAGGACGGTGGGGGAGTGGAGGGACGTTGGAAAGCAGCTGCGGCAGGCAGGAATCTCAGGAGGGGCTACTGCTGGCACAAAAAGCCGCAGGAGCGCTGATTGGTCGGGTGCGGGGGCGCTGACTGGCCCTGCTGGCGGGGAGGTCGCGGGGGTCGCCGGGGAGAGAAGCCCGCGAGCGCCCCCAGTGGCCCCTGGAGACTCCTTTTCCTCTGGGGAGTTATCCTGGGAGCTGGTCGCGACCGCGCGTGGCCCCCAGCCTTCCGTGGAGGCCAGGGAGGCAGCCTGGGAGGAGAGGCCTGAAGAACCCCGTTCTTGACCCTCCCTTCCCTCAGTAGTTGTTGGATGGGACGACTTATCTTCCTGTACCTGCTTCCTCACCTGCAAAACGGGTCATCTGTCCCAGGGCTACGGGGAAGGTAAATGAGACCCGGCTTGAAGGGACCCCGCCAGGGGGGAGGGCTGGGACCACGTCAGCTGCCTTGTGGTCCCTGCCTCAGGGAAGCAGGCGGGCTAGAACTGGGCAGAGGGGAGCCTGAGGCAGGGAGGAGATGCTCTCCGTACTTTGAGCACCGGTAGGCCGTTCTCGGAGGCCTGCCCGAAAGGGAAGGACGCTCCCCACCCAGGGTCTCAGGGGCCCTGTGTCTTGGCCTTCCCAGCCCCGGTCCCAGCAAGGAGCCCTCCACGGGCCTGAGCAAGGTGCGCTTTCCCAGTATTGTCATCAGCTTCCCCCCACGGTGTCTTTCCCAGGGCCACACGCCCACTGTCCTAGGGTCTTGTCCCTCTGGGCCCTCATCCCCAGACTGTCTCTGTGGGAGCACAAGCTGGCTGCATGGGCAGGGCGGGAGGACAGGCCCCGTGCAGAGGCCCTGGGAAGACGTAGCCAGGCGGCCAAACTTGTGGGTGAAACCCCTCGAAGGACCCTCACCTGAGGGTGCTGTTTTCAGTTCCACATCTTCCCCGCTGCCCCTGGATGTTCTGGTCCAGTCCTCGGGTCACAGGGCGGGACAGGTGTTCACTGTGACATGTCGGAGTCACTTGTTCCGTAGCAGTAGTAACTGGAGGAGCTGGGACGGACCAAGCCCTGGACCCAGGCCGAGTGGGCCGAGCCCCAGATGGCTGACGGTCCAGGGGACATCTGCAGGGCCCACTGATGGCCACGGCAGAGGCAGAGTGGGAAAGTCAGAGGGGGGTTTGTGAGGAAAGACAGAGGTATCTTCTAGGCCTGATGTGGGGCTCCAGCCTTGTGGGGGCAGAGGTCTCTGGCCACTGGGACAGCACTCCACGGGACAGCGTTCAGCCAATGTCCCTTGAGGGCTTGTGACGTGCTGTCCCCGCCCCCCAACCTCTGACACGGGGATGGCCACTGCGTTTACACCCTGGCCTTCACGTCCCTCCGGCACGTGGATTCCAGGACACCGGAGACACCGCAGACAGCACCTGCCCCTGGCCCCCCCGTCCACCCTCCTTACCCTCCTTAGAGGCTGCTCCCACCTCTCCTGCCAGGAGGCAGCAGCCCATCGACTCGCACGGCTGGGGCCAGAGCTGTCAAGTGACCGAGCCAGAACTGTTGTAGGTTTTCTCCTGCACAGTGGGAGCTGGGGGCCGCGTGCTTCATCGGTGTTTGCGGGAATCCAGCAGGTGACACGGGCTGGGGCTGATGGAATCCAGGACCCAAGATAGTGCGAGTCGAATGCCCAGAACTCGGGTAGGGGCCGGGAGCACAGCTTGCTGGTGCCGAGGTTTGATGTTCTGGGATAGTCCTCCCCCTCTGGGGCCAAGGGCGTGTCTTCTAGCCTTACAGGCCCCGCCCCCGACACACCTTCCCTCGGCCACCGGACCCTGGGCAGGGGGAGCACCACCCCAACCACAACTCAGCGGGTGTCAGCATCTTGCCCCCTTCCCCTAGTCTGGGTGTTGTTAGGGTCTTTCTCCAAAATCTGAGTGTTGACACCTCTCCACATCTGGGAAGTGACAGACTGCCCTCCCGTCCCTCCTGTCAGTGCTGCTGTTCTCTCTTCTTGGACCACTGCGCCGGGGGAGAGGTGACCGTCCTTGTCTTTCCTCTTTGGAACGTCCAGACCAGGCTCTCCTCTGCCACCGAGTCCCAGCTTCCAGCCCTCTGTTGTCACACCTCACCTTGTTGAAGCCTCTCTGCGCCGGGGGGCCCTCGTCTCTCACTCCTGATTCCTCACTTTCCCAAAGGACTCCTGCCATAGCTCCTGGCGATTTCGAAATCCACACAGATGATTCTCCAGCCTCATGGCTGAGAACCCTTTCCCTCCTCACTCGGCCACTCACGTCCTCGGCCAGGGTCCTTCTCACAGCTGCCACCCTCCACGGCCTGACCTCAAAACTCACATTCCCTGAGAACTTCGGCCTCGCAGCTCACGTCCTCCCCTCCCTCAGCCCTGCTGAGATCCAAGAGGTGCTTCGTCATCCCCCGATGTCCTTCCCCTTCCCTGGATCAGGAGACACTTGGTTGGCCAGCTATTGTGCCTGCTCCCTAACCCCACCCCAACCCTCCCTCCTCTCGCTTCCTCATACTCACTTGCCAAGCCCTACCTTGTGTTAAACCCCAGCTGCCTTTGTGGCTTGACAACCCCCTGCCTGTCCCTTTGCACAGCTGGTGGGCCCGGTGGTGCTGGCGGCTTCCCCGGGGCACCCGCGCTGCAACTGCTTCCTGTTCTCTGCCCTGCGGCCGCACCCTGCCCGCACTGGACCGGCTTCCTCCTATGGTTTGGCTAACATTTCGGAAGGGTGAAGTAGACCCTCAAGGTCTCCAGAGACCTGGGCTCGAGAACTCACACGGTGGAACTTCTGCTGCATTTCATTACCTGAAGCCGGGCCAGCCAGCTGCAGGAAAAAGATGCCGGGTCGTGCTTCTCTGTCGGTCCCGCGAGCCCTCTGCCATCCCATAGCTGCACGTGGCCAGTGCAGATGCGCCGAGCCCCTGACCGCCCTGGCTTCACGCTCTGGACTGCGGGCCTTCGGTGGCCCCGATGCCGCCCGGGACCTCACATCTCCAGGCCACTCCCGGTGCTTCCGAACAACGCCAGCACACTTCTGGTCCCTCTCCCGGAGCCCACGCGGCCTCCTCCCTGTCCCACCCTCACTGCTGTGGAGCTGAGGCCCCGGGGCCCCCCACAGGAGGCGGCCGTCGGCCCCCTCCCCTCTCCCTGCACCCTCGATGGCTCTCCCTGTGAGGCCACTCCCACTGTGCTGCTCCTGGTGGAAACGCATGACACAGCATCAACTTCTCAGGTCCCCACTTGGCTCTCGGCCTCCCGCGGCCTCTCTGGACCAAGCCCCTGGAACAATGCCCTACCGTGTGAACCCAGCCCCCCCCCCCCCCCCCTAAACTCCCCGGTCTCTGGAGTGGCCTCTGCCTGGTGAGTGGGCCTGCCTGAGGCTCCTTGCCTGCCCTTCCTCTGAGCTCCCCTGGAAACTCTGGGACCAGCTTCAGCCACCAACCTTGACACTGGGCATCCTCCGCCCCACCGGCGTGTCAGGCCCCCGCAGCGCTAACCCCTGGCATGCCCGCAGGTCCCCTTGGCCGCCACCACCTCCCCCAGACTCAGAGAGGCTCCTGGGGGGTCTCCAGCTCCCTTCCTGACCTGAGCTCTTTTGCTCCCCTAGGGCCCGGTGATCCCGACCGGCCTGAGTGGAATCGGGTCAGGCCCCTCCTCTGGGGCGTTCAGTGGCCATCCACGAGCCTGGCTTCTCTGCAGCCACTCCCCAGCCTCCCTGCGCCCCCCCCCCATGGGCACCACACTCCTGCCTCAGGCCTCCTGCAGCTCCTGTGTCTCTGCCTGGGCCTCTTCGGGACTCACATCCCCCTTTCCTGCTCTTTATTCTTTGCACTGGCAACACCTCCCTTCTTCTTTGT
>CM053606.1:966360-979258 GCA_028646535.1 Procyon lotor
GTCTTTTCCCAAAATCAGTGCTGCCAGCACCCCGCGGGCAGCCAAGCTGTGGAGGCGTAGTTTCCAATATCTGATGTCAAAATACGATTTGCAAGACAAGAAACCCATGGCTTCCATACAAATACGGAGTGAACACACGTCGGGTGTGCGTTTAGCTCACCCCAGGGGAGGCAGCGGGTTCCAGGAGGCTTTGGGGGAGGGGCACGGGTCAGGTACAAAACTGGCAGACACCACATGGGGCGGCAAGGCCGCGCGTTTCTCCAGCACAGAAGCCTCTGCGTCCGGCAGGACAGATGTCTACACCACGTTTTTTTTTAAGATTTTATTTATTTATTTGACAGAGATCACAAGTAGGCAGAGAGGCAGGCAGAGGGAGAGGGGGGGAAGCAGGCTCCCCGCTGAGCAGAGAGCCCGATGCGGGGCTCAATCCCAGGACCCTGAGATCATGACCTGAGCCGAAGGCAGAGGCTTTAACCCAATGAGCCACCCAGGCGCCCCAAAAGTTTGGGATAATTTTCTAACCCTGGGGACTGGTGGCTTCTTCTCCTCCATCTGGCAGGGGAAGCCTCTCCCCCAACCTTCCCACATGAGTCTCCCCCTCCTCAATTTGGCCCCAACACCCAGATCCCAACCTGGTGAGATGGGAGATTGGGGTGTGGCTCAAGTCAGGGTCTCTGGAGCTCATGGGGTGTCAGGGCTTTGTGTCCTGGGGTGAGTCCTGCAGAAAGGAGGGGAAGGTAGCTGACCTTTCCATCTCTTCCCCTCCCCCTCCCACCTCTGTTTCTCCCCTGCATGGGGGGAGCGGGGCTGGGGGGCTGCAGATGCATCCCGCGCGGTTTTCTGTATTTTGTGTCCCCCACCATCAGCCTTGAGTGTGTGTCAAGTATCTGCAGTGACACATTCCTCCGGCACAGCTGACCCTGGGTCTCCACACTGCAGACTCACGTGGGCCTGAACTCAAGACGACCTGTCCCTGACACACAGTGACCACATAGGATTGCGGGGCGTGCCCGCCCTGGGGCCACTGACAGCCCTAGCATAGGGGCCTTGTGGGCCAGGGGAGCTGCGCCCCTTCCTCGTCCTCACCAGATACTGTGGGTTTGAACTAAGTTGGGTGCCCCCCCCACTCCTCATACGTCACAGCTCTAACTCGTGCCTCCCCTGGGGTAGGGTAGCTCTCCACATCTCAGGGCCACCTTCTACTTCTCTCCCCCCTTGTAAGCCAGCCCTGCAGCAAGGGGGAGGCTTCTCATCTGCAGACTACATCCCGACTCCCCTGAGGGCCAAGTGCCCGCCCCAGCCCAGAGTCTGTTTGGGGGAGAACCAGACATGGAGCAGTTCGGATGGCCCTCTGAGCCTGCGGGGCAGTGTGTGCGCAGCAGCCTTATTTGCATTTCTGGTCTGCACCGAGTCCTGCGTCCCCGGACACCCATTGCAGGGGCTGTGGCTGGGAGAGGGATGTGCCCACCAAGCGGGGGTGAGGCTCTGGCATGAGGAGGGATGGGGTCCAGGAGAGTGAGGCTGTGGCCCAGGTTGGGGGTGCTCAACCTTCCCAGTGCTGGGTGGCTGAACAGAGTGACACTTCCCCCTCAGAGAACATGGAAGGGAGGGGGATGCCTGTTCAATGAGCCCAACCAGCAGATATTTACAGCTAATTAGTCTCCAACAACAAAACTTCCTTAAGAAATTTCGCCCCCAGGGTCTCTGACGACCATTTTCCTGGTCAGCCGCAGTGACTAACAAGCTCTGTGCTACTTTCTCGGCAAGTAATGGTGTCCCTGTGGCCTCCAACATCCGTGCATCAGGAGGCCTCTGGGGGCAGCCCACCCCATCATTCCACAGTGCCCCAGGGTGACCTTCAAGCTCTGACCAAAGGCCTGTAGCTAATCAGATGTCATTCAAGATGATGGTCTCAGGAGCTGTGACTGGCCAGGTGGAAAGGTGGGAGAGAGGGATCAGACTTGAATGAGAGCAGAGACACCCTTGTATCCTGCTGAAAATTACAGCGGTAGATTTGCATCCAATGGAAGGGTTGGGCTGTGAGACTAGTACCTCCGTGTGGTCTAAGTGGTAAGGACTGCGGTCATTCTTGGGGAGGTGTTTGGTTGTTGCAGTTATTAGATAAGTCGGAGGGCTTAAAAAAAATCAAGTATATTAAATGCTATAAATGCTGTTTTAAAGGTTTAAAGAAGTTTAAGTCAGTTAGTAAATGAGATAAAATATTAACCACAGGTCCCTTTATAAGTGATTGTTATAATTTCATAAATAGAATATTAATATTTGTGACAAGAACTTATATATTTTGTGGCCATATTATTAGGTGCGTACAAGTTTAAAATTATTTTATTTTGCCAGCGGTCTCAACTTTTTATTGTTACATGACCTTTTGTGTCTCTGTAACATTTTGCCTATAAAATTTCTTTGTTGATAGAATTGTTAATACGGCCATATCAGTTTCATTTTAGTTAATAGTCATGTGGTATGTTTCTTTCCATCGTTCTACTTTCAAATTTCTTATATCCTTGTATCTCAGATGATTCCTGTCTTCTATAAGCCAGATAAAATTAGATTATTTTTAACCAGCCTGACAATATTGGTCATTCAGTCCCCCTGGACTCCAGACCTTTTGCCAAGGTTTCCAGTCCCCAGTTTGTGGTGACCTGTTACGACAGTCCCCAGGAGACTGAGACGGGTTCTGTCAGTTTGCTTCCTTAACGTCTTTGCATTTAGTTCTTACTGTCAAAAGCAGGAAGATAACTGGTGGCATGGGATGAAATAACTAAGAGAAAACGAACATTCAGGGCGCCTGGGGGGCTCAGTGGGTTAAAGCCTCTGCCTTCGGCTCAGGTCATGATCTCAGGGTCCTGGGATCGAGCCCCGCATCGGGTTCTCTGCTCAGTGGGGAGCCTGCTTCCCCCTCTCTCTCTGCCTGCCTCTCTGCCTACTTGTGATCTCTCTCTATCAAATAAATAAATAAATAATTTTTTTTCCCTGTGGGCAGATGGAAATTTATTTTATTTTCATTATTTTTTATTATGTTGTTAGTCACCATAGAGTACGTCATTAGTTTTTGATGTAATGTTCCAAGATTCATTGTTTATATACAACACCCTAAATAAATAAAATCTTTAAAAAAACTTGCATAGAAGTATCTATTAATATGGAAAATGTTTATGATATACCGTCATGCTGGTTCGAATGAAGCAGTTTACAAAATGGTGACAGTAGGATGAGTTCATTTTTTTGGCTTTGTTTTTATTGAGGTAAAATACCATGACAAATATTTAACCATAAAGTATGTAATTCAGGGTCAGTTAGTGTATTTACAACACTGTGCAACCGTTACCTCTATCTAGTTCCAAAACATTTATCACCCTCAAAGGAAGTCTCGTCCCCATAAAGCAACCACTCCCCATCCCGTCTGCCCACCAACACAGGGCAACCTGCCGGGCTCTATGGATTTGCCTATCGTGGATATTTCATATAACAGAATCATACAATACGTGTGGCCTTTTGTGCCTGGCTTCTTCATTCAGCATATATTTTCAGGATTCATTCATGTTGTAGCAGAGATCAGTATTTCATTCCTTTTTATGACTCAATAATATTCCATCATGAGGGTGTATCCTATTTTGTTTAGGCACTCATCTCCCTTTTTAAAAAATATTTTATTTATTTAACAGAGAAAAGGGCAGTGAGAGCTGGCTGTCTCAGTTTCCTGGGACTGTCATAACAAATTACCACAAACTGGGGACTTGAAACCTTGGCAAGAGGTCTGAAATCCAGGGGGACTAAATGACACAAGCAGGGGGAGAGGGGGAGGGGGAAGCAGCCTCCTGCGGAGCAGGGAGCCCGATGCGGGGCTCCATCCCAGGACCCTGGGACCATGACCTGAGCTGAAGGCAGACGCTTAATGACTGAGCCCCCCAGGCGCCCGTGTTTGTGTATTCATCTGTTGATGGATTTGGCTGTACCCACAGTTTCTACCTCTTGTCTATTGTAAATAGTGCTGCTATGAATATTTGGGTACAAATATTTGTTTGAAAACCTGTGTTCAATTCCTTTTTTTTTTTTTTAAAGATTTTATTTATTTGACAGAGAGAAACACAGTGGGAGAGGGAACCCAAGCAGAGGGAATGGTAGCGGGAGAAGCAGGCTTCCTGCTGAGCAGAGAGCCCGATGCGGGGCTCGATCCCAGGACCCTGGGACCATGACCTGAGCTGAAGGCAGACGCCCAACGACTGAGCCACCCAGGCACCCCCTGTGTTCAATTCTTTGGGATCTATACCTAGGACTGGAATTTCTGGGTCATACAAAAATCCTGTTTGGCTTTTTGAGGAGTGAATCCACGGGTCCCCACAGTGGCCGGACCGTTACATTCCCATCAGCCGTGGACGAGGGTTCCAATTTCTGTACATCCTCAACACTTGTTATCGATCTTTTTGAATTATTTTATTATTGTATTATACCGATATATTATTATTATAATCATGCTATAATAATGGTGTGACTTGGCATCTCACTGTGATCTTGATTTAAGTTTCCCTAGTGACTGATGATATTGGGCATCTTTTCATGTGGTTCTGGCCATTTATGTATTTTCTGCAGAGAAATATCTATTCAAACATTTGCCCAATTTTTATTTTTTTTTAAAGATTTTATTTATTTATTTGACACAGAGAGGGAGATCACAAGTAGGCAGAGAGGCAGGTAGAGCAGGAAGCCCAATGCGGGGCTCAATCCCAGGACCCTGGGACCATGACCTGAGCCGAAGGCAGAGGCTTTAACCCACTGAGCCACCCAGGCGCCCAAACATTTGCCCAATTTTTAAAAACCGATTTATTTATTTACTTGAGAGAGAGAAAGAGAGGACAGGGGAGAGGGAGAGAGAAACCCAAGAAGACGCCAGGCTGAGCGCAGAGCCCGACCTGGGGCTGGACCTCACAGCCTGAGGTCACACCTGAGCCAAAGAGTTGGCTGCCTAACCGACTGCACCATCCCGATACCCCCATGTGCCCAACTGTAAATTGAATTGTTCGTCTTTTTATGGTTGAGTTCTAAGAGTTTTTTTTAATGGTATGGACACTAGACCCTTATCTGATGTGATTTGCAAGTATTTTCTTCCATTTTGAGAATAGTCTTTTAACTTTCTGGATAGTGTGCATGAGTTCATTTTTATAGAAAATAAGAGATACATCTCTTTCATTAAAAATAACAGCATTGTGAGAAGGAAGGGAAGGGGGAATGGGGGGAAATCAGAGGGGGAGATGAACCACGAGAGACGGTGGACTCTGAGCAACAAACTGAGGGTTCTGGAGGGGAGGGGGTGGGGGTTGGGCGAGCCTGGGGGTGGGCACTGAGGAGGGCACGTACTGCACGGAGCACTGGGTGTGGTGCAGGAACAATGAATCTTGGAGCACTGAAAAAATAAAATAAACATATTTGGGGAAAAAAATAACAACAACAACGATCTGAACAAATACCCTCTAAAGCATTGGTGATTATCTCTGGGTAGTTTGGATTGTCACTATTTTGTCATTTCTGAATTAATTGAGGCAATGTTTTCCAAGCTTACTAATTTTGCAAATTGGTAAATGGGAAGTGAAAGTTTCTAATCTAATGTTCGTGTTATCATGACTTCCGTGCACCTTGCAAAGAATGTAAAGTGCTGGACATTTAGGGGTTTTCTGGGTCAGGGTGAGGTCCTGAGACCCGGGGCAGGTGCCTGGCCCCGCTGTCACCCTTGCTGTTCTGTTTTGTTTCTGCCGCTGCCTGGGGCACACCTTGGGAAAAGGAAACTGAAACCGAAGCTAAGCTCAGCCCCTGGTGAGGCTCTCTCCCCGGGCACTCCCCCTGACAGCAGGGCTCGGGTTTATAAAAGGGCAGAGCCGCGGAGGAGCTGGAAGCCCAGAGGCCTGCGGAGGACCCGGCACCCGAGCCCACGGCCATGGTGAGGGGGGCTTGGTAGGCGGGGGCGGGTGGGCTCTGTGCCGGTCACTGTCTCTTCCTCTCTGCGGGGTCATCCAGGGGTGGAGCACCCACCGTGTGCCAGGCAAGTGGGGTTGCTCCGAGCTCCCCCAGGTCCCTAAGCGTGAGGGGAGGGACAGGGCTCCTTCTGATGTCGGGGTGGGGTCTGAGCTTGGAAAGCATATTCTGCCCAGTGTTGAATCCTGAGATCCCTTGGCATTGGCACAGAGGGGCATCTTAGTGGGTTAAGGGAGGTGGGGTGACGGTCGTGGCTGGCTGGCCCTTCTTCTGGAAGTGCGCCCTGCTTGCCTCCAGCACCTGGGGTCCCTTTCCTGGTGGGTGGGGAGGGGAAAGCAGCATCCCCAGGCTTGTCCTGTGGCCAGTCATTTGCACGTAGGGGCCCCAGGACTGATGCCGAGTTCTATGAGTCTGCGTGATGCCCACAGGCGGGGAACCTGAAGGTGAAGATGCTGGGGGGCGAGGAGCTCCTGGTGCCCCTGAGTGACTCCATGCTGTTGCCGGAGCTGAAGCGGCAGATAGCCCAGAGAACTGGTGTGCCTGCGTTCCAGCAGCGCCTGGCTACCCACCCGGCCGGCCAGGTGCTGAAAGACGGGGTCCCCCTCGTCAGCCAGGGCCTGTGTCCTGGCAGTACGGTCCTGTTGGTGGTGCAGAGCTGTGACACGCCCCTGAGCATCCTGGTGAGGAACGACAAGGGTCGCCACACCGCCTACGAAGTCCGGCTGACGCAGACCGTGGCTGAGCTCAAGCGGCAGGTGTGCCGGCAGGAACACGTGCAGGATGACCTCTTCTGGCTGAGTTTCGAGGGGAAGCCCATGGACGACCAGCACCGGCTGGGGGACTATGGCCTCACACCCGAGTGCACTGTGTTCATGAATTTACGCCTGCGGGGGGGGGGTCGGGGGGTCGGGCAGGACCAGGAGGGCAGCGCTGAGGGCCACCCACCCGAGTCCCTGACCAAGCACGGGCAATAAAAGTTGACCGCAATATTAAATGGGTCCTTACGTTTGGTCCCTCCCCAGCATCCCTCGCTTCTGCATCCCTGCTGATGAGGCTGGGGGAGGGGTGCAGGAGGTAGTGGGATAAGGAGACCCAGGGTCCCTGGTGGTCACTAGGCTGGGGTTGCCAAGGGAAGGGACAGTCTAGGGAGGTCAAAATGGTGATCCACTCCCACCCACCCCTTGGACAAATTGAAGATATCCCCACACCTTTGGGAAATTAACTTCTAGAGAAAGGAAGGAGCCCCTCTGCTGGAGCCCACCCCCAGCTCCAGACTGTGCCCTAGTCAGCCTCTGCACGAGGATCCCCGCCCCCACATCTGGTCAGCACACAGCACAGGGAGGGGACGGTGTGCTCAGGTTCCTACTGGGACTAGCACCCCGGGAAGTGGGGAGAGGGTGAGGCCCTGGGGCCTGACTGGGGGGCTGTGAGGCAGGCTCCTCCATACCACCCAGGGCCTTGGGGCCTCGTGGCCGTCCAGGGCCAGTCCGCCTGCCCTGTCCTGTCTGGCTAGGGTCTAGGGAGGGCTGAACACTCACATCACCACGGGGCAAACTGTGAATGGAGACTATTCTCCGACAGACACACCGGCCTTCAGGGCTTCCCCTGATGGAGAGGCCATGGCCAGCAGGAGAGGGGGCTCCAGGGATGAGGGGTTCCTCCAGTCCCTGTGGGGGAGAGCTTGTCTCAGATGGGGCACCTAACTTGGCAAAGGCGGCACCGGCCTCCACATAGGATGCTTCTTTCTGTACCAATTTCCCAAGAGCTCCACGGGAGCCAGACGGAGTCAGCCGCCGACACAGGCTAGATTGGGGGGAGGCGGTGCAGGAGACACAGAACATACACTTCTTTGGACTGAAGCCCGTGACCTTGGGGACGCCCAGACTTCGGCATTCAGACTGATGGGGTAAGCTGGCTGGAGACCCAGAAGCCCCTTTGTGGTCTGTGCGGGTCTGTATCTAGGCCGAGGGACTTCCCGGGGCGGCTTGTCGGTGACCAATAGGTGTAGACGCGCGGCCTGTGTACGTGTGGGAGGGGTGCTCCCGCGGCGCCAGCTTCATGTCCTCTCTTCTCTGTCATAGTACGAATTGGCAGGTGTCAGCGTCCACCCTTGGGGGGGCGGTGGGGTCCTCTCCAGAAGGGCCTCTTCTTCCACTCACCCTCCGTCGTCTGTGCCTGGCTCGGAGTGACCGGGTGTGCCGCAGACCCAGCCCTGGGGGACAGCCCTGGGGGACAGCCCTGGGGGACACAAGCGGTCCCTTCTCCCTTCCTCTCGATCCTCAGCCAAGCCAGGCTCTACTTTGCACCCTCTGGATCTCAGTTTGCCCCGCGTACCCAGACCGGCTGGAGAAGCGCCCCCCCACCGCCCCCACCTGGGGCTGAGGAGGGGGCGTGGCCGGCCGGCCGCCGACCCGACGTTGTCTCGGCGGGACTGCAGAGGGAGCCCGCGGCTCTGCGGTGAGGCGCGAGCCGAGCGGGGGACGGGAGGTGGGCGGGTCTGCGCTCCGCTCTGGCCAATCACCGCAGCCCCCAGCCCACATTGGTCCTAGCCAGCCGGGGGCGCGGCCTGCTGGGGCCGCCTACTGCCCCGAACTGGCTGGGGGTCCCCGACCCCGGCGAGTTTCCGTCCCCAGTTTCCTAAAGGAGGCGGTGGTCCCCCATCGTGTTCTTCCCGCCAGGGCAGGGGCGCAGGCCTGCAGGGCCCGAGGGACCGCGGGGTCCCAGGATTTGGCAGCCCCTTCCCGCGGCCAGGGCCTCCCGCAGCTCCGGCCACGGCATAGCCGGGAACCTCTTGGAAGTCCCGTCACGTCGCCTCCAGATTATGCATTAACCCGATTGCAGCCGCATTTCCTGGGCGGGGGGTGGGGGAGAGACGCCCGCGCGGGAGGGGGAGGGGAGTCCGTGGGGGTGCGCCGCAGCGGAGGGAGCACACCCCCGGGCCCGCCCAGCCCCCCCCCCCGCCCCCCGGTCGGTCCGCCCTCCGCCCTGCCAAGTCCCACCACCCACCTTGGCCCGACCCAGTCCGGCCCCCTCCCTCCCACCAGCCCGGCCTCCGCCCGGCGCCGCTGTCCCGGCGCTTTGTTCGCGGCCGGCGCGGGTCGCAGGGCGCCGGGCGGGCCGGGGACCTGCGCGGGCTGGGGAGCTGGGTTGGGGGGAGGTGGGGAGGCGGGGAGGGGGCGGGGCTGCCCCGGGTCCCGCCCCCGCGCCGCCCGCGCTCCCACCGCCTCCCGGGAGCTGCGTCCCGTCCTGTCTAGTCCCGTTCCCGGCGCGGCCAGGCCCGCGCGCTTGCTCTGGCCGCCTTCCGCCGTCCTCGGCCCGCGCCATGGCCAGCCTGTGGCCGTCCGGCTCGGCCCTGCTGCAGCCGCTGCTGCTGCTCCTGGTGGTGGCCGCGCGCGCCCTGCCCAGCGCCGACGGGACGTGCCCGGAACGCGCGCTGGAGCGGCGGGAGGAGGAGGCGAATGTGGTGCTCACCGGCACCGTGGAGGAGATTCTCAACGTGGACCCGGTGCAGCACACGTACTCGTGCAAGGTGGGCCCCCGCCGGGACTCTGAGACGCCCCCAGAAATAATCCCTCCTGGAAGCCTGGGCTGGGGGTCTGTCTCTTCCCCCGCCATCCCGGACCCTAGCCCAGAGGCCCTCCCTTCGAGAAGCTGGCCGCCCCACTGAGACCCCCGCCCTAGGCCGTGGGAACGGGCACCAGGCGCTCTACAGCTCCCGCTCCCGCTCCCTTGGCGACCGCCGAGCCCCCGGGTGGGGCGCGGGGTCCCGGAAAACTCGCGAGTGCCAGCGGGAAAGTTCCTGCGGTACCGCAGCAGTCCCACCTCGCGGTGCCCAGACCCGGGAGACCCAATCACGTCTGCCCCCACCCCCACCCCAGGCCCACTACCTTATTGCAAACAAGTGTGCCGCCCCTCAGGGAAACCGTATGGCTACCGCACCCCTTCCCATCAGTTAAAGAAAAGGAATGGGGACGAGGGGGGCGGACGCCTTCCGCTGGGGGTGAAAGTAGGGATTTGGCCTGTGGTCAGTGCTGTCACTCCTTCCCAGAGGGTAAGAGGGGGTGCTCAGGAGAGAGAGTGGGGTACACATCTAATCTCTCAACCCCCCCCCCACGGATCCCCCGGGCGGGGGGGGGGGGTGCTGCAGTGACTGGGTGTGGGGGACAGGAGCAGAGAAGCAACAGAGCAGGACTGTTGCTGAGCCTCAAATGTGAGGGGTGCAGGGACAGGTGCCCCATCCTGCTCCTAGGAAAACTGGACCCCCCTGGCCACAGGAGAGGGGCCCTGCCCGGCCTCTCCCTCAGTTGGATCTTGGAGCGCGGTGGGATAGGTTTGGTGGTTTTTTGTTGGTTTTTTTTTTCCCCACAGTACGTTCCTAGGGAGGGCTCCGGGGACGGCCCGTCCCCGCTCTGGCCCCTAAAACCACCCCCCTGACCAGAAATCGGATCATTCCTTCTCCATGGAGATGGGGAGCGGTGGCAGCTTCTTTCAGATCGGCCTGTGCAAGCTACAGCTGGGATCCCCAGCCCAGCCCCCTCCCCTCCACCACACCAGGGCACTTTGCCAAGTCCCTGCAGGATTTTCCCGACTTCCTCCCCGCTGCTCCTGGGTGTGGCTGGGGTGGGGGGAGGCAGCCCAGCCCTCTCCTGGCTGGTTATCATCCCTCTAGAGCCTACTGTGTGTCTGGGTTTGGGAGGGGTAAGGTTGGACAAGGCTCACCCCCCAGCAGGGCCACTGCAAGGCGGAGGGGTCCCTACAGAAGCTGCAGCCCCAAGGCTCTCAGCAGGGCCCTGGCAGGTGGGCAGGCCACCATTGTCTTTGATCACCCATTCCAGAACTCTCGGCTTCCCAGAGCTCCTGAGGAAAGGGGTTTCTTCTCGGAGAGCATGTGGGCCCATGTCCCCTGCGCATGTGTCCCCATGGGCATGCCAGCGTAGCCTGCAGCTCCCTCGACCCTTCTGCATCGCCCCCCCCCCCCCAGCTGTGGGTGTCTCCAGGCATGGTTTGTCAGAGCAGGTACCCTCAGGGCCCCGGGAGTGAGAGTGTGTAGGGTGGGGCCGCCGGGTGCTGCCCAAACTTGATTTTGTGGTTCCAAGTCTGCCTTGACTGCGTTCACTGTAGGAGCCTGGCAGGAGGAGGGGTCTTTCACCTCCTGGGGTGTGTGGGAGGTGTCTTAGCCCACCCACAGGGCTGCAGGGAGCCAGCCTGGCCCAGAGTCCTAAGCTCAGAGCCCATTGCCCTGAAACTCCAGGGTCCACCCCTGGCTGTCGGTGGGTGGGAGGGTGGGCAAAGTAGGGACGTGGAGGCCAGGGACCTAGACCAGGTGGGCCCCCTTCCCACATGCAGCCTGAGCTGAGATGGCCCCTGTGGGAGGGCGGCTCAGCTAGAGCTCGGGGTGGGAGTGCGCCTCCTGGGCCAGGGTGTGTGTTCACAGGCTGCGTGTCCTTCTGGGTGACGCGCATAGGCAGTGGCCTCCCTCGTGTTTGTGTGCTTCCTGCTGGGGGGCTGACCCAAAGACTGCCATACGTCTCCGCCCAGGGTTTGAGTCTGCTCCGGACGTCTGGCCCGAGCAGCTGCGGTGGGACGAGAAGAAAAAGCCCAGGTGCCGGGTCTGCTGCTCGTCCCTGGACTCTGTGGCCTCGTCTCCCCAGTGGAAAGGGGACCACTGATGCCTGCCCCCCGCCCCATGTCCACCCCAGGTTCGCGTCTGGCGGTACTTGAAGGGCAAAGACATGGTGACCCAAGAGAGCCTGCTTGACGGCGGCAACAAGGTGGTGATTGGTGGCTTCGGAGACCCCCTCATCTGTGACAACCAGGTGTCCACTGGGGACACCAGGATCTTCTTTGTGAACCCTGCTCCCCCATACCTGTGGCCAGCCCATAAAAATGAGCTGATGCTCAATTCCAGCCTCATGCGCATCACGCTGCGGAACCTGGAGGAAGTGGAGCACTGTGTGGGAGGTACGCGGGGCCCCGGCAGGGCGACAGGGTGACCTGGGTGGGCAGGCTCCGCGGGGCCCCGGAGAGTTCACGGGGGGCCAGAGCACCCTTCTCGTGGTCCGACCTCCTGCCTGTCTCCCTGACCTCCCAGCCGAGTCTGGCCATCTCGGGGCCAGCTCCAGCCCCTGACGTTAGCGGGGATCCCCACTAACCAGCCCCTGCCCCCCAGGGCTGCAGTCTGCTGTCTTGGGGCCAAGCGAGTCCCAGTCCTGCAAAGGGACAGGCTTCCTCCTCTTCTGCTTATGCCCCCACCCCCGGCTCCACACCCCCTCCTGGAGGGTCCCTTTCTGGCTGAGAGGCGGGGACCAGGTGAACGAACACCAGCTGTTTGTACTCCTGCCGCAGCCCGAACATCTGTCTGGACGGGTCCCAGACGTTGAGCGAACCCCTCAGTGGGGCACCGGGATTGGAGGAGGGGCTGCCCCTCATACATTCTGGGAGGCCCGTCATTTCTGGAAAGGGGGAGTTTTGTGGGCTGGGTACGTCTAGGGGGTTTGAGTGGGTGTGGAACTCCCACAGTGAACCTCGGAGCCTCTGAAGGGCCGGAGTCCTCCCCCAGCCCAGCCTCCCGAGGTGAGCGGGGATCACGTGACCTCGGCTTCCCGCCGCCCGCCCCCCCCCCCCCAGGAGAGTCCCAGTCGGGGGCTGAGATCCTTTGCTGGGGAATGCGGCTGAGAGAATATAGGACTGCCCCTCGCCCCCACATCCTGTCTGTCCCCTCATGGCCGCCTGGGAAGGGATGTGTTGGAGGGGGGTGGTGGGGGGAGTGGGAAGAACATTCCCTCCTCAGCCCAGTGGGAAGGGTCTGTGACTTCCTTTCTCTGGAAGGCAACTCTGTCCCTCTGGTTTGTTCTTTTGGCAGTAGGGAAGTCCCACCTTCTATCTAGCTTAGGGTGTGAAGCTGGCTTGGATG
>CM053606.1:979358-992117 GCA_028646535.1 Procyon lotor
TCTGAGAGGGACCGTGCAGGAGTCGGGGCAGGACCTGAAATGGGGAGCCCTGTGGCATTCTGCCTACACAATCTTGTCCTCTGTTCCTGGGGCTGCTCCAGGGCCCTGCGCCGTAGCGTCGCACAGAGAAGCCAGCAGGTCCCTTCCCTGCAGTGGCTCGGGTGAGGGGTCCCAGCCTGGCCCCCCACGGAGCAAGGACTTGAGACGCCGGCCCTGCTTTGGACACGTCTAGGGAAAAATGGGAGGGTGGCCTGGTGGTGGGGCAGGCCGTGGGATGGCAATGCCAAGTTTTGGGGACGAGTGGGGGCGTGTCTAAGGAGAAGCTGCGGAAGAGGGGTCAGGGTAAGGACAGTCCCCTGTCCCCGTGAGATAGAGCCAATTATCAGCTCTCCAGCTGGGCGGGTCCAGCCTGAGGGTCTGACTCAGTAGCTGTGGCCTTCTGTGGGGTCAGAGGGCATGTGGCGGGAGGGCCACCCTGGGCAGAATGAGCTTCGGCATCTTGCCCAAGCCTGTTGTACCCACGCCAGCCCCTGGCTCTGGACATGGCAGGCTGGGCGCGGGGGCAGCTAGAAAGGAAGGTGCCCAGGAGAAGCGCCCCAGCCAGGACCTGGTGAGGCCTGACCTCCCGTGTGCCCGGGGCCTGAGCTCCCGGCCCCCAGGACAGGCGGGGGCGTCGGCTCTCCTGGGCGGGCCTGCCTGCCGCCGGGGGACAGCAGGCCCGGAACCCCTAACCTGGGCCTGGCTTGGGGCCTTTCTGGTGGGGCCGGGTGGGGGGAGCTCAGGCTCCACAGTGAGGTGGCCGGAGCTTTTGAGGTGGGTGACAAAGATCCCTGCTTTGAAAGCAGAAAGGTGCCGTGGAGAGGGGGCTGGGAGGGCTAGGTTCTAGGACAGGGTGTCCCTGAAGGCCCAGTGAGGGAGGTGCCTCCCCCTTGAGACTCCTTGAGGCGCAAGATGCCCAGGAGCCAGACTCGGGAAGGAATAATTCTGTGCCCACCTTCCCAAGCTGGGGGACGGTGGGAGGACCCCCCCCCATTCTGCAGGAGGTGAGGACCTCAGACCCCACCCCAGGACTCCCTCCTCGGCTCTCTGGGAGCCAAGGCCCGACCCTCGTGAAGGGTTCAGACGGACAGGGCTTGAGCTAACTAAGCTCACTCTTCCCCATCCGACTCTGACCCCATTCTTTCCTGGGGCTCCATAGTTGTCCCGGCCCCACGGGGCCCAGAGGACAACTATGGACAACCCCTTATCTCGGCAGGTCACCCCGAAACCCCCAGGTCCCACTGTGAGCAGGAGCTCCCTGTCCCTAGCACACTTCCCTCCCCAGACCCCCCAGTCCTAAAGGCCCAGAGGGGCCAAGGTGGGGGGCATGTCTTCCCAGGCCTACCTGCTGTGGTGCACCGGTCTGCTCCCTTCCACCCCTGCCTGGGCACCGTTCCCTGCAGTGTCCTGAAGGGACACCTGCTGCTGGGCAGATGCACACCCCCCCCACAGGGCCTCCGGGGTCTTCCTGGCTCTTGGGGCAGGCCCCTTCCCCAGTCTCCAGCCCCCAGGAAGGCTCCTCCTCCGAGGTCCTCAGGTCCGCCTCTGCCTGGGGAACCACATTCCTGGCATAACTGAGACAGGTATGTGTCCCTCCCCCTGCGCCACCTTCGGGTGAGGGAGGCCTGCCGCTCTGGGCAGCCAGCGTCTGCCGGAAGGAGACCCCCACCCCTGCTTCATCGGGGAAGTAGCCGGGCCCCTTCCAGTGCCAGCCGCCCACACACCGGGAGCCGGCCGGGCTGGCAGCCGGGCCGGCATTTCCTCCAGCCCTCAGCCACCTTGCCCTGGTCTGGCCACCGCCCCCGCCCTCCCACCATCCTCCTCAAGACTGGTCCTAGGGCTTCTCCTGCAGCCCCCAGAAGGGACCTGGGCCTGGCCGAAGGCCCAGGGCCCTTCCCTCCCCACTAGGAGCCAGAAACAGAGAAAGGAAGTGTTGTCTCCCCTCAGCTGGGGCCTGGCACCGGGACGGGGTCCGAGTGAGTCTGGCACCAGCCCAGCCCGGCCCAGCCCAGCCCTGGAGGGGGTCCTGGCAGGCCTGATGCTGGCGGGTTCCCTCCCTCCCAGGCCAGCTGTCTAGGACCCGAAGGAGGGCAGTGCTGCGGGCCAGGATGGAGAGCCCAGAGGTCCTGGGCCGCCTGACTCCTTTCAGGCCCTGCAGGCCTTGGAGCCGGGTGTGGGTGGCAGACAACCCCAGACAGGGGCCAGCCCCCCACGGGGCGGGGGCGGGGAGAGACATCCAGGGAGGGTTCTGGGCTCTTCCCTCTGTTGTCTGGCACTTAGCTTCCGTACTCCCCCATTCCTGTCCTACTGCCCTACCCCCCCCCACATTCCTCCCTGCTGAAGTGGGAGGTAGCTTCTCCCTGTTCCCTCGTCTGCCCTCTTCTAGACTGTGGGTTCTCACCCCACCCCTTTGCGGACCCCACCCAGGGTCCTCCTGGGCCCCTCCCCCAGGCAGGTCAGCCAGGAGGGCTGCGAGGGGGCCGCCCCACTCTCTCCTTCCCTTCGGGCCGTGATGTGACCCCCCACTGTGCTGGCCTGTCCCCACCCGGGCACCCTTGGCTGGAAGCCAGGTGCTTGCAGGGCACCTGCTGGCTTTGGCTTGAATTTTGGCGAGCATTTGCTGGGGCAGCCCTAGGGGTGTGCTTTGCTAGCTGAAAGCAAAGGGCTTGCTCTCACGTCACTTCCCTGGGGGTGTCTTTCCCTTTGGGCCGGGCTGAACCACTACAAACAGCTCTTGGCCTCTTCCAGACCCCACCCGCCCCCTGGATCCCAAGCCCCTGAGGACTGGAAATGGAAAAAAAGGTTGTTTGGGAACCGTCCTCTCTCTCCCTCGGTCTTCACTGGCCACCCTGAGCCACGCCGGGCAGCACACGTTCCGGGGGGCTGGCTCGGCCCTTGCTGCCCCTCTGTGGGGGCTGGGGCCACGCCGCCCAGATGAGGAGTGGGAGATCACTTGCTCGGCATTAGCTGTCCCCACCCCGCCAACCCTCCCAGGCTGGGGGGCAAGGATGGCAGAGGACAGGGTGAGGCTGCCCCCAGGGAGTCAGTGGGACAGGGGCCCAGGCCTCAGGGCTGAGGGTCTGGCACAGCCTCCTCCAGCGGGCTGTGTTGCTTCTTTCTGAAGGATAACCCCCCAGCCCCAGGAGAATCAAAGCCTACCGCCCATCACCACAGGAGGGTGGAAAACAGCTGCAGAAACAAGCCTCCTTCCCACCCCCCACCCTGTGCCTCTGCCTGCGGGACCAGGCCGGCTGCACCCTGTCTCCCTCTCGCCCAACAAGTTCTCCCCTTGCTGGGGGTAGGGGAGAGAAGGGACCCCCCTTCCTGCTCTGCCTTCCTGGCCCTAGCACTCCCCTCCCCTTGCCCCTGTGACAGGGGTGTCAGGGCTCCTGACTCGGGCTGCTGAGGCCTGGCTGGGGTGGGCTGGGGGCTCTGGGTGCCATCCTCACAGTAGCTCACATCGTGCTCTGCACCCCAGAGTCCCAGGAAGGGCCCCTGGAAGTGCCCACTGATAAGACAAAGGGGCTGAGGAACAGGCAGCACCCCAGGGACAGTGACCCTAACGGGAGTGACCCAGTTCAGTGAGGGGGGGTGATGTGCCCCCCACGGTTCTATGCTGGGGCCGAGGAGGGGGTCACGTTCAAGCCCCAGGGGGTGGTCAGGGTCTGGACGGGGGTGACCTAGGCCTGCGGTGGAGCGTCCAGTGGGGAGAGAAGCTCCCCTCCAAGGGGCCTCTCCCCCCCAGAGCAGATCCTGAGAACTTCCTCTGAGGAAGACCCCCTGCAGGTCCCAGCCGGACCTGGGAGGGGGAAGAGGGCCCCTCCTGGTCCCCCGCCCCCTCCCCCCATGGAGTGGAGGCTCTGGAGAGGGGGCTTTCTGTCCTCCCAGGCAGCCAGCCGTGGGGCCCGCACGTGTGTGTGCACACGTGTCTGTGTACATGTGTGCACATGTACGTGTACGCATGGGTGCCCGCCACCTCAGATGTCCTCATCTGTGCCCGGGAGAACTGTGGTCAGAGCCCCGGCTGCTGGCCTGTGGTTTCTGCCAACTTGTGTCCCCAGGCTTGGCCTTGGGGCAGGAGCCCCGCAGGTGCTCTGACAACGGGCCCCTGGCCTCTGCTTGCTGTGGGGCCTCCCGTTTCCTGCCCGCTGCCCTCCCTGGCCTGGCAGAGGGCTGGGCGCCTCCTCCTGCGGGCTCTGCCTCTGGGAGCGGCCACGGTGGCTTCTCCACACTGGGACAAAAGCGCTGTGCTGCCGGGACAGTCCCTGGGGCCACTGAGGTTCGCGATGCCAGCGTGCGCCCGCGGGACCCCGAGTCTAGCACGGGCTCTGGGGGGGCAGCGCAGTCAGGGAGAGGCGGGTCTGAGGCTTCCCTGGCCCTCCCCCGAGTCCCCGCTCGGCCTGGGAGAAACAGGCAGCCGGTGTGGCTGCGGGAGCAGCTGCGCCTCTGTTGGTCGGCAGAGGTGAGGGTCCGGGCACACCGGAGAAATACAAGCACAGACCTCGGGCCGGACTGTGGCCGCGCCCGCCCGCCTCTCCGGAAGGGGCTGCTGCTGTCCCCGCACGGAGGCCCGCCGCGGTGCCGGGTGGGCTTCTCAAGGAAGCCACGCGTGAGCTCTGTGGGGAGGGCTGTTCTGGGCAGACGAGAGAGCGGGGTTGGTGGCTTCGAGGAACAGCAGGTGCCCCGGGAGCCTGGGGGGCCGCGGGAGGAGAAGGAGCTAGAAAAACAGACGCGATTGCTAAAACCCGCGGGCCGAGGGAGCACGCCAGCCCCACTTGGCCCCTGTGCCTTCCCACTGACGACAGCACCCTGTGCCCTGCTCCCCCCCCCCCCCCCCCGGGGAGAAGCCCCCCTGCAGACTCCGTGCTGCCTCTCTTTCTGCCCACACCTCCCTCCTCTGCGGGTCTCTGCCTCTCTGCCCCTTTGGTTTCTGAGCCTGTCCCATCGAGTGTCAGCCAGTCATCACCTTCATCGAGCCCCCCCTCGGACGTCGGAGCCGGTGTGTTCGTGCCCCGCCCCGCCCCCCCGCCTCCCGGGGGGCCCAGCTCAGCACAGCCAGGCCCTCAGCAGTCACCAGGTCCTGACTGTCCAGGCCCTGCCCACACCTTGGTGCCTCCTGGCTCCTCTCTCTCTTCCGGCCGGGGCGGCAGGCCTGGGCGGAGAAGAGGGACAGAGGGTCTGGACCCGCCCCACTCCACCCCTCCCTTTTCTCCCCGCACCTACTCTCCTCTATTCCGGTGGCGCCCCCTGGTGGCTACAGCCGGTGTCCTGGCGGGTGTCCAGGCCCTGATCGGGGCTCCCTCCCCCAGGGCTCCCCGGGCCTGAGGAGCTGCACCCCTGGCTCCTTCTCTCTTACCCCTAGCCTCTGTCGTCTTCACACCTCGCGCCGTGGGCATCGCCTGGCCTCCTGCAGGCCCCTGGGACTTTGCAGCTGTGTCCATCTGGAAGGTCTCTCCACTCACCTGTGCAACCCCTCCTGGTCCTCCGGGTCTCTGCTGCCATATGACCTCCCTGAGGGCAGACCGTCCCTGTGACTCAGCACCCGCTCAGCCTGCCCAGTGCAGGAGCTCAGACAGGCTAGCGAGGCAGGGCGGGCGGGACCCTGACCCCAAGGAGCAACACCCTAGGGGTGGGGGACAGGGGCGGAGGCCGGTGGTCAGGCCGCTGGCATCCAAGCGTCCGTCCAGCCTTGCCGAGCCGCTCCTCAGAACTGCCATGTAACCCACCGCCCTGCAGCACGGACTCACAGGCAGAAGGGTGGGCCTCGCCAGCTGGCCAGGTGGGTGGGCATCCGGCCGGCAGAGCCGCACACGGCCACCTCCTGGCCTCACCTGGGCTGAGAACTGGAGGCTTGGGCCCGACGTGGCCCCTTCCCGGGGCCTCCTTCCCGTGGCTGGCCCTGGGCCAGCACGACGTCCCACCGGGAAGTGCCCATTGTCTGCCGAGGCCCAGAGTGAGGCCATGGCCGCCGCCGGAGAGCAGACACCAGGGGGCGGGGACCGGGGCTGAGGGCGGCTCTGTCCAACCAGGGCAGCCAGACCCTGTGGCCCCGGGCCGGCTAGGTAGCCCACGCCGCCTGAGCCATCCACGCCACGACGGCTGCATTTTCTGTCCTCGTGGTGCGCAGCTCGAGGTCCCCAGGGAATGGGGGACAGTCAGACGAATGGGGCTCTAGCCAGGGGAGGTCCCAGCATTAGAGGTGTGTGCGGGGGTGTGCCACCCACCTCCACCCCACCCTCTCCTGGGTAGCTGGGCCCAGGTCCCTCCAGAGTGAGGAGGGGGTCCTCTGCCTAAGAAAGGGCCGTCAGGTTGCTGGTGGGCTGGACACGCCCTGCTCTCCAGACCCCATCCCCCACCTTCCTTCTCGGGTCCAGAGAAGTACTTGGACATGTGTGTGCACATGCGTGTGTCCTGGGGGTGAGTGTGTGTGCGAGCCGCCCAGTGTGCATTCGTGCCAGCGAGCGAGGAAGGAGTGTGTGACACCCAGTGCCGGTGCAAACCCAGGTGTCTGCATCGTGACCTCTGGAATGCCGAGTGTGCGTGTGCCAGCCCACGTGGCTGAGTGTGAGCCCAGAGACGAGAGGGGCTCGTTTCTGGCTCAGAATAGCCTCTGTTCCTTCCGAGGGCATGCGCCGGCGTGGCCTGGTCAGGGCTGAATGATTTTGAGTCTGAAGATCCCAAAATAGCTCTTGGTAGCCTGTGCTCCCCTCCCCCTGCTGGGTCTGGGGCCTCAATGGCCCTTTGTCTCTCTGAAGGCGTGGAGCCCCTGTTGGGGCTCAGACTCTGACTGGGGCCAGGAAGGACCGGCTGGGCTGCCTGCTGGTTCCCCCTCCCCCAAGCCAGGCCCTACGCCCCACCCCCGTGTTGGCTGGTGGGCCAGTCCCCCACCCCATGTGAGCATCTGAAGGCAAGCCCATTGCCACAGAGACAACCCTTTGCCAGCCCCGACTGCACCCCAGGCTCACACTGGTCCCTGGGCCTACCCCTCCCATAGCCCGCAGTCTATCTACTATCCCCCTCGTCCTGCAGTCTCCCTGCGAGGCTATGGCCGCAGCAGACGGCGCCCGTGTGTGTGGGCATGGCCTGGGTTTGGGGCCCTCGCTTGAGCCAAGGGGTGTGGGTCCTGGGGGGACAGCAGTGACAAGTACATGGGGAAACGTGTGGACCGCCTGGCTCACCACACCAAGAGTCTGGGCTCTGAGCCAAGCCCTGCCTCAAGAAGATAAAAAGTCAGACCCTGCCCTCGGTGCTCCCTGGCCGGGGCGGCGCCCCAAGGAGCTGCGGGCACCCAGTGTGCTGTGGGCAGTGCCAAGGTCCAGGGAGGTGAGGTAGGGAATGGGAGGCACCCCTGAGAAGGTGAGGCTGACCTGGGGCCAGGGTCTCCTGGTGGGCCCACTGCAGTGTGACATGAGGGAACCTCGTCGTTTATTGGTTTTTCCTGCAAAGTTTGATGCGGCTTCATTAGGACCTCTGGTTCCAGGCCCTAGGAGGGTTGAAGACTTCTGCTGTGGGTGGTGGGGGACCCTGACAGGATGGGCTAACCCCGTGTGGGATGTGGCACTAGTGTGCCTGGCCACAGGATGGAAAGGAGTCCGAGCAGAGGGACCTCACAGAAGGAGGCAGCTCCTCCTGGCTGGAGGCAGCTGCTGTGGCTGAGGACGTGGGAGGGGGCGGTAGGTTGGGGGGGTGTGGAGGAACCTCCTGACCAGGAACTGGGGGGAGCTCCGGGGCCACGTTTGTGACACAGCTGAGTATAGCATGGGGGGACCAGCTGGAGGCCTGGGGGGAGCTGAGCACGGAGGTGTCCGCTGGTGCCCTGGGGCGGTGCCCCTGCGGACGCACTAGGAAGGCCTCGTGCCAGGGAGGGGGCCGCACAGACCTGAGGGGGACCCGCTGGAGGGCGTGTGCTCGGTGCTTGTTTCCCGAGGTGGACCGAGCTGAGACCTCAGAGGGCCGGCGGCGGCTCGGGTGGCCGGGTGAGCGGGGACCTGCTGAGCCCCCGTGCAGAACCCCGGCAGAGGCCGGAGCGCAGCGCGTGAGTAAGTCTGAGTGAGTGGGCGGCCGTGTGTCTGTTGAGTGTGGGCCTGTGTGTAGACGGGTGTGACTGAGCATGGCTGACGTGGGGAGCAGTGGTGCAATTGAGGTCTTCCCGGCCGGGCTGCGGGCTTGGTCAGCAGCCCTTGGAGGGGACTGACCAGAGGGGTCCTGGGCATCCCCAGCCCAAGGAGAGGAGGGTTCCTCTGTGCCTTGGAGGCCTAGCTGCCTCTCCCTGTGTCTCCAGAAAGGGCTGGTGACTCTGAGAGGGACAGGCAGAGGTCACTGCAGGGCCTCGAAGGCCTGTGACCAGGCCCAGACTGGCCCAGGCGGCCAGACCTGGTGGGTGTGGCGGTAGCGCTTAGGGGTCCCTCCCAAAGGACTGTGGGCGGTGGCCGGATGGGGGTGCAGGGGAGTGAAGGTGTTTGTCCTAGAGATGGCCACTTATGGGATCCCGACTGCGGAGGGTGGGACGTGGCCGGTGTGGATGATGCGGACATCGTCGCCCTACCCCCAGGCCAGCAGGAGCTAGGAAAGGGGCGCCCTCAGGCTGCGGATGTGCAGAGGCCTGCCTCGGGGGTGGGCCCGGCGCCCCGGGGCCCGGCTGTGACGTCACGGCCCCGCCGCTCCCTGGCGGCCTCTGGGGGGCGCTCCAGGCCCGCGGGACCGGGCGGGAGCACCGCGACCATTTACAGAATGCGAGGCTCGACCAGGAACTCCGTCCCGCGGGGAGGCGAGGAGTACGCGGGTGGTTTGAGGCGGTGCCATCGGTCCCCAGGTGCGGGGGGGGGCCCGTCTCGCCTCCTCCACCCTCCGTGCTGGAGCCGGCCCGCGCACCACCTGTGTGCGTACCTGGGGGACCCGCCCCCGCCGGCACACCGCCAGGGCGGGGCCGGCACGGGCACCTACGGGGGCGCGCGCACGCGAGCGCGCGCACACCGCAGCCGCCCACGGAGTCCTGCGCCCGGGCCCGAGCCCCCCTGCGGGGAGTCGGGGTCACCCTCCCGCCCGGCGCCGTCGCCCCGCTCCCGCCGGCCCCGCTCCGCAGGGGGGGCGCCGTGGGGGGCCCGCCCCGCCCCTGACCCCGCCCCGCCCCTTCTCCCTCCGCCCGCCGCGCCCCAGCACCTGCCTCCCCTCCCCACCGCGCCCACCCGCCCCGCGACCCCGACTCGCACCTCGCCCCCCGCCCCCCGCCCCTGCTGCCGCCGCTGCCCCCGTCTGCCCCCGCGTCCCTTTTGTGCCGCCGCCCTCCCGTCCTCTTCCGCCCGGTCCTCTGCGCCGCGAGCCCCGACTCCCCGCGGACAGCGGGGTCCCCGGAGGCGGCTCCCTTTGTCTCGGCTCCCCGCCCTCCTTCCGCGGCGCCCCTCGCCCCTCACTCACCGCCGCGGCCCCGGCGAGGGCGACGCGAGCTGGCGCTGCTCGGCCGGAGGCGGGAGCCGAGGCGCGGCCCTCCGAGGGCCGGCTCTTTATTCTCTGCCCGCCGACGCGCGCGCGCTCCCCTGCTCGCTGCCGCCGCCGCTCCCGCCGCGGCCGGGACCCGAGACCCTCGCGCCCCGCGCCCCTCGGGCCGGCCCCTCCGGGGGAGCCGGCCGGCCGGGGCCGGGGGCTCCGGGAGGACTGAGCGCGGCCGGCTCCTACGGCCGCCGGCTTGGGGACGCCAGGGGTGGCCCGTGGCGCCTCCTCCTCTTCCTCCTGAGAATCTGCACATCTGCCGTCCTGAGCCTCGGGGGCCGCGGTGCGGTCCCGGGGCTCTCCGCGCAGTGACTGGCACTGAACTTTGGGCACACAGCTGCTGTCAGCGGCCGCGGGGGTCCCAGCATGGGGGGAGTTGCCCCGAAGAGGCCCAAGGGCGCCCCTTGAGGAGAGTGGGGACTGAGGAACCCAGGGCCATGCCTCCGCTACCTCTGGAGCGGGACCCGCGGCGGCAGCGCGGGGTCTCCCTGCTGGTGCGCTATTTTATGATCCCCTGCAACGTCTGCCTGATCCTGCTGGCCACTTCCACGCTGGGCTTCGCGGTGCTGCTTTTCCTCAACAACTGTACGTGGGTGCGGGCACGGCCACCTTGGGCCAGGCTCCTGTGACCCTCCCGCCGGCTGAGTTCCCCTGCCTCAGCCAACTGAGGACTGGGGCACAGGCAGGGTCACACAGAGGCCACCGGCTGAGATGCGGCTTACGTGGGCCACCTGCATCTTCTGAGGACGGGAGGGCCCGTTCTCTGGATCCTTGGGCCCCTCCAAGCTTGTCCTTGGCTTGGGGGCGCTGACCCTCATCCTGAGCTGCAGGGACAACTTGCTCTGGGAGCCGGGGTGGAAGGAGCAGCTGACTGCACAGTGGGAGCTTCGGCAGGGCCTGGGGCTGGGCTCACCTAGGGAGGGGGTGGCTCCCCCCAGCTGTTAGGGCCCCGCCTGGCAGCTGGAAGGCCAGAGAAGAGCAAGGAGCTCCGCTTTGACCACTCACAGGCTTTGGCCAGTCCTCAGGGCTCCAAATGGAACCAAGGAAGGGGTGGGGTGGGCAGTGGTATGGAGGGGAGGTGTGGGAGGGCGGAGGTGGCCCCTCCAGACCGGGCGAAGAGCCTGCTCAGAGAGGACTAACTCAGATACTTGGTTTTTTTTCCAGACAAACCTGGGACCCACTTCACACCAGCGCCCCCAACGCCTCCAGATGGTGAGTTGGGTGGGGACTCAGTTGGTGACAGGCTGTCCTTGGGAGACTGTGCCCTGGGGGGCAGTGGCACTCTTGGGGGCCAGGAGCCATTCTTGGGGTGTGCACACCAGACATACAAGGTGTATCTGGAGCAGAGAGGAGGGCGGCCGACGGGGCTGGGGTCTCTCCCGGGATGTGCGCAGTGGTGGACAAGCAGAGGGCGTGTGGGGTCCTTTGGCCTGGGCCTGAGCCTGTGTCGGCCATGGGCCATCGCACACAAGCACGGCTCCAACTTCTCTGGGCCTTGGCCTTCTTGGATGAAAAAGTGGGGAAAAGTCCTGGGGTCGGCAAGTTGTGACATGGGTCAGACGAGGGGTGTGGGGGTCACGAAAGACCAGTGGCTGAGGAGGGTTTGGAAGCCTGTCCCTGGACTGAACAGCCTGGGGTTGGCCTTCTTGACCCTCCCTGAGGGGCCTGCTGGTCTGCAGGCCTCTGTAATTAGGCTAATGGGAGGGGGAGGGGAGGAAGCTGTCAGAGCCACAGGAAAGGGCAGCTGGGGTTCTCTCCTTGGGTGGGACAGGGAGAGTTTCCCAGTTCGTGCTCCCTAGCGGCTGGGGACCTGGGCCCCCTGCTGGGTGGGTACCAGCCCGCGTTCACAGAAGTCACTTGGCGAGGCTATCCATGTATGGGATGAGGGCTCTAGTGGGCGGGGGGCTGGAGACCAGACCGAGTCTCCCACAGGCTGCGGGTGAGAGGCCCTGGGCTGTTTGGACTTAAAGACGGCCCTCAGCCTCCTCTCCTGAAGCCTAAAAGCCTGGTGCGTCTCCTTTACTTTACGCGCACCCCGGTCTTCCCTGCAGCGGCTCTCGTGGGCCCCCACCCCCACACCCCGACCCTGCTGCACACTTGGGGATGGCTCCTGCCATGGCCATCGTCGTCCCTCGGAGGCTCTGTGTATCTGTGGCCAGGGGCAGGGCTTGGGGCACCCATTCCATCCCCCAACTCACCCGAGACCAGGAGGGGAGTTAAATATACCCACTCCAACCGGCGGCTATAAAAAAACCACTGCCGCCTCCAGCCTGGCGCGCCGCGAGGGGTCCCTGGGCGCGCAGGGAGCGGCCAGAGAGAGCCTCCCGTGGGAGTCGGGGCTGGGCAGGTGTGGCAGAGCACGTGGCTCACGGGCACGTGGGTGTCTTACGTGCACTCGTGAGGGGCAGCTTACGTAATGAGGAAGGGCTGACGTAGGTGTGCGGCTGGTGGCGCTAGTGTCTGGCCTCCTGCCCCTGGTCCCTCCCCTTGCGGTCCACCTTGCGAGCGCCTGAGCCAGTGCCCCAGGCCCGCTTGTCACAGGTTAGCTGCCATCGTCATCGTCGCTGTCCTCCCCTAGTCACTGTCTTGGGGGGTCACAAAGCAGAACCCTGGGCTGCAGAGGGAAGGAACGTGCCAGTCATCCAGGAGTAGCTGTCTTTGTCCGAGGGGTTTGGGAGGGGTCCATCTGGACGGAGGTGAGCAGAGGGAGACAGGCTGAACCCAAGGCACAGACACTCCGCAGCCAGCCCAGGAGCCTGAGGCTCACTGGGAGAAGGACCAAGGCTTTGGCCGTGGGGTCAGGACTCCGGGAGAGACCTTGGTCAGCAGGGCCAGTTGGAGCCAGAGAGGCCGGCTGGACATCAGCAAGGGCCTGTGAACTTGGCCTGGGGGTCCCAGGGGCCTTGGGCAGGGAGGAGGAGAAGAAAGTGCTACGGGGAGAGGAGAGGCAGACAGAGAGCGTGAAGAGGCCCCACAGTGGACAGCCTTTGAGTTGGGTCTGAGCCAGGTCAGAGGAGGGGTCAGTGCAATGACACCTCTCGTTCCTGCCACTACCGGGGCAGCTGCCCTTGCACCCGGAGTCGCGCGCTGGGCACCCCGCAGGCCTCTGCAGATACTGGCGCAGTGAGCCCCACGCTAACCCTGGAAAGTAGGTCCCACTGTCCCCACTCACAGCAAGAGGTGCGGAAGCGTGGTAACTTGCCCGCAGTCGCCGGGCTGGTGACTCAGAGCGGC
>CM053606.1:992217-1007307 GCA_028646535.1 Procyon lotor
GCAGCCTCCCAGAGGAGGTCGCTAGGGAGCATGAGGTGGGCCAACCGGACTGGGGCGGAGGGGTGGGAGGCGAGGGCATTTACGGAGGAGGGGCTCCGCGGGGGGTGGTCCAGGGGGGGCTCCGGGGGCTAGGCAGGGAGGTGCGGGCGCGGGAGTGCCTGAGGGGCCCCAGAGGGAGGGGCCCCATCAGCTTTCATCTGGGGAGACCTGGGGGGCTGGAGGACCAGGAACCTTCCAGAAGGTCACATCAAGAAAGCCCCAGCTGAGGGACAAGGGAGACGCAGAGGTGAGGGGCCAGGCAGAGAAAGACCCAAGAGGCACGGCCCCCGTAGAAGAGATGTGGGAAGAAAAGAGGAACGTGCGGGGAGGCCTGGGGTTCGGGTGCCCAGGTGGGGCCCAGAGCCAGAGGTGGGGCGCGTGGCCTGACTCCGAGAGCACCCACCCACCCGCTCAGACCAGAGGTGGTGGGGGTTGGGCCCCGGGGCAGTTCCTGGGAAGGGGCCGGGGCTGTGAGGGGTTGGGTCAGTCAGCGAGGGGCTCTGACTTCGGTGTGAGGGGAGGGCGGCCCATTCCCTGCGACAGTTGTCCTGGGGGTCTGTTTCTTGCGTTGCCGCGTGTGGGGCCCCCACTGAGGGGCGTCCTGACCCCCTGGTGCTGCGGGAAGGTCTGGGAGGTGCCCCTCGGCAGCTGAGAGGCTTCTGCCCCAGGGAAAAGCTCTGAGGCGGGTGGGGGTCGAGAGGGGAAAGCGTGGGGGCGTGTGTGGGCGCGAGTGTGCGTGGACGCGGGCGTGGGTGCTCCGGTCAGCACCGAGCACAGCATGTGCGGACACGCGCGGCGGGGGCGGAGCTGTCCGTGTGTGTTTGTGAACGATCACACGGCGCGCATCTCCAGGCTTCCGCAGACCTGCGGACCCTGCAAGTGTGCGGGGGTGCCCGGGCCTGGGCGGCGGGCGGGCTGGGCCCTGACCGTCCCTTCTCCTGCCCGCCCCAGCATGCCGAGGAATGTTGTGCGGCTTTGGCGCCGTGTGTGAGCCCGGCGCCCAGGGCTCCGGCCGAGCCTCCTGCGTGTGTAAGAAGAGCGCCTGTCCTGCCGTGGTGGCGCCTGTGTGTGGCTCTGACGCCTCCACCTACAGCAACGAGTGTGAGCTGCAACGGGCGCAGTGCAGTCAGCAGCGCCGCATCCGCCTGCTCAGCCGCGGGCCCTGCGGTGAGTGCGCGTCCCAGGCGGGCTCCCTGGAGGTGGCGGCAACCGCCTCGTGACCCCCCTGCCTCCCACCGCTCCCACCAGCCGCGGGCCCTGCGGTGAGTGTGTGTTCCAGGCAGGCTCCCTGGAGGTGGCGGCAACCGCCTCGTGACCCCCCCCCGTTACCCCCCCCCCACAGGGTCGCGGGACCCCTGCTCCAACGTGACATGCAGCTTCGGCAGCACCTGTGTGCGCTCAGCAGACGGGCAGACGGCCTCGTGCCTGTGCCCCGCCACCTGCCAGGGGCCCCCCGACGGCCCGGTGTGCGGCAGCGACGGTGCTGACTACCCCAGCGAGTGCCAGCTGCTGCGCCACGCGTGCGCCCGTCAGGAGAACATCTTCAAGAAGTTTGATGGCCCCTGCGGTGAGCCCCGCCTCTGTGCATGTAGCGTGACTTCTGCGTGTGCGTGCGTGCCCCGCACCCTGACCTCTGCCCTCCCACCTACTAGACCCCTGCCAGGGTGCCCACAGTGACCTGAGCCGCATCTGCCGCGTTAACCCACGCACGCGGCGCCCGGAGATGCTCCTGCGGCCAGAGAGCTGCCCTGCCCGGCAAGCGCCCGTGTGCGGGGACGACGGGGTCACCTATGACAACGACTGTGTCATGGGCCGCTCGGGAGCTGCCCGTGGCCTCCTCCTCCAGAAAGTGCGCTCTGGCCGCTGCCAGCCTCAAGGTGGGGGCTCCTGGGGGAGGGCCCAGCCACGCCACTCCGTGTGGCTCCGGCCCTGCCTGTCCCCACTCTCTCCCGCACCCCTCCCTGGGGCCCACTCACCACCCCCGATGCCCGTGGATCCCCTGCGTGTCCCAAGGTGGGGGCTAACACGGCGCCCCGGGCTGTCTGATTGCCTCGCTTCGCCCCCCAGACCGGTGCCCAGATGTGTGCAGGTTCAACGCCGTGTGCCTGTCCCGCCGAGGCCACCCCCGCTGCTCCTGCGACCGCGTCATCTGTGACGGGGCCTACAGACCTGTGTGTGCGCACGACGGGCGCACGTACGACAGTGACTGCTGGCGCCGGCAGGCTGAGTGCCAGCAGCAGCGCCCCATCCCGGCCAAGCACCAGGGCCCGTGTGGTGAGCAGCGGGGGCGGGGCCCGTGCTGAGAGCGGGCTGGTCCTGCGTCCGGCCCTGTCGCCTGTCACCTCATACCATCTCCATCCTGAGTCATGCTCCTCCTGGGGTCCTGGGGGGGCCTGGCGGGGCGCTCGTCTGTCAGTAGGCTCTGGGGCAAGGGGGTTCTGTCGGGGGGGCGCCCAGAGCCCCCGGGGGGTAGTGGGCAGAGGAGCTCTTTGGTCAGGCTCCTCGGCACCCACATGAGGCCGTCGTGCCCTGTCCCCCTCCAGGCCCCCGGGCCCCACACCCTGGGGACACCAGTGTCCCCGCAGAGGCAGTCTCAGTCCGGCTCCCTGCGGGGGTGGGGTGTGCAGTGGACGGCGGAGACGGCATTATACCGTGTCGGCGGGGCCTGCCGTGGCTCTGCCAGCCCCCCACTGTGTGTCCGTCGGTCGGTCTGTCCGTCTGTCCACTCTCTCTCTCTCTGCGTCTGTATTCTCTCCTCTGTCCTTTCTTCCCTCTCTGCTCCGCCTCTTGTGTCTTCCAGCCTGACCTGCTGGCAGGATGACGTACCGCGCCTGCCGCCAGGAGCCCACAGCCCGAGGTCTGCCCCCGACACAGCAGGGGGGGTGGCCCGCTGCTGCCTGGCCTTGTGGTCCTCAGAACAAGTCACAGACACCTCTTCCCCTTTGTGGCCCTGGGTGTGACTGTGGGCTGCAGACCCCTCCCCCCACGGGGAGAGAGCCGCCCCCGCCCGCAATGGACGTGTGTCCCAGGGCTGCTGGTGGCTAGTGGTCAGTGGCCCTCCTCCCCCACCCACTGAGGGCAGTCAGGGGGCTCCCGTGTCTCGGGGGCAGCCGCTCCCCACACTCAGGCAGGGGCTGAGGCTGTTTGGGTCTGTGTCCCTGTCTGCGTCTCTCGTGTGTCTGACCCTTTCTCTGCTGTGTCCTGAGCGCTCCGCTCTTCTCCCCGTGCACTTTCCCTCCGCTGTCCCCACCCTGGGAGAGGGTCTGCTGTGCGGAGCCCGGGGGAGCGGAAGACCTCACCGAGTGCCCGTGCTCTCCCCAGACCAGCCCCTGTCCCCGTGCCTTGGGGTGCAGTGCCCATCTGGGGCGTCTTGTGCCGTGAAGAATGGCGAGGCGGAGTGCGTGTGCCCACAGGCGTGTTCGGGCGTCTACGATCCCGTGTGCGGCTCCGATGGCGTCACGTACGGCAGCCCGTGTGAGCTGGAAGCCACGGCCTGCACCCTTGGACGGGAGATCCGCGTGGCTCGCAGAGGACCCTGTGGTCAGTGGGGGGCCGTGAGGTGTGCTGGGGCTGGGGGGTCCTGGTTGCCGTGGTGACGGAGCCTCTTCCTCAGACCGCTGCGGGCAGTGCCGCTTCGGAGCCCTGTGCGAGGCGGAGACGGGGCGCTGCGTGTGCCCCTCTGAGTGCGTGGCCTCGGCTCAGCCCGTGTGCGGCTCTGACGGGCACACGTATGCCAGCGAGTGTGAGCTGCACGTCCACGCCTGCACTCACCAGATCAGCCTGCACGTGGTCTCGGCGGGACGCTGCCGTGAGTGGGGCCGCGGGGGTGGGCAGGCTGTGGTCCCGGGTGCCCTTCCGCCGGGGGCGCGCTGACCCCTGCCCGGCCCCACCCTCTGCAGAGACCTGCGGAGACGCGGTGTGTGCCTTCGGGGCGGTGTGCTCGGCGGGGCGGTGCGTGTGTCCCCGCTGCGAGCGGCCGCCCCCCGGCCCCGTGTGCGGCAGCGACGGCGTCACCTATGACAGTGTGTGTCATCTCCGGGAGGCCGCCTGCCGGCAGCAGACCCAGATCGAGGAGGCCCGGCCGGGGTCCTGCGAGCAGGGTAGGCTAGGGGGTGACTGGCCCGGGCTGCCGCGCGCCGGCCTCGAACGCGACCCCGCAGGTGACCCGGCCCCCTCCCCGCAGCGGAGTGCGGCTCTGGAGGCTCTGGCTCCGGAGAGGACGGCGAGTGCGGGCGGGAGCTGTGCCGGCAGCACGGCGGCATCTGGGACGAGGACTCGGAAGATGGGCCCTGCGTCTGTGACTTCGGCTGCCACAGCGTCCTGAGGAGCCCGGTGAGGCCCCCGCCCCCGCCCCGGGCAGGCAGCGAGGAGCTGGCTGGGGCCACCCACGCTGACCCCGTCCCTCCAGGTCTGCGGCTCAGATGGGGTCACCTACAGCACCGAGTGCGAGCTGAAGAAGGCCAGGTGCGAGTCACGGCGGGACCTGTACGTCACGGCCCAGGGCGCCTGCCGCGGTGAGTGGGTCTGCAGGGCCCGGCGGGGCGTGTGTGCGTCTGCGCAGCGGCTCTGGGATCCCGCGTGCGCACGTTCGGAGGCAGCACGTATGTGTGCACATCTTCTTCGTGGTTGTTGCGTGTGTGCCGTGGGGGCCGTGGATGCGCAGAAGGGTTCGAGGAGTGCAGTGCCGTATTCGTGTCTGTGGGATTGCACACGAGGGTGTAAGTGCCCCGTAGTCAGCCGAGCACCTGCCGGCCACTGCCGGGCCGGGCTCCGCGAGGGGAGGCCTCACCAACCGGACGCTCTTTCTTCTGGGGGGAAACGGACGGTGACGTGATAAATACGTCACGTCTACTACACTTTCACGTGTGCACGAGCACCTGCGTGTATGTGGACTTGCACACACTCACGTGTGTGAGGAACATGGGTACACGTGTGTGTGTGTGTGTGTGTGTGTGTGTGTGTGTCCGTTTGTGGAAACATGCTAGTCTAAGCAGGCTGGGTTCTGGCCGTGTGTCTGTGCAGCGGCACATTCCTGACCTTCGGGTGCTCTGCGTGTTTCCGGTGCCCTGAGTACAGACGGGTTTCTGCAGGTGGTGGGGCGCCCTCACCTGTGACCCGGCTCCAGGTGCCCAGGTCCTGGGGGCCGCTGGCCTCAGGAGGGCTAAGTGGCGACGGCCAGGGTGGCTGAGGTAGAGTGGCCAGGCCCACGGTGGGCACGCGGCCATGCCTGTCGCCTGAGCCCCCTGCCCCTCCCTGCAGGCCCCACCCCAGCCCCGCGGCCCCCCGCAGCCCCCCCGCACTGCACCCAGACCCCCTACGGCTGCTGCCAGGACAACAGCACTGCGGCCCAGGGCGTGGGCCTGGCCGGCTGCCCCAGTGAGTACTCACGCCCGGCCGCGCCCCAGAGCCACGCGGGGCCGCGGGGCCGCAGTGACCACAGCCCGCCCTGGCCTTGCAGGCTCCTGCCGCTGCAACCCACACGGCTCCTACGGCGGCACCTGTGATCCGGCCACCGGCCAGTGCTCCTGCCGCCCGGGTGTCGGGGGCCTCAAGTGTGACCGCTGTGAGCCTGGCTTCTGGAACTTCCGTGGCATCGTCACTGACGGCCGGAGCGGCTGCACCCGTGAGTGACAGGGGCAACGGTCAGTCCCCAGCCGAGCGCTTGCCCCGTCCGTCTTGTCGCCGTGCTCCTTGTCTCACCTGCTCAGACCCTGGCCTGAGCCACACCGGGCAGGAGCTGGGCCGGGGTCCGGAGCCAGTGGGGGAGCAGGCGCAGACCTCGGGTTCTTCCCCGCCCCCAGCCTGCAGCTGTGACCCCCGGGGCGCTGTGCGCGACGACTGCGAGCAGATGACCGGGCTGTGCTCCTGTAGGCCTGGGGTGGCCGGACCCAAGTGCGGGCAGTGTCCACACGGCCACGCCCTGGGCCCCGGTGGCTGCGAACCAGGTGAGAGCCAAGCCTGGCGCTCCCTGTGCCAGGGGTGGGGCCACCGCAGGGGCGAAGCCTCCTGAGCCGGCAGGGTCTCCCATGTCTGCCCCAGACTCCTCGGCGCCCGAGACGTGTGCTGAGATGCGCTGTGAGTTTGGGGCGTCCTGCGTGGAGGAGGCTGGCTCCGCCCGCTGCGTGTGCCCGACATCCCCCTGTCCGGAGGCCGATGCCACCAAGGTGAGGGCTGGGGCACATGGGGGGGTGGGGCCGTGGGGAGGGGCCTCCCCCCAGCATCCCCGCCCTGTGCCCCAGGTCTGCGGGTCGGACGGAGTGACCTACGGCAACGAGTGCCAGCTGAGGACCATCGCCTGCCGCCAGGGCGCGGCCATCTCCATCCAGAGCCTCGGCCCCTGCCAGGGTGAGGCCCCGCCCGCCGCCTGACTCGGGGCCCACCGCCCGCCCCGGGCCTCCACTCAGGCCCTGTTCCTCCCGCAGAGGCTGTCGCTCCTGGTGGCCGCCCGACACCGGTACCCGTGGCCGCGTCAGGGCTCAACTTGAGCCAGGTGCTGCCCTCCCCGCCCGGTGCCCCACCCCTGGCTCCCGGCAGCACCCCTCCCAGCCAGCCCGCTCCTCGGCCCTCGCCAGGACCTCGGAGCACGGCCAGCGTGCCCAGGACTACCCCGAGGCCCGCGCTGACCGTGCCCCCCACAGCCCCCGCCCCAGCAGCCCAGCTCACCACGGCTGCCTCTGGCGAGTCGGGCAGTGCTGACGGGAGCGGCGACGAGGGGCCAAGTGGCGACCTGGAGGCCAGTGGGACCGGCTCAGGGGGTGAGCGTGAGCTCAGGGACGGAGGGGACGGGGCCCAGGAGGGCCGCCCCCAGGGCTGGGCTCAGACTGTACCTCCCCAGGACTCGAGCCCCCCGAAGCTGGCGGTGCTATGACCCCTGGGCCACCCATGGAGAGGGCTTCTTGCTACAACTCGCCTTTGGGCTGCTGCTCAGACGGCAAGACGCCCTCGCTGGATGCGGAGGGTTCCAACTGTCCCGGTGAGTGGGTAGCCGGGGGCCGGGGGGAGCGTGACCGGTGGTGGACACGGCCGGGAACGCTGTCTCCCTTCCCAGGCCGGAGGCTGCCCCGCAGGTGGGCGCTCAGGGTGTGCGGCCTTCTGACCCGGACACACGCGTGTGCGTGGTCTCGGGGACGCAGGCCAGGCAGGTGCACGTGGGGTCTCGCCCCCCCTACACACATGGGTGCCCGGGAACCTGCGGCTAACGTGTCTTTCCTGTTGCAAGCCGGCCTGGGGCACTGTTCCGAGAAGTTCGCCCGGTAACTGGTGCCAGCCCCGCCCCGAGACCCCACTAACCTCATGACCATCCGACTAACCTGCCCGCACCCCGTATGGCTTACTGCTGGGGCCTGTGCCCGTGGCCTGCTCAGAGGCCAGGCCGGTGACCCCCAGGGCCTCGCTCCCCTCCCCCACAGCCACCAAGGCCTTCCAGGGCGTCCTGGAGCTTGAGGGCGTTGACGGGCAGGAGCTGTTCTACACGCCGGAGATGGCCGACCCCAAGTCGGAGCTCTTCGGGGAGACCGCCAGGAGCGTGGAGAGTGCAGTATGTGCAGGGGCGCGGCGCTGCCCAGCCACCAGCTGCCCTCCCGGGACAGACCCGAGAGGCGCTGGAGGGGGCGGGCCGGGCGGCCGGGCCCGGGCAGCTCCCCAGAGCCTCCCACTGCCCACTCACAGCTGGACGACCTATTCTGGAACTCAGACGTGAAGAAGGACTTCCGCAGCGTCCGCCTGCGGGACTTGGGGCCCGGCAGCTCCGTCCGCGCCGTCGTGGACGTGCACTTCGACCCCGGTGAGTCTCCCGTCCCGGGCCCTCCCGGGACACCCGCGGGGTCCGTGCGGGGCTCTCCCATGCTCGTGTCCCCTCCTTCTCAGCCACGACCTTTAGGGCGTCCGACGTGGGCCAGGCCCTGCTCCGGCAGATACAGGCGTCCCGGCGCCGGTCCCTGGGGGTGAGGCGGCCGCTGCAGGAGCACGTGCGCTTCATGGACTTTGGTGAGGCCTGTAGCCCGCCCGGCCCCTCCCCCGCTGCCCCGGGACCCTCGCCCCTGCCGGCCCTCCCTGGGCTCTGCTCTCCGGGGGTCCTGACGGTCCCTCTACCCTCAGACTGGCTTCCCGCGTTCTTCCTGGGAGCCACCACGGGAGCCACAGCGGCCGCAGCCACGGCCAGAGCCACCACTGGGGCCCACGTGCCTTCTGCCGTGACCCAGCGGGCCCTCTCCCCCAGTCACACCAGCCGGCCTGCGGGCAGGACCACAGCTCTGCCCACCACGCGCCAGCTCCCCACCACTGCCCCCCGTCGCGTGCCTGCCCGCCGGCCCGTGCCGCCGAAGCCCTGTGACTCACAGCCCTGCCTCCACGGGGGAGCCTGCCAGGACCAGGACCCAGGCAGCGGCTTCACCTGCACCTGCCCGGTGGGCAGGAGGGGGGCCGTCTGTGAGAAGGGTAAAGGTCGTCCATGCAGGAGAGGGCAGGGAGGCAGGTGGGCGGCGGCAAGGGTTGGGGCCTGGCTGGGCCGAGCCACGGTCAGGAGTTGGGGCCCAGGCGGAGGGGCCCCGGTCGGGGCGATGGGGCCGGGGCTCTCAGGCTGCAGGAGGACACCGAGGGGGCCGGGGTCCTCCGCGCCCCTCCAGCAGGTCCCTCCCTGTCTGCCGGCAGCACTGAACCCCTCTGTGCCAGCCTTCGGGGGCCGCTCCTTCCTGGCCTTCCCCACCCTCCGCGCCTACCACACGCTGCGCCTGGCGCTGGAATTCCGGGCGCTGGAGCCCCAGGGCCTGCTGCTCTACAACGGCAACGCCCGGGGCAAGGACTTCCTGGCTCTGACGCTGCTGGGGGGCCGGGTGCAGCTCCGGTGAGTGGGCAGGGCAGCCCCAGCTCGGGGGGGGGGCGGGGGGGAGCTGAGGCGGGGGCAGGAGTGAGGGCGGGGGCCGAGGCGGAGCCCCGGTCCTGGCCCCCCGCGACGGTCCTGAGTGCCTGCTCCCATCGCCCAGGTTTGACACGGGCTCGGGGCCCGCGGTTCTGACCAGCTCGGTGCCGGTGGAGCCCGGCCGCTGGCACCGCTTGGAGCTGTCCCGGCACTGGCGCCGAGGTACGCTCTCAGTGGATGGTGAGACCCCTGTTCTGGGCCACAGCCCCAGTGGGACGGACGGTCTCAACCTGGACACAGACCTCTTCGTGGGCGGCGTCCCGGCGGACCAGGCCTCCGTGTGAGCACCAGGGAGTGGGGGCACCCCTGGCCCCAGACCCTTGGGCTTGGTCCTGAGCCCTGACTCTGGTGGGCAGCATCCAGGAGGCCCAGGGCGACTTGTGAATAGCAAAGTGGCTAGAAGGATGAGCATGGATGGTGGCAATGACCCTGATCTGACGCTAATCCCGATTCTGTGCCCGGGGTGGCGTCCGAGCCCCAGGCCGCTGTGTCACCACCAAGGAGGGGCTGCGCTGGCCCTGACCTTCAGTCCCGAGCCGTGACCCTCATCCCACTTCTTGATTCAGTCCCGTTTGTGGGACTGGGCATCCTGAGAGCCCCAAACGCAGGGATGGGGCTGGAGAGCAGCCCTGACCCCAGCTGGCTGTGGGTGCCAGTATCACAGCTGGCTGTGAGAGAGGGTGCCTTTGGTCTCTGGCCTCTGATGCCTACCCTCCCCCTGGCACAGCGTGCTCGAAAGGACCTCCGTCCGTGTGGGCCTCCGGGGCTGTATCCGCCTGCTGGACATCAACAACCAGCGGCTGGAGCTCAGCGATTGGCAGGGGGCTGCGACCCGGAGCTCCGGTGTGGGCGAGTGTGGGGACCACCCATGCCTGCCCAGCCCCTGCCTCGGCGGGGCCCCGTGCCGGGCCCTGGAGGCTGGCACGTTCCACTGTCAGTGCCCGCCCGGCCGCTTTGGTGAGACTGGAGCCCGGGCTGGCCGCGGGGGCGGCGGCGGGGGGCATGCCCGCGTGGCTGTGGCCGTGGGACTCCCATCGTGTCTCCCCGCAGGTCCAACCTGTGCTGATGACAAGAACCCCTGTGAGCCGAACCCCTGCCATGGGGCGGCCCCCTGCCGCGTGCTGCCTGAGGGGGAGGCCAAGTGCGAGTGCCCCCAGGGACGGGGGGGCACCACCTGCCAGATAGGTGGGGGCCCTGGGCCGGCAGCGCAGGGAGGAGGGCGGGGATGAGGACGGCAGGAGTCAGCCCTGGGGTGTGGGTGCTGGCGGGGTCAGGGTCAGGGTTCGGGCTGGTGTCAGGGCTTGAGTCAGGCCCGGGGCTCGCTCCGGGGAACCCCAGGGGTCGGGGCCCGGCCCCCGTGTGACGGCTCTCTCATCCTCCACAGTCTCTGAGAGGGATCATTCCCAGCCATTCCTGCCTGACTTCAACGGCTTCTCCTACCTGGAGCTGAAAGGGCTGCATACCTTTGAGCAGGACCTCGGGTCAGTAAGGCAGAAGGGGTGAAGCGGCGTCCCCGGCCTCTGTGTGGCCTCTGGGCTGACGGGCCTTTGAGAGGCCCCCCGCTGAGCCCCTGACCCCCCCTGACCCCAGGGAGAAGATGGCCCTAGAGGTGGTGTTCCTGGCACGCGGTCCCAGCGGCTTGCTCTTCTACAACGGGCAGAAGACAGATGGCAAGGGGGACTTTGTGTCCCTGGCATTGCAGGACCGCTTCCTGGAGTTCCGCTACGACCTGGGCAAGGGGGCCGCAGTCATCAGGTGCGCCCTTGCGTGGGGGCCCGGGGTGAGGCCGGGGGCACTTGGCTGCGTCCCGCAGGCCCTGGGTGGGCTGGCCGGCAGGGCCCAGAGCCTGCTCATGGTACCCTCCTCACCAGGAGCAAGGAGCCGGTGGACCTGGACACCTGGACCAGGGTCTCACTGGAGCGCAATGGCCGCAAGGGCGCCATGCGTGTCCGTGACGGGCCCCGCGTGCTGGGGGAGTCCCCGGTGAGTGTCTGCAAGGCCGTGGGCCTCCCACCCTCTCCCCTGCCTCCTCCCTCCTCCCTCCCCTCCTGGGAGGCACGACAGCCCCCGCCCCATGGCTGCCTCTCACTGAACTGTTTTCTCCCCCGTCTGTCCTGTGCCTCTGTCTGTCTTCTCTCTGCCCCCCCTGCTCTCTGGCCCTTGCTCTGCAACCCCCACCCTGCTCTCCGGACGTCAGAAATCCCGCAAGGTACCGGTCTCTGCCCTCGTCCTCCTCATTCATCTTCTAGAGTAGTCCTTGCCCCACTAAGCCTCCACCCGGGCCACATCGTGTAATTAACTCTGCCTCCTAGATAGGCTGGTGGGCGAGTGGGTGACCGCAGGCTGGGGGGGCCGCGGAGCTGGGGCCCAGTGTCCTTGTCTCTGCCCCGCGAGCAGGCCCTGCAGCCCCCTCACCCAGCACCTCCCCCCAGGTGCCACACACTGTCCTCAATCTGAAGGAGCCACTCTATGTTGGGGGGGCCCCTGACTTCAGCAAGCTGGCGCGGGCGGCTGCCGTGTCCTCCGGCTTCGACGGCGTCATCCAGCTGGTACTGAGGGCCGGGGTGGGGCCCGTCCCCGCTGAGCGCTCTCTGCAGCGGTAGGGGTGGTAGGGTCTTGAGGAAGGGCCCATCCCAGAGGGGCCTCTGTCCCAGGGTGGGGGGAGCAAAGGGAGAAGAGCAGGCTGGACGGAGGTGTTCTACCTCTTACCCCCCAGGTCTCCTTGAAAGGCCAGCAGCTGCTAACCCAGGAGCACGTGGTGCGGTCCGTGGACGTCTCGTCTTTTGCTCACCACCCTTGTACCCAGGCCTCGGGCCACCCATGCCTCCATGGGGCCTCCTGCCTCCCTCGGGAGGCCTCCTATGAGTGCGTGTGTCCTGGGGGCTTCTCGGGGCTTCACTGCGAGCAGGGTGAGAGGGGTGAGCCCTGCCCTGGCCGCAGCTGGACCGGGGAGGGAGGTGGGCTGCCCGAGGCAGCCCTCACCTGGCTGTCTCTCAGGGCTGACCGAGAAGTCAGCGGGGGACGTGGATGCGCTGGCCTTTGACGGACAGACGTTCGTGGAGTACCTCAATGCTGTGACTGAGAGGTAACGTGCCCCTGGGTGCCCGACGCCCCTGCCCTCTGCTCTCTGTCTGCTCCTGTGTGGGCCTGCTGGGCAGCGTGAGACGTGGCCCCTCCACTGCCACCCTCCACTCTGCAGCCGGGAGGGGAAGGCCTGGTGTCCCTCTTCCGCCCTCCGCTGCCCTCCTCCGCCCTCCTTCCCTCTCACCACTTCTGTCTCTTTGTTTCCAAGCGAACTGACCAATGAGATCCCAGCGTAAGTAGCGCCTTGGCCCCCACCCCACCGTCCTGCTCCCCCATTCTCAGCGCCTCCCCCCGCAGCGGCCCTCCCCTGCCCCTGCCCGCCCCCAGGGCCAGGCTTCCCAGGGAGCCAGGAGACCGGGCTTAGGAAGAGGGGCAGGTCACCCCCTGCGGCCCCCGCCCCCACCCCCGCCATGAGGCACAGGCAGGGTGTGCGCGCATGTGTGGACACACACTAGAGCCCATGCGTGTCTGAGCATGTGTGTGCACGTGCATCTGTGTGCATGTGTATACACGCACACACGTGTTCAGACATCCGGGGGCCTCTCCCAGGCAGGAGAGCCCTGAGCCCCGCCTCTTGACCTCTGCTCTTGGCCTGGGTCATGCCCACCAGCCCCGTGTGTGCACATGTCACTGTCACAGGCCCTGTGTATCTCCCATGGGTGCTTGCTCTCACTCTCCATCGCCAGAAAGGGGCCAGGGGTGGGGGGCAGGGCTGCCAGGTACCTCCCCCCACCCCCCACCCCCCACCCCGGCCCCACACCACAGCCCGTCTGTCCCCTGCTCACCTGCTTCCCCTCTCTTCCGGCTTCTAAGTCCCGAAGCTCCAGATTCCGGGGCCCTTCCCAGGTGAGCAGTGGCACCCAACCCCTGCCGTCCGTCTGCCCCCGCCCTGCGCGTGCGTCTGCCTGTCCAGTGCATCTCTCAGCCTGTCTGTCCCACGCGGGTGTCCAGGCTCCCCGGGTCTCCTCGCGGCGGCTGTGGAGGCCCTGGCCCTCCCGTCCCCCGCGCCCCATCCCCGGCCGCCCCCGGAGGCCCTGACAGCTCTCTGCCCCGCAGCGAGAAGGCCTTGCACACCAGCCACTTCGAGCTGAGCCTGCGCACAGAGGCCACACAGGGGCTGGTGCTGTGGAGCGGCAAGGCCACGGAGCGGGCCGACTACGTCGCGCTGGCCATCGTGGACGGGCGCCTGCAGCTGGCCTACGACCTGGGCTCCCAGCCCGTGGTGCTGCGCTCCACCGTCCCCGTCAACACCAACCGCTGGTTGCGGGTCAGGGCGCACAGGTCAGTGGGAAGCCGGGGGCGCCAAGAATAGCGGCGGGCGATGCCTGGAATTGCCCGGCCAGGGCACGCCCGGCCACTCGTAGCCGGGGCCCGGGTTTGAGATGGGGGCAGGGCTCCGTGCCCGACCCGCAGCCACCGCCAGGCCTGGGGGAGGGGCGAGGGTACAAAGGAGAGGCAGCTGTGGCCGGGGACTCCCTCATCTGGACACGGAGTCCTTGCTCTGCCCAGACGCTGTCGGGAGACCCGTCCTTCGGGTCTGAGCCCCGGGACCCCTCCAGCAAAGTGAAACCGCGTGAGGCCCCCCGCCCTGGCCACCAGGCGCTCTCCTGGGGATCAGTGCCCCCTCGCTCTTCCCCAGGGCGGGACTTCCAGGAGGGAGGGATGTGGGGGGGCAGGTGTGTCCTCTGGAGCTGATGACTCACCCCACCGCACTCCCAGGGAACAGAGGGAAGGTTCCCTTCAGGTGGGCAACGAGGCCCCCGTGACCGGCTCTTCCCCGCTGGGTGCCACGCAACTCGACACAGATGGAGCCCTGTGGCTGGGTGAGTGTTTTGGGGGGAGGCCTGGGGAGGGGTACCCGAGGCACTCAAAATCTCTGAGGAACAGACCTCCCCGGGGTTGCAGACCGAGTGCTCTCTGAGTCAGCCCGTCCAGGAGTGCAGGCCAACTGGCCAGATAGGGCCCTGTCCCCTCCTGTCTTAGGCCCTGCAGTTCCCTGGGCAACTGTGGGGCCCGGAGGCCGGAGCGCGGCCCCCGGTCACGTGGTCCCCCTCCCCCCGGGCACTGACAGGCCTCAGGAAACTCGGGTCCTTTCGAGTACCCACGGGTCTGTCTGCTGGCTGGTGGCCCAGGCCGCCCATCCCAGAGCCACGACCGGGTGGCCTTCCTCCCGTCTTCCTGCAGGTGGCCTGGAGAAGCTGCCCACGGGCCCGGCCCTGCCCAAGGCCTACAGCACAGGCTTTGTGGGCTGCCTGCGGGACGTGGTGGTGGGCCGGCGCCCACTGCACCTGCTGGAGGACGCCGTCACCAAGCCAGAGCTGCGGCCCTGCGCCGCCCTGTGAGACACACCACAGCCCACCGCCCCGTTGTCATTATGTTTTATTTTTGTAAGCCCATTGCTTTTTTGATATGGTTTTCTTGCCTGTGTGTTGGCCAGAGGGATTGCTGGGCCAGCCTCCCTACCGTCCAAGCAGAGAAGCTACAGAGACAAACTCTGGAACTCCGGGACTTGCAGGGGGAGATGGCGCGGGCAGCACAGAGGGCTGGTGCGCCTCCACTCGGGCCACTGTGTCTCGGCCCCTCTTGCTGTGCCTCCCCATGTGTCCACCTGGGCTGGGCCTCTGTCCCCAGAGCAGGCAGGCAAGCTGGGGCTCAAGAGGGCCCTTCCTCCCTGCAAGCCCTACGGGGCCTTCCTGGGTCCCTACTTGAGCTGCTGCTCCTCCCTGCGTGTGCTGTAGGCGGGGCAAACCTCGAGCCCGGCCCGGCCCCTCCCAGGCCTCCCGTGCCAATACTGTGACTTAGAAGCAAGGTTACTGTTGGGGCTACCGTACCCCTCCCTGCAGCCGTGTTCACCAGCCCCAGAGCGCTGGGACCAGAGGCCAGGCCCGGACCTGCTCAGGGCACCCAGCCACCCTGGACGTAGCTGTGTCCCCCCCCCCCCCCCCCCCGACACCCCAGGTCTCACTAGGAGTCCTGGGAGGGAGCAGGGCTGCTGTGCTGCGGCCGACGTCCACTCCCTGCTCGCTTGGGCAACTGGCGTCCCTTCTCGA